>JBBMJY010000025.1:21398289-21448814 GCA_037833715.1 Toxotes lorentzi
GATTTAAATAAAATAGAAAACTGTACAATTTACACATTTATAGACAATATAAATAAAAAAGAGAGAAGTTAGCTTAATACTCAAGTGCCAGAGCAGGGACCAGCAGGAACATGGTCTGTTAACATCAAGAGGTCACTGGGCAGAATGTGAACGGGCTCCAATCAAAAGAAAATGGAGACAGAAGTGGTCTGGACTGTTCAGCCAGCTTCCAGATTCCATCACGGCACCTACATCAGGACTAGTTACTGGCCTGTCTGAATTCCTGATCCTTAGCTTTTAATCAAGTCTTGGGATTGAAGTTACTATGACTTAAAATCCTTTGTCTGAACAACAATTGTGGGAAAACAAACATTGTTAGCCAGGATGAAAGAGCGTTGACCTCTGCTCTCCGTCTGCTTTGTCATGTCGTACTGCTGAACTGGTTTATTGTTGTCGGGAAATAATCAGCAAAAAATCAATTTTGTAACAAAGTGATGTCATGCATGAATAGGCTGGCTTTGAGATTTACTAGATTAATGGAGAATTATACACTTAAACTGGAGCAGCAACAGCTTCTGTACTGTAAACACAAAATTGGTGTTACCTGAGGTTTTCTTGTAAACCTAAAGAAAATGTCTTCGAGCCTGTGCTACAGAGTGCAGTAGGTCCATAGTAGCACTAAAATGCACTTCACGTCGTGATTAGTCCCTATTACTGAGATGCTGTAGTCAAAACCTCTGTACAGCATTGAAGAACTTTGAGGAGGGCACAAAGCTTGAGGCTTGGCGTTTGGCTCTTTACAGCTAAGGTGGTTTTACAGTGTGAAACTCACATTAACCCCTTTTTGCACAGATCTTTGCTGTGCCTCAGTAAAAGACATGCACCACAGCTGCAGCCAATTGTATCATATCAGGTGGAGATAATTCAAGAACAATGGCTGAACAAGATATCCAAATGAAATGCTGAGAAGTCAGAAGTCCTTATATTGCTCCCTGTGGGTCTGGTCTGTAACTGGGATCCCTGTTTGTTGTTATTCTGGGCATGCTGGAGGCAGATATTAAACACAGCCAGTTTGACTTGGGTACAGTGGAGGCATTCTTGGCACAGACCTCCAGCATGACATCACCAGGGCTGTCGTTGTGATTCCTCTCGCCTTACAGTGAAATAGTTTTATAATTGTGCATTCTCCTTTTGGCAGATGCTTTGCAATCTTTTCCATGTCCCTGCTCCCCCATCTTTAATCAAGTGTTATATTTTTGAGCTTCTGAAAGAAAGAAGGCATATGCTTGGCAAATTAACCTAATGCTTTCATTGTAGCAGTTTGTAGGGATGAAATGTGCTAAGTAATACTTTGGGTATTACAGACTGTGTAAACAGCCCCCCCTGTTTTGATATGATTCCAAAGAAATCCCACAAGCCTGTCTCTTCTCTGTTGTGGTTGCAGTAATTACACAGGCATGAAGATTTTGAAAAGCACAGATTACAGATAATTCATTTGAACGTAAAGAAAATGGCAAGAGTTTAAAATAAACCCGTGATGGATACATATTTTTATGAGCTGTCTTTTCTTTATTCGTCAAGGATATTTTGTTTATCTGATGGTTAAAATAGTTACCAGAGTTGCGGTGTGTGGCTCCAAACTGACTGAAAAAGTCTTAAATGAGAATCATGATAGCTTTACTTTTAACATTAGCACATTCATTTTGGTTGGACATTTCATATCTGTGCTTAACAGTGGCCTTCTTTGCTTTCTTTCTTTCTTTCTTTCTTTTTTTCTTTCTTTCTTTTTTTTTTTTTTTTTTTTTTTTAAAGCTGTGCACTGTTGAATGATCAGATATTTTGAGATGCAGAATTTATTTGTGACAGGACATTTCAGCTGCATTATTTTGTACTTTTGGATTATTCATAGAAAAATGTTCATGCCCCAAGATTCTGAAAGTTGCCATTTGTCTTGGTTATCAACTTGGTTAACAGCTGAGCTTTTTCACACACTATTTAAGTTGCACTTCCTTTCTTACACTGATAAAGACAGTGACCTTCCAGGAATACATCAGTTCAGTTTAAATCATCCAGCACCCTGTGTACATTTCAGGACTGTAATATTTCATTAGTGCAGTACATCCATTGTTAATAGGATTTTTCTTTCTCAGTAGTGGATTTAATCACTTGAAGAGAGAGGGAAGGAGAGAGCGGGAGAGGCCGCATTTTTGTAATAAGCTGTTTTCATTGAGATAATTATTCAGCATGTCACACGATGTGATATTCATCTGGGTTCATTTCGGGCTCTAATCCCTCCAGTCTGCCATGGATTCCAGCTGCCCGCCTTTGCTGTGCTTTTGGTCTTTTGGTATGGGTCATTATATTTAGGCTGTGTGTGAGACTGTATATCTATTTATGTATGGTGCATTTGCCTTTAGTATACGTCTGGGGTACAGTCTAGTTGTATCTTTATACAAAATGTAGAGGACGCTAGTAATATTAAGAACCTCTGCATGTTTCTGAGTGTTTTGAATGTGTGAAATTCTGTCCTTACAGCTCTGCCTGGCAGCAGCCTTCTCTAGTCTACCTCCTTTTGAGGAGAAAATAAAACCCCTGTCTTTAATCATGGTGTAATGGCTTTCTTCATTTGTTTCAGTTTCATTAAAAACCCATTAGCAGCTAATTTTTAGTTGAGCTGATGGATGTGTTCGAAGCCAAGCAACGTAAGAGAAAAGGTCATTTGAGTCAAATGCGATGAGCTCTGTTCTCTTACTTTACATTTCAGTGGAGTCATCATCAGTGGGTCGAGCAGCTTAAGTGTAAAAGAGGTGGCTGCATACCATTTGACATTACTGGAACCATCCCAAACTGTGACTGTGTGTTTGAAACAGTGAGCCACTTCTCTTGTGTCATTCCTCTTGGTACCAGATGGAAACCATTCTTAAAAGAACCAGGGTCATCGCTGTTAAAACAAACCTCAGACTAGCTGGTTATGGATGAGTTGAGTGGGTCGACAGTAAGCAGAGAGGGACGAAGATGACTACAAACTAGAATCAACTGTATAAAAAAGGTAATATATTTTAGTTAAAGAGGATGAAAAGTTAAAATGAGTAGGATGACGAGGAGGAAGGAATTAGGACAGGTGAAGGAACAAAAGCTGTAAGAGCAACATGACATGAGGAGGAGAGAGGACTGGTAGCACTGACAACAGAGGCTTCTTCAAGAGCAAAGCAGCGTTTGCTCCGCTGAATGTGGGGTGTGTGTGTCATGTTAGCAGTGAGTGTCTTCAGTATTATTCTGGTAAAACGGTCTGAAACCCATCATATCCACCATTCCCTGGCAGCCAGTATGTGAGAGTTTTTCTCTCAAAGAAAAACTCTAATAGAAGAAAGTTACAAATGGCAAAATGTGAGAGGGAGGGAGGAGGTCTGATTGCTAGATCCTCCCCAGGGATGGTACTCTGCAGGCCCTGACATGGGGGACAGGGTCTCTACTTGTCAGACTCAGTGTGTGTGTGTCTGTGTTTGTATGTGTATTTGAATGATTTGGAGGAGGAGGGGGGTGGGGGGTGGGGGTTGTCTGAGATAAGGCGCTATTGGGTTACCTTCATGTATTTTCTCACTCCATAGGCGTTCACCCTCCACTGCCTGGCCTCCAATCTCCAGGCCTGCTGCTTTGATGTCAGCATGAGTTCGCCAGCAACCTGCAGAGGAAAAACAACAATAACAAAGAGTGTGTTTATGCAGCAGTGGTCTTCTGCATGCTCCCATTAATCTGCTGAAACTGTGTGAAATTGACTGGTTTCAAAAATGTTTTGGTTTCAGAGATCAGGCAGTTGCATTCAGGGTAGTCAGCTGAAATTGAGAAATTGCTTAGTAATTTGTGGAGGGAAAAAAAAGAAAGTGTCATAGTTTATTTTTCAGAAATGTGCATTGGGCAATAAAAACAAACTACCAATTCTGTTCTGTTTTTGGCCAACATATGTCAAAGAGAAAACCCAAATGACAAGAAGCTGGAGTAGGGCCATTATTCTGTTTTTCTCCTACACTTACACTTTTTATGCATATATAATGCTTTTATTACTTTCAGTACTCTACAATTTAAAGGGAGTGTTAAACTTACATTTAACAGTAACAGAATTATGAAATAGAATTTGGCAACTTCAGTTGTGTCCTATTAAGTGTCCTCACATGGACATGGACAAAATTTCTGCTTGCTGTCACCTGAAATGAGCCGCTTACCAAAAAAAATTGTGTTTTTTTCCCCATAAACTGTACTTATTCACATCACAGTTTACCTATAAATTACATTGCCAATGGCAGTTCAGATTTTACTGGTTTCTGGTATCTGTGAGTTACAACTAGTTTGTTTGTACTTGGAAAAACTGTGGCGGTATTTGCGGAGGTGCAGTTTCTAATAGCTGGAGGTGGTGGTGGGGTTCAGCTAATGTGTTGAGCAGCTCAGATGTGGGTCGGCCCTCCAGACAGGCCCAACACACTGCCTCCTGGTCCCCGACTGAACCAGACGTCTATAGGGGAACAGAGGTCAGGTCTGGCTTTCCTGTGCCCTAACCCTCCATGGGTGCCCACTTACCCTCTGAGTAGGGGGTCCCCCTCACCTGTCACTCACACTGCCAGAACCTGCTCCTTTTTTCTGAGCCTCTGTTCTGGTCTCATTATCTCCAAGTCACTCTCACTTTTACTGTTTCACAACCACTCTTTGTCTGACAGTCTCACTCTCACACTGTTATTTTTTCCACTTATCTCTTTGTTTCTTGGCTCTTTTCCTTTTTTGCTACCGTCATCTTTGGTCAACAGCTGAATTGACATGCCTGAAGGGGAAGAGCCCCCCCCTCTTCCTGGTCCCTCTGTCTTTCCCTCCTTCTCTATCCCTCCATCTCTCCCTCCCTGTCCTGTGCCCTGGTGTGGCATTGAAGGGATCAGTTTACCTCGCAGCAGCTGAGGCTGGCTTCATTTGTCCCAGGGCTTCCTTCTGAAAAGGCATTTTTCGCCTCTGGAGAATTGCTCATTGCCCACACTGACATTGGACGCTTAATTGCGCTACTTCCAAATTTGGCAATCTTGTCCTTTAGTGGCAGTTTGAGTTGTTGAACTGTTGAAATGTAGTCTTGGCCTGCAGGCCTAGGCATTCCTTTAGGTACAGATATGAGAGTTTACAGGGGAGAGAGACTGTTTCTAATGTGCTCAAGTAGCATATGGTGATGTAGTGACACCTTAACATAAGAGCATGCTTCATTATAAATTTACCTCATCTACAAAACAAATGTTGCAGATGCAACTTTTGGAGCGACGACAAGTTAACAAATGAAGTGTGAATAATGAGCAACAAATTTACATCTTATTATTTGCCAGTCTCTATTCTTTGGAACCTTGATGAAGTATTTATTATTCCTCCTCTTCTGTTTACCAATTCCCACCACTCACTGATGGGGAAAAACTGCTTGCATAGTGTAGCTCCACCGCAAAGGCCCTCACTGAAGTAAAGTGTAAATATTTCTGCCAGAGCCTTTCTCGTCTCTTTTGGCAGTTGCGTGTTTACTTTACCGCACTGGGAGATACTCGCTTCTCTGTCAGCGTGTCCACAACTCAAATTATGCAAAGTATGTTTAAAACCTAATCTTCATTATTCAACCACACAGAGAGAAAGGGGTTCATTGTAATTAGATAGTGTCAGAACCAGGGAATGTGTGCTAATTCCATGGAGTGCATGCGTGTACAATATGTAAAGCATGTGGCTTGCTGAAAGGTGTGGCTGTAGGTTTTCATTTGCTCGTTTATGTGTGAATGATGTGTGTGTTCATGGAGTAGCCAAATATATTTGGTTTTGACACCTTCAGTGTTTATATTAGTCATCAGAAGGGGTGACTCTTGTGACGCTCTGACGCGCCGATCCCCCGTTTAAATGCTAAACATATGTGATCGCCTGTTTCTTTGTCCGAATCGTCTGACTAACTTACCGCCCAGTCTGACTGTGAAAAGGTTACAGTGCTGCAGTAACTCCTAATCAATGCCATACTGGGGGTTAACTCACTCAACTCTTCACCTTTACCATCTAATACATTTCAGTTGTTTTTGCCTCTTATGATAGACTTTTTCTATGCACCATTTTCTTTTTTCATTTCTACCTACAATTCTGTGCTTTAGGCCTATATTTACTGTGGATACAAATATGTGGTTTTGGTTCAAATATGCATCATAGTTGCAGAAGAGCAGAACTTTAGCTGTAGAAGCCATAGTATTTTGATGTGCTTTGTTTTGATGTGAAAGGCTGTTCTTACCTTTTCTCTGAACTGATCATTTATAGTTGAGTTTTTTTTCTCCAGTAGTCCTGGTTGTGTTCCAAATTGGACAAATATTTATCCTCTGCGTGCAAAAACAGATTTGACAAATTATTACTCCCATAACCTCTGATCATGAACTGCTGAATCAAAAGTTGGGAACATGCAAGTCCCTCTTAAACCTTGGAAACAAGATTACAAGCCTCTGATAAAACTTGGAAACACAATGACCAAGAGCCTTTTGGAGAAGATGACAATCTGCCAGTAGAAATTTTACTACACAAAGTTAGTCTCTTTATTGTAAATGGAGCTTCTCCAGTTTGTACTCAGATATGAAAGCCTTATTTTTAAGCTTTAAGCTTTATGAAAGTGTTTAAACATATTGCTGAAAATATTGAAATATTTTCAACACAAACCACATGGGAACTCTTGCATTTGTGGATTTCTTAAGCTTAAGTTAAAATTGTAGTTACCCCAGCAGTACATCTAGTAAAAGTCCTTGGCAGTCAGTCCTTTAACCACAGACTCATGGGCCCTCCACTGCCCCCCCATCAAGTCCCCATTGTTTTAATTGCACCTCATGTCACAGAGCACCCACTAGGCTGAGGCACTCTACAAGCTGAACCAATAAATAACCTCCTCACCCAGAACCTTGGCTCATTTTGTTTATCTTCAGGCTCATCTCTGAGGGGGAAGTCCATTTAATCGTCATTCCTACACACACACAAACACACACACAGATCTTCTACTTGCATTCCTGGGCTTACTGGGTTGCTGGTCTCTGAGTGCAGGTGACATGTGCTGTTGTGGAGGAGAGTGTTTCACCCTTCTCATCCAAGGACCGGAGTTTATTTGTAGAGCCCGTGGAGATGGTTGTTAAATGGGGATGGGAGCAAGGTTAGGGGGAAGGTTTGGTGTGAAGGGGGCCTCAAACAGTGGTATATGGTTGGTGCTCCCCCAGTCACTCCCCTGCACATTGCACATACAGCAATGCAGGTCAGCAGCCTGCCACCAATAATTTGATTGCCCTCAATAACCACATTAAGGTTACAGTTAGATTAGACTGGTTAGTGGTTTGTGTGATAATCGGCCTCGCTCATGAGGTGGTGTGGTGAAAATTAGGGTTTCAGCCGTTTTTGTTTAGCATTGATGAACTGGAATGAAATAGCACCTCAGCACAAGATCAGCTGTTTGTAGCTTTAGTTTGACCAAAAAAAAGTCTCCTCTGTGATGCACATGCAGAAAAAGGAAACTAGACTATGCTATCTTTAGTACAAATTGAAGTGCACCACTTTTGTAGAGCTCTGCCTAGAACTCCATTAACTATCCTCACGTGTGTTCTTTCTTCGTTTGTTTTTTCTTCAGGATGACCACGAGAGTGGTTCTAGCTCCACCAGTCGCAGTGTCTCAGACAGCTCCAAGGCTGTAGCGAAGCCCCGCCGCCTCCAGCAGGCTGCCCCCAGCGACCCGGACTTGCCCCCAGGTAAATGATGGCCCTGGGGCCACTGAGGCTACCTCCCTGCTCAGAAAATGACCACCTGGGAAGGCTCTGCCCCTGTGGGGGAGGACAGGGCCATGGACAGACCAAGATTAGGACCTATTTACACTGCTGAGAAATCTGGGTTTTGTTTTCTAGCGTCTAAGAAAGCTTAAGGAACAGAATATTTGGAAATAAATCCATGGATTTGTTTGTAGCCCAGTGCCTGCTCAGGTTAGTGTCTTTGCCTCAAATGTATGTAATACCTGTTTACACTGTGAGAAATACTCTTTTTGGGATAGACTGTGAAAGCCTGCATTTTTCACTAGTGTAAATTAGCGAGAGTGCATGGGGGATGTGTCTCTGATAAATCACACATGATGGCTCTTATCAACAAGGCCACTTGACCATATGCCTCCTACAGGGCCATGGATTCCATGCCTGCCTCACTCCGGCACTTTACAGCACCTCACAAAGAAGGGCCTTGTTTGATTGGGGCTGGATAACGACCCTTTAAAAATATTTATGACCTCTTGTTTTTTTTTTTAATATCAATTTAAAACTGTCTTTTAGCAAGAAAGGAACATTCACTGACCTCATATGAGCCAGTAAACATGTTTCTTTATGTTTATGCTAGAATAGGCAGTTATAATCTTATTTAATTGGATGTAGGAGTGTAAAAGGATGTGAAACTTCAGTAATCTTACTGAAATTCTCATCAAACACTTCTTAAAAGACATGCAGCAACCTGACAACAACAAATTATGTATGTATATATACACATGCGCACACACACACACATATATACATATATATGTATATATACACACGCACTTACACACACACACACATATATATATGTATATAAAACTAATGACAAGTTCTGGAGGCAGTAAAGTGAGAAAGGAGGTAGAAGGAGGAGACAAAAATATAAAGAAAAAATATGGCTTTTAGAGAGAAGAAAAAAAAAGAAAGTAGATAGTGGGGGTCTTGAGCTTTAAGATCCAGGTCACAGGCACCCAACCACAAGGCTCACTCCCAGAGTACTAGTATGCATGAATGTACGAACCTACCCTCCTGTCTGGTTGTATCTGGGGAGGATCAATTTCCAGGCCTGACATGAGATAATATCTCTCCCCAGCTGTTAAAGCAGGGTGCCTCACACCCCAGCATCTCCCTTTGGACCGGCCTCTAACAGACGTCGGAGTGTGTGTGTGTGCGTGTGTGTGTGTATGTGTGTGTGTGTGTGTTCAGTGTATCTGTGCTAATTTGTGTGCACACCTCACACTGTTCTAGCAGTGGACCTTGTTTCAACCCATTATGGGCTGTAAAGACAACTCTGGGGTCAGAGGTTGCAGCACCTCAATAACAGTGAGGAAGCAGATGAATGCTGTAATCCCAGCCTTCCTAATTTAAAGGTAGAGGTTAAAAGGTAGATGAGGTAAAACTAACCTGCTATGACTCAGACAGAGGATATTTTCCTAAGAATAAGATACAAAACAAACCTGTCAGGAGTATTTAATGTAGCTAAGGATGTTTGTGCGGGCACAGCTCAGCATTTTATGGCAGCAGACACAGGTAATTTTGCAGACATTCATTCATTAGTCTCATGAGTCCCACATTTTAGACTATTTTAGTCTACTGGTATGGATAAAGATGTTGTCATCCTGTGATGACAGCGCTTGCATAGGACCCAACATGCTTTTACTTATTTGTTTAAAGGAATACACTCCCAATGATATCTAGCTCTTGCTCTTACGTGGTTTCAATGCATATAATGTAAGTTGCTTTGGACAAAAGCGTTAAATAAATGCAGTAATTTCTGCCTACGAAAATATATGTTATCTTTATGGCCTTGTAATGTTACCCATACTGTACATTCTCAAATATATTCTATTACATGGCACTACACCCACTGTCTGCCACAGTGTCTGTTTTGATACAGTCACTAAGGAGGTCTGAAGAGTTGCTCTACACATAGGGACTTTAATGGATCAGCTGTATAAAACCCGACCAGTTTCAGACAGCTGTCTCTCAGAAGGCAGTGATCAATACAAGCAGATGCATGTGGATGGGTTGCTGGATGGGAGAGTGGCAGTGTGTGTAGATGTGTACAGTATGTGTTAAGACCTGTATTAGCATCACAGGGCAGTGGGCAGTCTTCCCTTCTTCGTCTGCATCTACGTCGACAAACCACCGTTTTGCATCTGCTCCCCTCCCCTTCAAAACAACCAAATCAAAACACAGCCAGCACTAAAAAGCAAGCCACCAGCAATTATCCAGTCATTTGGCCCTAAGCCCTCACATGCTGACTGAATTTATCTTCCCTGTTCCCCCTGTGGTGGAAAATAGAGACGTTAATTCATATGCCTTTGGATTGGTAGCCACACAGAGACCAAAAACCAAGTGCTTCCACCTTGGGCGATTCTGTGAGTGATTATGTTTACTGCTGCTTTGTGGGGGTCCAGTGGCCACCGTTTGTGGGAACCACATTTCTATGTTTCAGGGGATTCCTGCTTTGGCCCTATTCACACTGGTGAAACCATGCTTTGTTTTATAGGAGTTCAAAGAGATTTAATAGTGGCAAGTCTCGCTTTGAGTCTAGGTTTAAGACTGCTACCTGTAAGTCATACTCAAGATTTGTAGTTTCAAAGCTGAACTCTCCCTAAAGAGCCACACACAATATTCAAGCGCATTAGGACAGTTTGAGAGTTTCTCAAGGTAGTACGCAGCTGTGGTGGAGGAATACACCATCTGTTAGAGGATCATTGTAATTTTCTTTCTCAAATTCTTTTGTGTCACATGTGATAACTTATTTTAAAACATTTGATTGAAACATTAATTGACAATTTTCATCTGCAAGAATCTCATTAATTTGTATAAGCTGTTCCCCACCTACATAGTTTACTTATGCACAGTTATCTAGCTGTGTTTTCATATGCACCGGGAGTACCATCATTTGGAAACCATTTCTTCTGTTTTTCCAGAGAAAACTAATAGACTGTGCATAAATGCATACATCTAAATTTATGTTTCATTGTGTCCACGAATTGTGCATGCATGCATGGTTCTATAAGTATGTGTGATCAGAGGAGATTGAGATTTGCATGGACTGAAATGCAAACACACTCCTGATCTATGGTCCAGTGCTACTGCTGTCCTGGTACTAGGGCCTTTGCTCAGAAACTAAGTATAGCAGCTGTTCTGGTATTACTGGAAAATGCTGCTTATGGATAGAGAATATCACATACTGGTAAAGGCTGGAGCTTTCTCCACCTGGAGCTTTGTTCTGTTCCAGAGAGCTGCTGTACCATGCATGGTTGGGTTCTGTGAATCCACCGTTTTATTATAAGAAGTCCTAGAGCTAAATAGAGTGGCTAGTATAATTAAGTGTAAGTATTGACCTTGTGATTTTTTATCTTTAACAGATAAAAGATAAAACCTTAATAGGGAATTATAGAATTTTGTGATCTATACTCAACTTTTAGAAGGTGCTATGTCCCACACTAGCTTTTGTATGTATCCTCTTGGTTACTTTACTGACTGTGCAAATTACACTTCAGAATAGCACCGCTGGACCAAATTAGTGTATATTTATTGTCTGATGGACTTGTCAGTCTTTCTCTTCATGTTTAATAACTCGCAATAACTGGCAAGGCATAGCTGCTGATACTTTCCTTATACATGAAAAATGGTGAGCATGGACACTATAGTGTTTCTTTCCTGTATTGCACAAAAGAGAGTACTGAGATCACATAAAGGAGCTGGTTTTTCCAGTCATTTTATGGTTGAGCAGTTTTAAATGGGCTCCTTCCCTGTGGGCCGCAGCACAGGTGCTGGCTGTGTCAATTGTTTACAGAAGTTCAGAGCAGTGCGATGACTCGAAGAGAGACGGATTGGGGCCCTGGATTTGGCGCGAGGCAAAAATAGGTATAACAAGTGTAAGAGAGTGCAAGAGAGAAAGAAAGACACCCTGACACGGGCAAATTAGATCCAGAGGAAAATAGCAGGGGGTAAAGTGCTGGTTTTACTGCCCAGGCTGCAGGTGCGACAGCAGCTTTCTTACTGACCCCAGATCTACAGGCGCGCACACACACACACATATCCACATTCATGCATGCAAGAAAGCAGCCAGGCTCCCACTCAAACTCAGACAAGCACATGCATGCATGCAAGTCCACGCACAAGTGTCATGTACACACATAGCATTTATGAGTTGAGTTTATATTATGTCATCCTCTCTTTCTGCCACTCTGTTTGGTCAGGCTGTAAATTCATGAGAATTTTGTCAATTGGATTATGCTAATGCGTAGTCGGGCATGTGTACAAGAGGCCTAACAGTTAACCAATTCATATAAATATTTTCATCAACAGAACCATTTAGTTCAGCCCAATTATCGGTTCTGTTATGCCCTGGGCCAGGCATGTAGATACAGGAAGACAAACATTTGGTTCGGAAAATAAGGGAAAAGCTTTAAAGGTTTATATGTTTTAACTTGTAGAGACTGTGTTTAACAGTACATAGGAGGAATGAATAATGCCATTGGTCCTGTGGTTAGGAGAATTTATTGCTGTATATTTTCATATTTTATGGCTGAAACTCCCCTGTCTGTAATATTTTAAGTTCTTTCTTACTTTGTTGAGTAATAACTTTACCATGTATGTTTTTCCTGCGGAGCTTCTGTTTCTGGGTGTCACTGTAGCCATTAGGAGGTACTGGCAACGCTGCAGGATGGTTCCCCCAGCTCTGCTGAAACTCAATCTATTGAACTGCTCTTTCTTTCCTGCTTGCTCTTAGTTACTACAGCCCTACATCTACATCTGCCTCTGCACCACAAAAGCCACCATCCCCTCTCCCACCTTTCACCCTCACCATAAAATCTGTTTCTACATTCTATATTCTGTTTCTATTTCTATTTGTTTTTAGCCCTTCCTCTCATCACCATAAAATTTTGAAATTCCTCTTTCTGATTCTATTCATATCCCTTAATGCATTCATATTTTGAAAGTGATGAAATCAACTTGTCCTGTCATCACACAATACAATGAATGTGCAGCGAGTGTTTTTCATACCTGTTTGTGTTTTCTTTTTTTTATCATTGGCAGAATGTGTCGATGAGTTTCACTCATTCCTTAATATCTCTCTGTTGTATAGCCTGTATTTTGGATGTGTGAATGCATGTTTGCAACGCAACGCTTGCATGTGTTTGTGAGTGAACATGCACACACATATATTTGAATCAGTGTGTGCATAGTTCTGGGTTAAACAGGACTTTGCATCTGAGAGGATAGCCCTTCAGAGATTTATAAATTCACCCAGGATTTGTAGCACTGCTCAGGCAGAGCGAGGAACAAAAATGTTTTCTTATGGATATTTAGCTCCTTCAACTGTACATGTCCAAGGGATAGTCTGTAGCGAAAAATAACATGTCAGGACCTCCTCTTATTTACAAGCCCATGAGGATGGCAGCGGTCAGTGGTACTGAGCCTAGACTTTCAGAGAACGCCGCTCTGGATTTGACTTTTTTACTGTGTCTCAACACTAAGTTAATGTGTCTTGACACACTCAGTCAGGAGTTTTCGTGGTACACCTAGCTAAATCGAATGCAGTCTAATACAACAATACTACAATAAATCCTCCCTTCATGAAGGTTATAATGTTCAGTTTGTGTTGAAACTGTTTTAGAGAGCTTGTAAATCTTTTTATGAGGAGTTATTGTACAGTTTAACATGTTTCTTGTGTGTATGTGTATTTGTTTGTAGGTTACGTGCAGAGTCTGATCAGGCGCGTGGTGAACAATGTGAATATTGTGGTGAACAACCTGATCCTTAAATATGTGGAAGACGACATCGTGCTGTCGGTCAACATCACCTCAGCAGAGTGCTACACTGTGGACGATATGTGGGAGAGAGCCTTCATGGACATCACTGGTGAGCAATGGCTGCTTACATTCCTTGGTAGTGGGATTAACTAGTAAATCCAGTAAGACAAGAACCCATATACTGCAGTAAGTGTTGAATTTTGTTAGTTCAAACTGAGGTCAAACATACATCTCAGACACATTCAAGTGGGGCTATTTGTTTAAATGCCCAGTGTTAGCTACCAGAGTCTTCTCATATTCAGACTCTTGATATACAGTGTAATTGGAGCATGTGTAGGTCCAGTGTGGACGGAAAAAAAGTTCACATTTACAAAATCAAAAGTGGATGATGGGATTTTATGAATCAGTATTGGATCTTTTTTTTTTTATATATATATAAATATATACAGCCTTACTACTTACACTTTTATCCATTACACCTAAAAACTTTCACTTAGTACAAACACCTGGGTTTCTCAAGTTACTGCCAGAGACTTACAGTTATTTTAAACTTGAACTGTTATTATAACTTGACAGAAAGAACTGGTTCTTTATAGGCTTACACAGACCTGTATCGACAGAGAATCATGAAGTGGTCATTTTCAGTCATTGTTATCACTGTGGAGTTTCTTGTAAGGTAGCCCTGTTCCAATACGTGAATCAAGTAGTGGCTACAATAATAGTTACTGGCACTATTTGGAGAATAAGATGATTCTGGGAATGATGAGCCCTGTTTTCAGTCTGACAGGGGTGAGTGACTCAGAGCCAGTGAGGAATCTGATGAAGTGTGATCAGCCAACACACACACACACACACACACACACACACACACACACACACACACACACACACACACACACACCACTTGGTTGTACCTCTCGTAAATGTCACATTACACAAGAGCACTATGTTGTCTGCTGAGCATCATCTCCCTATTTCCTGGATCACAGATACTGTGATTTGTCATGTTCGCTGTATGAATTGGTCAGGTGCTTTGGTTTGTTGATTCATGCATTTTGTTATCCAATTTTATACACACTCAATATATTACTGATGTCTTTTCTTTATTACACCTTATCTACAAAGAGGAGAAATACATCATTCACTCCCCTGCACATGCAGTCATCTCAGCTGCCCCACACCATACTCAACTTGTACATGACTCTGATGTTTTACCCAAAAACTGTCTTTGTTCATCTTACGGGATGTGGAAAACATGAGATTTCCACACAGTTAGAGAAAGTAAAGGCTGGCATCTTGGTCATAGCTGAGTAATAAAATCCTACCCCCCAGCCATTTCTCTCCTACCGGCCTGCTGACAGTGCTGTCAGCCAGACACTGACAGTATTGGAGTGGCCAACAGACGTGAGTCGTGTAGCGATAACTGCCAGGGCCTGCTCTCTGTTAGTGTGTATGATTAAGCATTTGTTTGTGTTTAATGATGCCTCCCTCTATGTTGACACAATCAATTAGTGTCAAGCACAATGGGTCAAGCTGTTAGTCGTTCAGTGTGAAATGATTTACATTAATTTTCTTTTCTCTTCTCTCTGTGTAGCTCCAGAGCTGGTCCTGAGGAAAGTGATCAACTTTGCAGACTGTACTGTGTGCCTGGACAAGCGGAACGCTAGTGGCAAGATCGAGTTTTACCAGGACCCTCTGCTGTACAAATGCTCTTTCAGGACACGCCTTCATTTTACCTACGACAACATCAATTCCAAGATCCCATCTGTCATCAAAGTGAGCCGCACCACATTTTAGAAACAGCTCATTATAAGCTTTGCCATTAACTACCCAAAGCTAAAGATTGAGAAAGTGTTTTACATGGGTTGATTTGATGTACTTTTTCTATTGTCCAAACATGTCACAAATGCCAGTGATTGAAAAGTTTCAATTTGTCATAGCAGCTTACAGTTGTTGGAGGAACATGTGACTGCCTTTAGTTAGGTTAGCTGTTCTCAGATCAATAGCCGGATAATGTCAGTCCATTTTTCTAATCCAGTGACGTTCTGGAAATGTATGGAAAACAGCTGTTTGTTTTGGCAAGATTTTGCTTCCTTCACAAAGCTACAGGATGATTCTACAAATAATATGATGTGTCATTATAGTAACACCGGTGTTAGACTCGAGTGTTTTGTAAAGAGAATTGACTTTTATCAGCATGTCAGTTCATTTTGGTCTACCCACATGAAAAATGGCACTTTGTGTAATCGTGGTAGGTTTGAAAAAAACTACCCTAGGGAAGAATATGCTCTTCCCATCTTGTGCAATTTTATCAGTGTTGTTCTACATCAACCATGTTGATGTAGAACACCCAAATTAGACAACCATCTCATGTCATGAAACAACAACTTTTGGACTAAACCACTGATCTTGAGAATCAATATCTAATTAGCTTTATTTCAAAATAATAGCAACAGTTTTGTTTACAAAAAAGAACTCCTTTTGCTAGAGAATCATCACAGGGCAGACACAGTCATTCTTCTGCTCATTGTCAGTGAAACAGTGGAAGATGTTTGTTGAAAATCACAGATTAGAGTCTTGGCTGTCTTGTTCCTTAATGTGGTAGAGATTTGTTTGTGTAGTCAGATCTAAACTATTTGTGATGGAAAAAGGAACATAATTCTTTTGCTGGTGCATTTTTAACTTCTGAAACCTTCGGTTAAAATAATGAGTTTTCTAAACTTTTGTAGCTTCTAGCCAGAAAATTTACTGTGGCTGTTTGTGGTTTCTGTTGCTGTGTATATCATTTGTCATCTGTCCACCATCATCATGGTAAATTTAATTATGTCCCATTTATCTGTTAACTAATTTTCTCAACTGCATGAATTAAAGTAGAACTGGTTCACTCCCACCCACATACAGTCAGTAACAAATTTCAGGGTGTTCGTGGTGCCATCAACACAATCACACATGAAAGATTTGACACATTTAGAAGTTGAATCTAGTACAGCATGTTATGCAATAACATAGGTAAGTCTGCTTCTGACTGTGAATCTTCTATTATTTATAATTTATTAACATTGTTTAGTACAAAATTTATAATACAAAATAAAACAAATCCAGGTCTTGCGCATGTAACGCTCAGCATCCCCGGGGAATCCATACCTGTTATTAGAGGGCCTTGTGCCTGCCGACCCTTTTTTGCAAGTATTCCTATTCACATTATGTGGGAGCCCACCAGAAGTGGTTGGGCCTGTAGCCCATTTTATGTCTAAACATATAATTTAGCAAATCAAATTTCAAAATTTAAGACATACTTTAAACTGTTCTGTCCTGTGTTTTCTCAGATCCAGACCATGGTGGAGAGCCTGAAGTTGTCCATTACTGATCAGCAGCTTCCGATGTTCATTCGCATTTTACAGCTCATTATTGCCCTCTACTACGGGGAGATCGGAGGACACAAAGAGGGTGAGGGAGAAGAAGGCACTGGTCAGATCAGGGAGGCTGGAGCAAGTTCACCTGGTGAGTGAGGTCTCTTGGGAGAGTAGTCACAGTTCTGTCTCTAACCCTTTGATTCTTTTGTCTCCGTTTTTGTTTTGGATTTATTGCTAAAAAAACAAAACAAAACAAAGAAAACAACAACTCTGCTTTTTTTTTATTTTGAATGTTTTCAAAAGATCTGAGCCGAGTTTGGGTGCTATCTGGCTATTTGCCTAATATATCTTTATTTATATTTTTATATGTTTGATCTTTTATATATATATATATACAGCCTTAAGACTGCCTCATTCAAAATGGTGAATGAGGCAGTCTTGTCCTTGTTATGGCTCAGGATCCTCATTTGCTGAAACTACTGTGGTGTAGCTGCACATGTTTACCCATGTACCAAGCAAGGTCATGGACAGCAACATAAATAAAACTTTCACTGTGATAGATTTTTATGCAGCCATCATTCTGTTCTATCAAAATTAATTTAGAAAAACTTATACTGAGGTCTCAGAGTGAATGGAGTGTTTTTGTGTCAGTGTGGTTCCTGCAGCAGTCATATTTCTCAGACTATGCTCTGAAGTGGTTAATGAGCCATCAGACCATTTGCAAAGCTTTGACTTTTTCCTGAGACAGCTCGTGACGCTCTGCATGTTGCCTCGCTGTGTTCAGGGGCTATGTCTGCCCATGTGCTGCTGTTGTTCCTAAATGGGACATTTAACATGACTTTGACCATGGTGTGCGCTCCCCCTGCCTTTTCCACAAACAAAAGCCAGAGCGTGTAACTCAACACAGACCGTTGTCGTCAAGCCTGATCCCCTCCATGTGGATAGAGGCAGGAGAGAGGAGGATGAAGGGAAGAAATAAGGATGAATCAAACACAGGCCCATTTCAGTCTTTCTGATTGGAGCACCATAGAAAATCACAATCGACACGTCCAGGAGCTAAGCAAAACACACACATTCAGCTGGCTTCCCTCACAGGCGTCCCACAAACAGACATACACTAACTGCATACCGTGCACAGCCACCAGGAGCATTTGTACACACTAAGTAGGAGTTAGGTAGATATGCACGTACATGCACACACACATACTATATACTTTTAATACACCATCTTTAAAAAAACCCACATTATTTCTCATCTCATCTCTCCCTAACTTCTCATCCTCATCCCAGCCAAAAAGAGCAGGATCAAGTCCTGAGTCCCACAGGGCTAAATCAGCCTCTGTAGCACCAGGAGCAAATTATGGTGGAGGGGAGGTGGTGGGCAGAGGGGAAGCAAGCAGCCCAACACAAAACAGTCCATTTGCTCACTCCCTCTAACTTGCTCCCTGTCTGTTGGCCTGGGACTTTACTGCAAGTTGGCGCAGCTTCCAGTTCGGTGTCCCATGCCAGATGTAAGAGTCAGTGTCATGCTACTGCTATGTGGAGCCTCTGAGAATGAATTAATATCCCATCACAAAAATATACAAGAGGGGACCAGCTCTTGGAACCTGAGCACCCCCAGATCTTGTTGTGCTGGAAGTAATCGACAGAGTGAAGAAGCTGAAGGGGGGCAGAGGGCAGTTATGTGTGTCTGTAGTAGGTGTGTGTGCATGTGTTTGTTGGGGTGAGGGTTGGGAGGGGTTTGGATTGTTCACGAACATATGGCTTTCACTGTATTTATTTCATATTTAAGTAATAAAGCTGAGGTTTTTAAATAATAGTAACAGAATTACAGATCAGATCATTTATTTATAATAAGAAAATCTAATTTATCTTTCTTAACCAGTACAGAGAGACTTTACCATTGACACCATTGGGTCTGAGTACGACAGCATTCATGTATGTTGATGCTTATAGTGGCTGACTTGGCTTACATGCATATTTATTTTTAGTCGGTTGTAGTGTGTAGGAAACAGTCATTGTGACATGATTGCAGGAACATGATCCCAGTATCGTACATAGCACTTCATCACATTCATTTCATTTCCCATAGGCTTCTAGTGGGGAGTATGAGTCTGTATATTCTGGCTGCACTGCTGTGTGTGCGTGTGTGCATGTGTGCGTGTGTGTGTGTGTGTTTGTGTGTATTTTTTTACTCTTGCTGTGACCTGGCTTTTGTAACTGATGCTGTTGGACAGAATGAATACTCATATTTGTATGAGTGTGTCTACAAAATAATACAAAAATGTGTGTGTGTGTGTATGTAGATATGTGGACAAAAGATTGAAGCAAGAGTAATGGATTCAGTCTGGATCCACTCTGTGCCGTATTAATAAGCCGTGACTTTCAATTGAAAGCGTTTCTTTCTAGAACATTTCAAAGGGAATATTAATTTTTCCTCCATGTGAAGGTGTTTTTCTTTTTGCCAGCTAACAAAGTGGAAAACGCCTTGTAATGTGTTTATGTTCCCATGATTCACTGTGGCTGCATGTTCTTGTTTGAATCTTTCTCTTTTTTATTTAAGAGCCAATGTCTCATTAATGAACAGCACGAATAGGTGAATGCTGCAGGATTCTTGTGTGTCACTTAGCAAAGCAACCTTTCAGTCAGGAATAGACGGCTGGTTTTCCTACTGTCTGACATTCAATGAAGTCACTGAAATTTCAGCAGTTGGAAACATAGATGACTAACATTCTTGAATAGACCAGCTGGTCACGGCAGTGAAAGCTGTACGGTTTCAACAAGTATGTGAAGAATTATGAACTGAGGACTGTGGCTGCTGAAGTGTGGCAGGGTGTGTGTGTGTGTGCCTTGGTATAGCATATATGTGAGGATGTGTATGGGTGTCTGGAGTTGCTGTGTGCTGGAGGTGTATGTAGGTGTTTTGCACTCTGTATTGTGTTTTGTTTGTAGGAGGGCATCAGACGTGTGTTAGCCGGATCATCTCATCTCCCCTTTATAAAACTTGTGTGGCTCCCTTTTTAGCATAAGAGACATGACAGCTCCTCTTTTTAATCATCTTGTAATTTTTTCATAGTGATGTGAACATATGGAGGCCTTTGAGTTCAGAACCCTGTGGACATGAGTGAATCAGCTTTCTGTCTCGCAGAACGTTATTTTAAATTCTCCTGCCATGATTGCTAAAATGGATTTTAAAATATTTTCATGTTAATGTTAAGCCGGTATTGTTAAAGTGAAACAGTATGTGACACACATGTTCATACGTGGCCCATTCTTTTATATCCAAGTACTTAGTGTAGTTAATCATGACATATGGTATCCTTTATGGATGCATTACATTTTGGTATGTGCTTTTCCTCAAACTTAGGCTGAGAATGTGCATGTGTATGCACATATACTCAAACATGCATGCACACTCAGCAGATGCATAAGACGACAAGCAGAATGGGCTTTGGTCAGTTGTCAGGTAATCAGCTCACCTCTCCCTCTATAAACATGGAGGGACATCTACTGGCCTGTGAGGGCACTGCCTTCTCTCAGCCTTCCCCTGGTACTGTCTCAGTGTCACTCAGCTGTTCACTAACTTACACTCCCACTCCCTCGCTAGCTTAGACATACACCCCTGCCTAGAGACTTTGGACTCATGGAAACCAACTTTGACCTTGACATATCCTATTACATAGTGCTTCTGAGCTCTGCGTATGGACAAATGCACTCACTGAGATTGTTCGTTGTCCATGAAAAAGATCCAGTCAGGCAGTGATTGCTCTCATGGTGAAGCAGAGCAACAGTTTTGGTTGTCTTTCACACCTGTGTGGTCATAGAGCTTTTCTCCACAGCAGCATACATTTTGGCCAGCCCACATCACTCTCTGGGAATTTTGCAGTCACTTCTTTGGATTAATACTTCAAAGTCTCTTTAAGCCGGTCTGTTTTGATCACTTGATTGGTAATTGTGCTTTTATTTTGATTGCCTTGCAATTCAAACGTATTCTCTGTCAGGCTGTGACGTGAAGCGAAAGAGCTTAACTCGTTGAACTGACACCTCAAAGGCTTCACGAACTGAAAACAAAAAGGGAAAAAGAGAAAACGAGAGACAGAATCGGACAGGGAGGTTGGGGGGAGGGGGACTAAAAAGCCATAACATGGGATTTCCAACTGCCAATTCACAAAGTGAAAGATTTAATTAAAATATGTCATAATTTTCGCCGCCTTCGCCTCTGGGATTCCTAAGCTGTGACCTCACGGACAATATTGTTTTCTCACAGAGGACGTGAGGCCACGAGGAATGGGATTGCACATTCTTGTGTATTGACATCAGCTTCCTCTCTCCCAGTGTGTGTGGAAACAGACACGATGGGATGACTTCAGAGGTGGGGATCAGGGGACCGGGGTGGTGCGTCGTGGTTTGGGGAACCTGTGAACCCCCAGATGGTTTGCTAAGTAACAGGACAAAGATAATAGTGAATGAGCTTCACCGCACTTCTGCTCATGTTTCGTGACATGCCAGTCGACTGACTTACATCCCATTGGTCATCCAAGTACTTACTTCCCTGTTTTTGCTAAAGTTTTCTGTTGTGGAGTCAAGAAATGGCCCATTGACAGCCTTTAGCTTCTGTTTATCTTCATCTTCAGGCTTTTTGTTTTCCTAATGTCCCTTTTTGTCCAGACTTTGTCCCATATTTATGCCTTGGCCCATTGGTAGGTCAAGGTAGTCCAGCCTCTGCTCAATCTGCTGTCCCCACTACTTTCTACATTACCTTTTTCACCTGGTGAGAGGTCTGTGCCTTACAGAAGCCAGTGCTGCAATCAGCCTCGCGCACTCTGTCTAGGCACAGAAAGTTTGACCAATCACACCACTTCCTCTAGCTTAGTTTGTACAGTCCCACAGTCGACCGTTCTCAGCCTTCGCCTGCACCCCTAGCTGAGCTCAGCATGTCATGATGGCAAATAGCTACCCAGCCTCCCTTCTGGCCTCCATTTCAGTCTGTTGGCTCTATGCAAATAAGTGGCCCAACTCCTCACTGAATGCATATGCGGATGTGGCCTTAGCTGTTGGGTCCAGCTCAGACAGTCCTAACAGTCAAGGCTTACCTTTGTCAGGATGCTGGCTCAAAGGCTGTGCCCTGTGGCCTCCACTGGAATGGACTCCCCCACCCTCTCTCTGTAGAGTTCATGCAGCACAGAAATACTTGCACACCTGCACTGGAGCATTGGCAGCAACTACTGTGAAACTGCCTTGGACTGTGCTGTTTTTGTGCGTTCAGTTGACAGCTGAAACAACTTGCTTGTATCAAGCTACCCTGAAGGCACGGACAAATTAATTTAGTGTGCTGCACCGGCACAGATACTTCCATTATCTACACTTTTCTTGCTGTTTGACCAGTTTGTTCTCAGAACCTGCCTCTTTAAATTGATTTATCTGTTGGAGTTAAAGCATACTGAGGGGGAATTTTGTGTTTTTTTTTCTGAACTCTGGTGTGAATGCAATATAAATTTGGCAACACTGTAGTGTACAAATGTAACACATTAGTCTTTTGCACAAGCCAGTGACCTCCTATTTTTTATAGGATTCTTGCTCTGGATAATTATACATGTTTTTATGAAATGTGCGGTACATTGTGTGCACCAGATCTTTGTAAGTTTGGAAGTGTGTGATTTGTAACTGTTTAAATGTTTATCTTAAGCATCTTGAAAAGACTCTTTTTTCCTCATCACTATTTAAACTACAGTGAAATAATCTTATTAAATTAGCATTATAACTAAATAAGACTTCTTTCCCCTTCAGGGATGGATGTGGATATGGAAAGCCAGGGGACTAACCAGTACTCCAACACAGACATCTACATGCAGACTGGGAGTCCAGACGAGGCAGACCAGGGCTGGGTGTCCTGGGCTTGGTCATTTGTCCCAGCCATTGTCGGCACGGAGGAGGAAAGTGAGGAAGGCCTCTACCCTCAGAGAGAGACCGGAGGCATCCCCAACAGCCCCCAACAACACACACACAAAGATCCCATTGTTTCCATTGGCTTCTACTGCACCAAAGCTTCAGTCACCTTCAAGGTAAATCAGCTGTTTAACGAAACATACATCATCAAAAATGATTTCATTACCAAGTCATTAGTCAACTTAATGTCAAATATCAAAAGGAAATGACCAAACATGGGAAAGCTAAGTACTTTTATTTTCAAGTGTTCTGCCGAGTAACAAAGTAAATAAATGTGGTATGAGTGTGACTTAGAATTAATAAAATGCATTTCAGATACACATGTACTATATACAGTAGCATAAAATGCTTTTCCATGTCCAAACAAATGTAAAAGTGTGGATAGATGAGAATGTAAGAATGATACAGAAGGATGTCTTTAATGTGTGTATTGCATAAAAGGGTCTTTCATGGTAAATGAAGAAATTCTTTGGGAAATTCAGCAGATAATATGTAATGTTGATATAGAATTTCCTGATTTAAGATATTATTGTGTTAACATTTTTCCCTTGCTACATTATTGTTTATTTACTCCTGCTATTTTTTCCCCACCTTACATCGTGTGGTCATTTTGGGTTTGAATCTTATAGGGCAGCTTGATCCTCAGGAAGTTTCAGTCCTCTTTGTCTCTGTGTGCGGTGCATGGGAGAGTAGTTTAACCGCTAACTGGCGTCTCGGGTCACGTTAATGTTTTAAACATTATACATGGTATGAAGACTATTCCGAAATGGATCCTAAACTTTAATCCTGCCTGCTCACACTCAGAATAGTTGGAATTCATCTGCGTTTCCCCTCAGGTTCAGGAACTTCAGATCACATTACTGCTCTTGTGTGTGTGTTTTTGTGTGTTTGTGTGTGTGTGTGGGCATGCACGCGTGTGTGCGTGTACTTGACGGTGTGTGTGATCAGTGGAGGGGAGTCATGTCTCAGGACAAACAGACCTTGGTGCTTTTCTAATAATGTTTAAATTGTTCCTGCATTGTTTGAGTTCTTTTAATCAATTAATTGCCTCTCATCTGGAGTAATTGCAGGCAGCTGAAAGGATGGTTTTTTAAACGTTCTCGTAGCTTTCCTACAAGGAAGTATTTAGTTTGAGGGAGTTTCATGTCTTTGAACAGCCACTGCCTGAACCTGAGTTTGACATGCACGTGAAATCAGAGAGGTATTTTTAGATTGCTGACGCATGACTCCCCGGATTTGTTTGATCAGAGAAATTGGCAGTACACTTTAATGACTTTTACACACTTAATGCATAGTTTAGCACTGACCATTTGTTCCCCTCTTTCATTTTTGCACACCTGCCAAGCTCTCATTTCATGCCAGACTTCATGCCATATTTCGTTTTAAGAAACATTGTTTCTTTATTTTTGGTATTTTCATTTATTTCAACAATAGCAAATTTCTAGTGTTCCCAAAGTCTTTTTCAACTTTTCCATCAGATCTTTTCCACTGTGTTACATTTCTGAGAAATGGACATAAAGACAAAGTACCACAACGTTCACATCCAACTTTATAACATTTTCAAGATGCTTCATAAAGAATCATTTGATTTGTGTTGGACTCCGAAAGCCTTTAAATGGGCCGAAGTATAATAAAGAAGAGGTAGCAGGGAAAGCAGTGGTAGCAGCAGCTCTGTGTATTACTGGCCGTATCAAGCATTTCGGTGCTCCATAGCTAGAAACAGCAGCATAAACATCGATGATCTTTGTGTCTGTCTGATTGGCAGATTTTGAGCGTCAGTGCCACTGTGCACGGATGTTGTCGGACAGAGAAATTCTTTACTCAGATTTAGCGTCCTTGCTCACTGCTGCTCCCAGGAACACGCTGGCTGGGGTGGGGTGGTCCCTGCACGTGAGCAAACCATCAGAGTCGAAAGAGGGGAAGGGAGCTGGGGTGAGAGAGTCTGCTCCATCACTAAGGATAATAAGGCACAGCTGCCTGTTGCTCTGCACCTGCTTCCTGTGTTAAAGTTGAATGGGTTGGGGCCTGCACACTTCTGCTCTACACCCACAATTTTTATACTGGCCAACCTCAAAGTCATCACAGCTACGTACTCTTCTCACCCTAACCAGCTTGACCAGGCATTCACTCTCTTTCTCTCCGCCTCCACACTACCTCTACACACAGAATGCTTTTATAAACAATTCCTCTTCTTTTATGAAGTTATCTGAATAGTCAAAGAACAGTTACTTGTACATTATCATTTCCCTCCTTGGTAGCTTGAGTGCTTTAGTCATTTTTTGATTGCCATCCCCAGTAAAGCCAGAGAGGGCCTCCCCTAAAATCAGAGAGGAGTGGCTGTCATGTGGTTTGATGAATGTCTTTGGCCTGAGTCCAGACTTGGAAGAGAAAACGACCAAAAAGTCCCAAAGCTGGTATCCAGTCTGTGATCTAAGAAAATGTCATCTGTCCTTGTTTGGATGTTGTTGTTTCTGGTTTTAAGCATTATTTTTCGGGGCCTCATCCCCCCTCACATCCAAAGACTTGCATAGCTTTTGTTTATTTTTCAAATCATGTATCGGTTTCAGCAGTGAATTGTGGGTACGCACGCACACACACAGTCAGACATATGCTTTCCAGTTTTTAGTGTTGCTTTTTTGTGACATCTGTATTGTTGCTGTTACTGTTACTTATTGTCAAACAAAACCCACTTTTCCCTCTTTCTCTCCCAGTATTTTGAGGTGGCAAAATCTCATCCATATTTAACTAATGTTGTAAACAATTAAATTAGTTTTGAACTTGTTTAATGATTTTAAAATACAGAATCTACTTTTTGGATCCACCAGTCACAAAGCCTTAACCGTAACACAGAATTAAAGTCTTCAGTTTTTATGATGAACTGCTTTGATGTATTTTTTGTGGCCCCTGTTGAAGCATTTCACTTGAAATTAAATTTAAGATGTATTTTTTCCTCCGAGGCAAAATAGCTATGACTGCTAAGTTATGTATTTACTTAAGTCCAGTTTTGATCATTCTGAAGAATATTAAACGAACTCTGTCTCCTTCTGCCTCAGCTGACAGAGACCCATTCAGAGAGCAGCTACTACAGTCCACAGAAGGTCAAGTCCAGAGAGGTCCTGTGTCTGGAGCAACAGGGAATCACTATTGAGGTAAGACCCTACATCTTAATTCTTTCCCTGTCTCCTGAAGTCTACCGTAATAAGGCTGAACAAGATTTATGGATTAGTCTTTTACTGCTTTGTTTATATTGCAATTTTTATTCAATAAATTGATTCACTAAAATAAACAATGGCAGCTTTTTGGATTTTTACTAACTAACCAAACAGCCCCACATCCAGTCCAGATGTCTGAAATTCTTACCTAGTCCTGTCACATTAGAAATGAGCAGGAGGCCAATGTAAATATTTAACCTGATAGCAATCTTAGGTAATTTTGTCCCTCCTTAAGGTTGTACACAGTGATAATGATGATGAATCTTATTTTTGTAAAAAAAGCATAAGGTCCCAACCAACCAATTTTACTAATGATATAATGTATCCCCTCTACCAGTGTTACCCATCTGGAGAGCAATCCTGTTACTCATCATGACTAGAACAGACCAACGCGATCCCTGTCCTTCCTTCTGATCCTTCATTATTATTATTATTATTGTTGTTTCCTTATTCATTTTAGGACAGGGGTTCCTCTTAATTCCATCCCCACGTACATTTACAAAGTCCCTCCAGGTCACTAATCTGTTGCCTGTTGTGAACACAGTGGAATCTGTGTTTGAGTCGATCCCAAGTCTGATCATTTCCGCATTTCCCCCTCGGTGTAGAAAATATTTTTAAACCTTTTTCTCTGATTACCTGGTTGGAGTAGGAAAGGGGTTTTCTGCTCCTAAGCTTTCTACCAGATGTGAGAATTCTGAGAGATTTCCAATTCCAATTTCTGTAATTTATGCTTTTGCTGGAAGAGAGAGAAAGCAGTCTGAACTGGGACCAAAAGTGAGAGCATTGAAAGGCAAAGGGATGGCTAGTAAAACAGGGAAAACTAAGCCTTGTAATTATTTTGTGGTGAAACGTAAAGGTTTATTGGATTGCTCTCTGTTTAGCTGTCTGCTGGGTAAAGCAAAGGCACGGAGGGTGAGGGATAACCACGCCTTTCTGGTTACAGGGTGCTGCTGGACTGTTACCCCACACACACATGCACAGACCACTTTGTAGAGAAGCTGCCTGACCCCTGCTCTTTTTTATCACACTGAAATGAGCCCACAAACCAACGTCATGATGGAGAACCTTGTTTGCAATAAGGTCACAATAAATTGAGTCTTTAACTGTCATTAATTTCACAGTTTATGTTTTATTGGGATGTAAAAAGGTAATTCAGTCAAATGAATTTATTTGAAGTATTGCACTGTTATTATTAAGGTCCTGGGTGTTCTCTCTGGAGAGGAAAGGATTCTGAAGCTGGCATTTTCATCCTCTGTTCAGTTTTAACTCACACTGTCACATCCTCCAGTCTCCCCCCAAATTTCTTTACCATCCAGCCAAATCCATTAATATTTATTTTATTTAGCTTATCGGTTTCTTGTTTTACAAAGAATGAACTGGTTAAAGTTTCTGCCTCTGGTCTTTATTCCAGGTGCTGATGATGGGGGAGCCCTTCTTCAATTGTCAGATTGGCTTTGTGGGCTGCCGGGCCCTGTGCCTGAAAAGCATCATGGGAGTACGGGATTTTGAGGAAAATATGAACCGAAGTGAAGAGGTAAAAAACAGCCCGAAAAAAAGAGGGGGAAAAACTTGAGTGAAAAAGATTAAAAGAGGGCTTCCAGAAAGAGATAGAGGTGTAGTTTGATTTGTTTATGGAAGAGTGTGATCCAGCCACCTTTTGTCATCACTGTGTCAACAGCATCTGGACCCGCTGCTCATATTCAGCACAGCAGTTTTGGGTGTCTTAATTTAAAGCACTGTATTTCACTGTGTTAACTGTGTGTTTTTAATTAATACTTTTAAAAGATATGTTTTCAAATTGTGCAAATTATTTAAATAGTTTGGAAAAACATTTGGATTAGATTGTTTTATGTAGTATGGGCTGAACTGTGTTTCTTTAATAACTCCTCTTTTCTTCTCCCTGTGTTTCTTTAGGATGCAGTGTTCTTCAGTTGTGGGGACAGCCTAAGCAGTAAAGGAATGACTTATCTTACCAACTCTCTCTTTGACTATCGCAGTCCAGAAAACAACGGAGTCAGGGCCGAGTTCATCCTAGATGCCGCTAATCACAAGGTCACAAAATAAGATTTCTAGAAGTCCCCATCCCTAACACTACTTTACCAAAAAAAATTTTGATTCTGATCCGGTATTTAGTTTGGAAATTTTATTTTCAAAAGTTTCTGGCAGTTGAAGATGCTGCCTTTGCTCAAACAGAAGGCCAAAATGCAGTCTGTGTAAATACAGTAAGACCATACATGTCAGATTCAGGTCTCCTCAGAGCATCTACCTCAGAGAAGCTACACAGCTGAAAAACAGTTCCCTGTAGTGAATCTAACTCACATTACAGGTTATTTGTGAAATATACAGTGTTTTCAAGCCACAAAACTTTCAGAAGACACCCACAGAGGTGATAGTGGTTTTGGCAGAGACTGAACCATATGGCAAAAACTAGACAACAATCAGCTCAACACACTCCTCACAAAGCTAATATTCACAAGAGACCTGGAAAGAAATGTTAAGACTGCATCATTCTAATTTAAATCCATACCACTTTTATTATTTCTGTCAGTCATCCAGCTGCTGGCTGCAGTAAAGCATTGTTGCTGCTATCTAAGTAGTAGTGCTAAAGGCATTGTTCCTGATAACTTGCAGCTCACTTCATCAGCCATCACAGCTCTAGTGTTGACTCTGCTAAGAAATGTTCATGACCCTCAGTGAAGCAATTGTTTGGACATCCATCCATCCATCTATTCATACTTGATAGTACAAGAGTCAAAGGTTTAGTGGTACTCCATTAGCGGTTTTGAAACCAGCTAATGGCTTTGATCCAAAAGCATGCCAGAGCCATTAGATATCCCCTAATAAATATTACTCATTAACCTGCCCCTCTGATAAGGCTCCATTGAAATCTTAGAGAACCAGTTGGCAAGTCTGGGGTGGAGGTGTTTACTGTGTGTGTGTGTGTGTGTGTGTGTGTGTGTGTGTGTGTGTGTGTGTGTGTGTGTGTGAGGGGCCTCATTCAGTCTCTCTCTTTACCTGTGCTTTTCCGTGCAGGAGAGAAATACTTTCAGTTATTGTTAAGGATAGTGCCAATATCTCTTGACCTGCAGATAAATAAATGATGATGGTGAGTTATGATATAGCAATATACTGATATCCATTTAAATCAAGGATATGATGAAAGTCCACAGTTTTACCTATATCAAGGTTTTATTTGTCAGTAATGATCATAGTCCACAGAATGCAGGGTCAGGTTAAATGTAAACTCTAGATAATAATAACAATAATTCCAATGCTAACAGCAACAACAACAGTAATAATAATGCTAATGATGGTAATGAAAAGTTATCTTTATTTATAAGGCACTGTTCTATACCCACTTTTCAATTATGTCACACGAGGCAACAACTTCAAAACAAGCCCATAGCCTTATTATTATTATTATTATTAGTTATAAGCATATGAAACAAATAAAACAAATTACAGTGTAAAAATAAATTAAATTAGGAAAAGCTGTCTGATAAAAGTATGTTTTAAGAAGAGATTTAAAAGAGGTCACTGATTCTGCTGACCTGATTTCCTCAGGCAGCTTGTTCCATTGCTTTAGGGCTGTGACTAAATGCTGTGGCTGTTTAGTGATCTGTCACCTCTAGTTTTCAGCCGACCCTCAGAAATGGATAAACGGCCTCTGCCCAAGGATCTCAGGCTACGTACTGGCTCGTATGCGACTCAGAGGTCAGATATATGTGTAGCATGGAGTTAAGCCATGAAGAGCCTTAGAAGTCAACAATCACCTCTAAACCACACTGGAACCCAGAGCAAGGAGGCAGTAACAGGCGGGATGTGGTCACTTCTCTTGGATCTTGTTAAAGCCTGGCGACTGAGTTCTGCACAGTCTGGAGCTGAATAATAGATTTTTGGTGGAGGCAGGTGAAGAGGTTGTTGGAATAGTCGAGGCGTGATGAGAAGAAGAAGGCATGTAAAATGGTCTCTGCGTCTTCGAAAGATAATAGATCGTATTTTGGAAACATTTTTACAAATGATAAAAACAAGACTGCACAAGTTTTGTTGTGTGCTGCTCAAAACCTAAGTTACTGTCAAACCAAACGCCAAGAGTCTTTGCAACAGGCTTGATGTGTTCCAACAGGGAATCAGCAGATGGTAGGATTTGTTTTGCTATGTGCTGGGAACCAATTACGACTATCTCTGTTTTGCTTGAGTTAAGCTGCAGAAAATTTTGTGACATCCAGCTTTTGACATCACATCGACAGTCATGCAGTGAGCTCAGCCTGCCAGGATCAGTGGCTCTGTGTATCATCAGCATTACAATGAAAGGAAACGTCATGTCTGTCATATTTTCATGGTTAATATGTCCCAGGGGAAGCAAATACAGAGAGAATAAAACTGGTCCCAAAACTGACCTCTGAGGGACACCATACTTGACAGGAGCAAAACATGATATGTGTTTATGAAAGTAGACACAGGACCTCCTGTTTAACAGGTATGAAAAGACCCATTTTAAAGTTGTACCTGATATTCTGACCCAGTGCCTCAATTCGTCAAACTGAACGTTGTGACCAACTGTGTCAAAGGCAGCCGTAAGGTCCAGAAGAACAAGTACTAAGCTCATCCCGTCATCGGCAGCCATTAAAAGGTCATTAGTCACCCTGAGAAGGGCGATCTCAGTGGTATGACGCTGGCGAAAGCCAGACTGAAAATTGCCCGTAGGTCTGAGTGTGAGTTTGTTTGTCTATATATGTAAGCTCTGTAATAAACTTGATAAACTAGGTGACTTTCCCAGAGGTGTGCTTGAATAGGCTGCAGCAACCTTGCAACCCTGAAGAAGGTTTGTCAGGCCAAATAGAAAAAGGAACTTTTCTAACACAGTTTTTTTTTAAATTTAGGACACACAGTTGTGCTTTCATTTCTGAACTTGTATATACTGAAAACAGGTACATCCTACATTATATTCACAGTTTTGAAAGTTGCACCTTGCTATCTCAGTAAATATTTCCAAAATATTTTGCAATTTTCAGCCTCAATCCCAGTCGGACAGTTTTGATTTCTTACGCAGAAGTTCTATCTTTTAGTAGATAAGATGCATATTTCCAGTGGCATACATCCAGGTGACAACCGAATAAGGAAGTTTTCACTTCCTTTTAGCAATAGCTTATTACTCAATAAAGAACAGACTCCACATCTGTGCTGAGGTATTGAAAAGATGATTAGTTATACTCACTTATATTATACTACTTAAATTTTCATTCCAGGTCTTTGCAAATAGTTGGCCAGTAAAAAAACCTTTTTTTTTTTATTGCTGATTTGTCCCCCTTTTGCCAAATCCACCATGACCCCAGTCACTGCCACTCTTGAAGGCTATCAGCTTGTTTGCTGCCTTACTGCTGAATGTTTACCTAACTCTACTTTTGTTTGACAGGAGACCTACACGGAGATAGCGGGCATGCAGCGCTTTGGTGCTTTCTATATGGATTATCTCTACACAATGGAGAACAGCAGCGGCAAAGGTATTGTCTAATTAATTCCTCCTCACAGAGCTTGCTTGCTCACCTTGCCACTTCTTCTTTTTCTTTATACCTGTCATGTTCTCCCATCCTCTGCCTTGTTCTCTCTTCTTTTTTTATCTTATTCTTGCTCTTGGTTTCCATTTCTTTCTTCTCTCCTCTCCTCTCTGTCAAACAAGCCCCCTGGAGATTTGAAGAAAGAGCTTGTCTTGTTTGAGTCACAGCCACCTGGTCCTTGACCCTTCCTGTCCTCGCTCTCACCCCAAACTTACCTGGAGGGTAACTGTCAGAAGTGTTTAGTCTGCACTGACACGTATTTGAGTTTCTTTCTCCCTGCTGCTTGTTGAAACACTGTTTCCTCCCTGTCTCTTTTACCTGTGAGCTCTTGAGAAAGTGAATAGACTCCTCTTGCCTAATTAGGTGTCACTCTTCCCGGTAGAAGCCCTTAGACAGGCAGGATTTCTCATTCCTCAGCCGTGGCACTCAAGAATGTTTATTAAGTCTGAAAGATCTGAAGTTCCCATTAAGAGATAAAATGTTCTCCCTTCAGTTTGAAATGTTAGATTTGGCCCATAAATGTCTCTGTGCTATAGTGTGTTATGGTTGAGCATTTTATTTCAATGCTGCTGCAAAGCTGTTCTCTGTGTAAGTATGACAATGACAACTGACGTGCTCTGCACTTAATGGAAAAAAAAAAATATTATCTAGATAAAGTGCAACCCCTGACTCTGTCTAATGGCACAAGTATAACAGTATACCCTAATGTCCCATAAATGTTCTGCAAACACGGTGTCAGATGATCGTGATCATGGAAACAACCAGTTACAGAGATGATTAACTCTGACAGAAATTTGATGTGAATGATACAGCACACAGGTGCCTTTTTTAAAAGAACACAAAGAAACAAAGATATGCTTGAATTCATTTAATGACATGAACAGATAATTTGATTTATTAGGAGTCTAATGTCACCTGTGTTGTTTCACTTGCCTCCCTCTTTTTCTCTTTCATGTTACTTCTCTCTGCCTGTCCCTCTCTCTGACTAGGCTATTGTTTCCTCCTGCTTTCAGCCACAGATAGTAATCTAAATTAAAAACAACATTGATACTGTCATCCTGGGATGTCAAAGTCATTTCTGACAGGAGGATAAGTGTCAGTCTCTTCTCCTGCGGGATGGTTGTGGTTACCCTTGACAATTGGAATGCTTGTCTTCAGTGTTTCGCTCTCAGACGTGGACCAGATCCAGTGTCAACCAAACAAATTATTCTCCATCTCCACTGAACTAACACAAACTCTGAGTCAAGTGAACATTAACTGGCCCAGGTCGCTCTCACCATCGACCTCATATTGGAGTAATGCTGCAGATCACCTTTTTTTAAATGTAGGGAAATGAATTGTCTAAATCCTGGCTAATTTCAGCCTCCTCATCATTGCACTGATCACTCTAACTGCAGCCATATGGTTGATATATCCATTACAGCCAAATGTGACTGCAGAAGGAAAAGGAAGGGGAAGTGGCATTGCCCGTTGCCCTTTATAAACCTCCAAAATTCAGGGGGAGTTTCAACCCCATCCTCCAGGACTTTCAGCTGAAAACATTAAATTTGTAGTGTTGGCTCTCTGAGCTATAAGAATGTTTAGTGCAGTGGTGGAATGTAATGGAAATAAAGCAAGTTGTGACCCTTGGTCCTCTTCCTCCCTCGCTGCCATTCATCCACCCCCTTCTTTTATTTTTAATTTCTCCTTTTTATTGCCGGGGAGCTGAGTCTTTTAAGTGGACCTCTGGAACAGAGGCCTGCGATGAATGAAGGGACAGCTGTGTGAGAGAAGTGGACATTTGGAATATTCATCATTCCAATGGTTCACGGCAATGTGATCTGCTCCCTGCTGCTGCGTTGCACCACTGCCATCTTTGTTGTATTTTTGCCTAACAGATGAGGCGATTCTATACTTGTGCTTAGAAAATGGGGAATTGGGAAAAATGTTGCTGTAATAACTATTTATGTAAAAACAAACTCCAAACAAGTCCTGTACATTAAGTACAATGGGTGATATGTCTACTGTGCTTTCTTTCTTACTTCCAAATCTAGAGAGAGGTGTTAAGTTTGCTGACTGACAGCAGAATCTTCAAGTCTGTAATAGCACATACTTTATGTATTTGAATGTGTTTGTGTTTGTAGGCTCCCAGGACTTCTCTGTTGTGAGTATGGAGGAAGTAGTGCCTACTGTTCAAGAAACGTCTATCAAGAGGTTGGTGGTGGGACCTCTGGATGTCAAACTGCACAGCAGCGCCGTCCACCGGATACTCAAGATGGTCACCTGTGCCATGGACCACGAGTATGAACCCTACTGCAAACCACAGCGAGGTCAGACATCTCATTCTAACATGTGCTTTATCTGTTTTACTGTTTACTTCTTTAACAGCTAATAGTCAGGGTGCAACTAGCAGTCCACTGCACTCCCTACTCTCAGCTTTCTTCACACTCTTCTCAGCACTGTCCCTTATCTTCTCTTGTCTTCTACTTTATTCCCGTTTTCTCTCCTGTTGTATTCTACTATATTCTATTCTGCCTGTGATCAGAAACTGCAGCAGTCTGCACTTTACGGTATTCTCATCACATTGTTATTTCCTTGCACAACCCATCTTTCAACACATAGCTGTACATGAAAGTAGTGACCTTTTGGACCACATGAGGGAGGTTAAGCCAAACACCTTTGTTAGCGGTCGTCCCTGTACAGCTATTGGTGAGCTCATCCCTGGGATGTTGTGAAAGAACATGGAATGTGTGTCTGTGTGTAATATCTGTAGCAATAACTCTCATTTTTGAGAAATGATAACATCCGTAGGTTTCGGCTATTTCAGCATCTGCGATAGATAATAGATGATGGGATAATTATGATAGAGCTTTTGACTAAAACTGGGTAGGTCAGTGTGTTCCTTCATGTTTCTATATATGTCTCTGTTCTCTTGCATTTTCGGGAAAAGGGTCGGTATAGTTAGACCCTCAGGGGAGTGACTGAGAAATTGAGAGTATGTAAAAAAGGAAACCAAGGTAGCTGTGGAAGTGATAGAATAACACATGCCTCATGTATTTTCCTAAATCATCCTCTCCTCTGCTTGTATTTAATTCCATTTAATTGTAATATTATTTAATTTATATTTGCAGAACTTTACAGTTTAAATACTAAAATTAAAAGCCACGTATTTAAGCACTTTCATTGCCAAAAATAGGTTCTTGATTTGAGAAAGTTATGTTTAGTAGACATTTTGGCTTCTCAAGCAAAGTTTACATCAGTATCAACTGAGTTTGACTCTATAGTGTAAAGGACTGATGGTCTTAGATCTGACCGTCTTTGGGATGTTCCTGAGTTTGTCTAGTCTGCAAATGATCTTGGTGGCAGCTGCTCTGTACTCCAGTCTTGGCTTCATGAAGACAGTGTTTGTGTGCTCGCCAGGAGAGAAGCAGAGGTCAGGAGGTCAAAGACATGACTGTCTTTCTACTCATCCTGTCCTCATCTTCTCTTCTCCTCCTCATACACATCTTGCCAAGAGCTCAGGAATATTCACTTTTCTCCCCAAAACTAGCTGCAAATGGAAGCCAGATTGGCTGGACTTTATAAGATGTTTTTTTTATTTTGTTTTTTTTTTTATAAGTTCCTGCTCTATTTAGAACAGGAGGTTCAAACCCTTAAATTACTTACGGTGTGTTCATTTGTGTGAAGTTTTTTTTTTTTTTTAGATATACTTCAGAAGAACAATAGAAGGAGCAAATAACAAGGTGTTTAGGTGTTTAGAGTTGGATCTGATTAGTGGAACAGGACAATATTAGGCGTGTTTAGACAGTAACATTGTGTGTATGTTTTTGAGCACACTTTATTATATTTTCACTTCATCCGTGTGCTTTAATGAGAGGGTGTTTTAATATACTGTATGTAATCATGCCCCTGTGTACCATGTGAGCTGCATGTTTGATGTAATTTGAATGTTGAATGTGGATATTGACTTGAGCCCTGGCATATGATTAGATTGGACATGGCAATGCCAGATGAACCTAATGCTGGCTGTGGCGGTGGGCCAAATAGCAAAACAGCTTTGGGATCAGGTTCCCAGCCCACCTTAGAGCTGGGAATGTAGCCCAACAGAACCTTTACTGAACTGAAACAAGCCTTGCCCTGGGACCTGAGCCATGGCCGTTCTGTAACAAAGGGCTCAGGTTTTGGTCCACCTCAGGCCCTGGGCATGGTTTCGTGGTTCAGTGCTGCGGTCACTCCTTGCTTTGGTAAGTGCTGACCTTGCTAGCCTCTATTCCTCGCTGACTTGGTTTTGGTTCATTTTCTGCCTTTCCGGATGTTTCTGGTTATTGATAGAATGTGTGGTTTTATGAGATAGTTCAAAAACAAAGCTACTGGGAAACAGCCACTGTAATGAATATCTCTCGGAGATGCCAGTACTTTTATAGTGCTTGTTTATTTTATTTGTGTATGAGGTGGTGGTTTTTGTTGGAAAAGACCTTTTTATTGTTTTATTGCTGCAGGCATAGAGGAGAGCCGCCCACTCTAAGAAACTGGTGTGCTTTACAGCTAACCTCTTTCTCTATAAAACAATCTTTAGTTTTTAAATCCAAAGGCCTTGTGCCTTTCCCACTCCCTCACTTAATTTCAAATAATACACCACAGGTCACATACTTGTGGTCACATTCACTTGTTTAAAACAAAGGAAAACCACTTGTTTTTGTTGTATTACGATGAATCTTATACTTTACCCTCTGCCTTTCCTGTGCCTTTGCAGTATGTTAAGATATTTATTCCAAAGCCAACTTTTTCTTTTTGTTCTGTCATTATCATTGCAGAAATCATTGAGGAGAGCCATGGTCCAGCTACTTCAGAGGAGATGTCAAGTTTGGAGGAGTTTATCCCAATCAGACTCACTTGTCTCACTCTGCTCCAAGTTTCAGTCACTGTCTCCATGGCAGAGTTCAACCTTCTTCAAGCACTAATGCCTGTTATCATGGGACAGAAGGTAATGCACACAGACGTACTCTGTTCTAAATGCCTTCCTTCTATTCTTGTCCTTATCTTTTTTTGAGAAGCTCTTTTTGAAGGGTTATTAATGTGTCATGGGTGATTGCATTGCATGAGATTAAGGTGTGAACTACTGACATGGAAGCTTCTAAACACTTATCTAAAAAGGAAGCAAATCACTAGGTGGCTTGGATTTGACAAACATTGATTGCCAAGATGGTTGTGGAGGAGAACAAAATATATTAGGTGATTACAGCTTCTTGATACAGGTAAATGTTTAAATCTGAATGTCTTAAATATCTCATAAAGGATAACCACATTGTCCTTTCCTCTAGTGAGGGAAAAAAAAATTAAAAAAATATGAAAAAAAAGTGTTTGTATTTTACAGCTATTTAGTTCGCATTACTTTAATTTATATTATAGCTATTTTCTGACTATATCTGACTATGTATCTCACAGATTCATGTCACAAGTTGTGATTTAATAAAAATTTTAACATGTCGAGAGGGAGTTTGCTCAGGGATTTATGAGGTTGACTGATGTGGACATTTTGGCTTTAGACTACACCAAGAGCAATATGTGTGGTATGTGGTCTCATTTTTAATGCACTTTCACCCTTTTCATATCTTGAATCTCCCAGGCTGCACCGGGACCAGTCTACGTTCCAGTGTTTCAGCCAGTTCGTCCTCTACCTTCTGTGCAGTTCGTAGTGGAGAGGGTGAATGTTGAACACTCAGTGCCCATGTATGCTCCAGAGTTGGTCAGCTCTGTCAGCAGTCTCAGCCAGCCTTCTGACAACCTGCTGCATCATTGCTATGCACACCTCTACCTCAAGGTGAGCAAGACAGTATTCCACACTGTAGTACTAACTCAGATGAAGACAACATCCCTTGTACATCTTTTGTTGACATATAGCAAATGACACGCAATTTATTCCTGGTCATTCATTACAAATTTCAATCAACTTTTTCAGTGTACTGCTAAGTGAGTAATTTCTAGATTAGACCGGCATCCCACATATGCACCTGACTTTTCCTAAAAGGTCGGTCCAGTCTACTTATATTCAGTGTATTAAACTAACCAAATATCAATCAGAAGACAGGAGTCTGGATTGTTTAAACCTGGACATCTTGGGTTAGTTTTTTATTTCTTTAATACTTAAGACACTTGAAAATTATCAAATGCTGGGCATTTGATAATTTGCAATACAAAACGTAGAAGTCGATGTAAAACCACACACTTCTGTATATGTAAATCTAATTCTTCTCCAACACATTTTTTGAGTTTCCTTTGTCATTTTGTTTGGCACAGGTTTCGTCCTGTTTTGTTTCTTTCATTTTATTATACATCTCTCTCATCATCTCTCATCTTTTCATGAAAATTCATGAAAATTGTCATCCACTAATTTGTGGATTTGTGTTTGGTTTTCGTGCGCTGTAGCCCAAACTCACTGGGTCAGCCGCATGGCCACAGTCTTCACTCCACTCTGAAATAACCCTAATGACCCTTTTAATGACCCTGATGACCCCTTTTCACTTGGTCATAAAAATCTCAGCACTGAGCTTCCTGATGAGAACCAGTCCATCTCTGGTCTGCTTCATGGTTTTCACCTAAAAATCTGATGGGATGCTACAGGCTTGTATTGTGCGGCTGTATAGTTGTTACTTCGGTAGTGTGAAGCTCTGAAGATAAAATTGATGATAATTCATGACTGGGGCCTTAGACAAAATGTTTTGGTTTTTCAGTGTATTTATACGTGTGTTCTTTTATACATCTCTGCATATAACATGGGCTCATGGCAAAGCATTTAGAAATTCATTTAAGTTCCTCTGAATGTGTCTTATCTTTTTGAATATATAACTTTTACATTAAGTGTTTACATACACACTGTTTGATGAATCATTTAATAAAATCAGGCAGTTGTCAGATTTGATGGTTACAGTATCTATGGTAAAGTGCGTTTTTCTCCCCCACTTTTCCTCTTACATTTATGAATAAATGATGATAATGAATAAATAAATTAACTAGACTTATAGAGGTTAAAACTTCTTGAAGGCTCAGAGTACATACTGAACTATGGAGGCAAAGTTAGCTAATCCACCTTTTAGGAAGCCTGCACAACAGATCTAGAGAATGGCCTGGGTGTGCTTTCTTTAAGGCAAACTGTTTGCTGGGTGTCATGGTTGTGGTCCTTATCACAGGGTCACTGTGGGGTTAACAGTCAGCTGGTCAGTGGCCAAGGATCACTCTGACCAATCACCCGATCAGCATCTGTATCTGCCGAGGTACTAATGCTACCTCTGGATTTTGGCAGTGGGATCATGATGGGGTGAAGGCCATTCTGGCTGCAATTCACCCAATTCAGGAAGTGATTTTAAACAGCTATAAACCAAGGCTTATCTTAATCTGTGTTTTATTGACACTGGTTGTCAGAGCTAAGGTGTCTGTCTTGTGGGTAGCCGTTAGCCATTGTCTTAACTTTTCCATGGCTGTACACAAGAACTCATAGTCAGTCTGTTTGCTCAACAGTGAGGCCACAGAAGTAAACAGACCTATCCTAATTGAAAACTTGGCCTATTTGAATAACTAATCACTTCAGGCTGGTGAAAGGAGAACAGAATTTGAAGTCTAGTCTCTTGGAGCAAATGAATCAGTCTATGACTGTATGGCCCTAGTTTTGCATTTCAAAGTGTGATTTATTTGTTTTTTGTCTGCATCTGTATTTGGCAATAATACAGTTCACTTGATATACTACAGTGGTGTGTAATATTACACCTATAGGCCAACTGTCTTAGCTTTTGTCCAGAGTATTTCTCTTTGCTCAGAAACCATCTGACTGACTCTGGTGTGACTGCTCTGTGAGAGCTGGGCCCGGCCATCATCATCGACCTTCAAAATAAAAAAAAAGATATTATAAAATACATTGATGTAACAAAACAGTAATGTTTGCATCTTGGCTTGATCTGCGTGTAATCTGGACCTGATCAGTGTGATTCATTTAAAATGTGTTGTGACTGCTGTTGAATACAAGAAAGCATTAGTGTTACTTAATTTCAAGCTGTTCTCACTCTTACTGTAATCAGCAGTGCTTTTTGTTGCCATCTTTTCTGCACAGTGTTACTGTATGTATGTACACACTTTTATAGAAAACTTCAAAGTTATTCTCAAGACTTTAGTTTAGCTGAAAGTGCCAGAGTCTGTAATATCACAGATTTGAGATGCTACAAACTGATAGGGTCCAATCAGTTTAGTGGAAACTGAGATGAGAGAACAGCAGTGCTGGTTGGGTTCTCCTGTGTTTTCTTTTCAGGAGTAGTGTGAACTCAGTGTGAGCTGACACATTTTTTTCATGTGAATCTACGGTAGTAAATCGTTTGATATATTCAATGCTGAATTTCCATGTCACCATTTTTCCCCCCTCTGTCTTCCCTTTCTGTCTTTCTTTCCAGGTGTTTGGGTTCCAGGCAGGTTTGACATGCCAGGACAGTAAAGGGGGTTTCCTGCCTCTCATCCCCATCATCCCTTCCTTCAGCACTGCACTCTATGGAAAGCTGATTCAGTTGCCGGCATACTGGTGAGTTTGTAGCACTTGTGCTATGGATGGGAATTTGAGTGGACATGGATTCAGGTAGAGTCCCCTTTGTGAACTTAAATAATTATATTGAACCTATCAGTAACTGTAACTGAATTTTAAATATAAGAAAAAACAAACACAGTGACATAGAAGGAAAACAGTGTGTGTGTGTATGTATGAGGATTGTGTGTGTGTGTGTATAGCCAGCAAAACATAGATTTTTTTTTTTCAGATTCTGGAAAGTTTAAGGTGTGTACCTCCTGTGTGTTTGGATCTAGGGAGTGTTTGTATGCATGCTTGGCTGTCTGTTTACAAGTGTTTGTTCCTGTGTGTGTGTACATGTGTGTTGTCAGACCAGTGTATTGTATTTTATGTAGAAGCTTGCAGCTTCTTGTGGCCGGTGCATCAGAGGGTATTTAAAGTGATAGATGAGCCATTTCTTCAGCGGTCGGTGGGGAAAACAGAAAAACGGAGTCATCGGGTAACAACTGCAACAATTTCTCATATGGTTTGAAACACAAAGAGAGGAAAATAAGACAATGGTGTCTAAGGAGATGAAAAAACATATTGCTATATTCCTGTCCTTGTACCAGACAGAGGATGAGTCATTGTGGATGTCCCTAGAGGGGTGATGAGAGGTTAGGAGTTGAAGACAGAACAAGAAAAGAATTAGGAGGTGAAACTGTTGCACAAATGGAGCAGCTGAAAGTTTAGACAAGCAGAGATGGACAAAAAATGGATCTAGAGCCTTTAAATGTTATGAACTATGAAAATACAAAGAAACTGGAAGAGAGCATGGAGATACAGAGAGGGAGAAGAACTATACAAATAAATAACCGTCTGTGGAGATTTTAGACAGCTAACTGTTGACAGAATAGAGAGAAAGGAAAGGGGACAGACGGAGGCGCTGAATAGACAAGAAGGTGGAAGATGAGGACAGAGGACAAGAGGAAGATGGGGAAAAAGTGTAAAAGGACAGTTTTGTGGGACTGCAGGGAAGGAGGATGAGAATAAAGCTTGGTAGAATGGAAAAACGGGAGGATGGATGAAAGAGAGGGAGAAAAGACAGAAAACTATTTGAGAGGATGAATGGTCTCATGGTAGGTTTACAGTATGGATCTTTGTGTGTTGTTTAACATCTTGGGGCTTGGCCTCACTTTTATCACTGAAAATGAATATGTTTAAATGAACTTTGTTTTAAATTGAAACTTGTCCATGCACAGACAACCTATGTTTTCATTTTTGCTGTTAAGTATGTAAAAGTGTATGTGTATTTCTTAAATGGCCTTGCTGAGGTCATTTGTTATTTAAGTGGGGCCCTGTAAAGATTGAATGAGTAGCTTATGTCCTGTCCTCAGTCTGCCCTCCGCACACTCAAACAGCCTTGGACAGTTGGTTGATATAGCAACAAATGAATGACTCTGTCAGTCAGATACAGCAATGTATTGGAAAAATAATTCTCTCCATCATTCACTCCATCACTGTGTTCAGTAACCATTCACAAATCCCTTAGTGTAAGCACATACACATATCCCTGTGCCCCCCTCTCACACCTTGTAGTCAAAGTTCCTGTTACAGCAGGAAACCTGTGTGAGAGCACTAACATGGGAATGGATGGAGTTCCACCCATTAGCTTTGATTTAAACATGTCTAAAAGCTGTAGATGGTTTTGACTTTTCCTGCCTTTTTCTCCAGGCAAACATTGTATCTACTGTACAGTGGTTAGCCTGCTGCACAGGGAATCACAAGGCCTTCATTCAGATTCCCTGTGCTCTCTGCTCCCAATAATAGACTGCTAGCTGCTTGTTTGATCTCCAGCCCCCCCCCCTTTTCTGCCCTACCTGTCTCATGTAGTGGGTTAAATGTCAAAAGGATGTTATTTTTCTTCAGCAGTCACTAGATGTTCTGACAATCACTAGATGTTTCTCCAGAGTGCATTCCAGATCAATGCCCTCCCGTGGCTTTTCTTTCAGCCTGGGCCAGTGCTTAGAAATAACACACGCAACCTCTCACAGAGTCTCCCTGACACATTGAGAAAGTGCTCTGTTATTCTTTGCTGTAAGCAGGCCTTTGATGGACTACAGTATGCACATGTCCAGTAACATTATGCATCAGGAGGCCTTATCTTGGTGTGGTTTGAACAGATGTTAGACTTCATGATGGCAATGTGATTGTGCTTCAAAACGTGGTGAACATAATACCCAAGATAATTCTGCTGTTCTTAACAGGATCATTTCCACTCCAGCTCATTTTCCTGATACACTTTAAATTTAGCTCAATGTTTCCGACAGGTTAGAACCACTGCTCGCATTTTCAACATTTGCCTGTTTGTTTCACTGTCAGTCTCTTTCCTGTAGATGATACTGGGACTAGGTGTGTTGTGCAGGTTGTCAAGTTGTGAGCCTGTCATTTCAGACTTGAAGTGACTCATATTTGACCCTCTCTGTCTAAGCGGGAGGTATGGCTGTCTTGCTTCCTGACCCGTGTGTTGCTACAGTGAAAATCTAATTAACACAACCTGACAGTTTACCCTTTTAAGAATGATGATGAGCAGGTTTGACAGCGAAGCAGAGACGATGGTTAGGAGAAAAATAAGAGAGAAATAGAGGGGACTTAGAGACAACCGGCAATGGTAAAAAAGTGAATAGTAATACATTGATTTGTTTCCTGCTACACTGATGTCCTCTGCTGAGGTTAGCTGCCACAGTTTTGCTTAATAGTCTCTGTGTATGGATGTGTATGACCCTCAAGTGAATTCAGAGTCTGAGATCTTAATTTCAAATGTCTTTCATTCTGAGTCAACACAAGTGTATTGCAGGTTACATTTGATGCACAGCTTGTATGACAGACGTACAGGCAGACAGACAGCTCCTCTCCTAAAGTTGAAAGCTGAGCCTGAGAGTGACACACTGGGTCACCGAAGCAGCCAAAAGATGAACTCCACCAGGTGGTAGCATTTAATTTAACTGTACTGGTGTTTGTTTTGGGACTGCTCCTTAGTGCTGATTTGACTCCAACAACAGCCCTTTCCAAGATGTTCTGTTCTCTGAGCAGACACTGAGCAGAGCTGTGCAGGCTTTTGAAGTTTTAAGGAAATATGAAAGAAAGTGGGAAGCATGAGACCTTAGTGAAGGTGTGGGAGAGAGAGAAGTGAGAGAGTGGTTGGAGAAAAAGAGCTGTCCCCAGCTGCTTTGTCAGTCTTCAGATTTTGCAGATTCCCAGATCAGCTTTTCCATTACCAGTATAAAAGGTAGCTTTAGATTTGTCTCACTCTGCACTCTATGAAGAGGGAATTGTGACTGACAGAGGAGACGGGTAGCTTGAGTAGGGAGGTACAGAAAGTGATGTCATATGCACACATTTTGTACCCCCCCTCCTCTTATTCTTACATGTACACACATAAACATTTCTGTCGTTGTGCAGCCATCTCATGCTTAAGCGAGCTTCTATGACTGCCAGGTGATCATGGGGGATTTGGAGAGGCACTGGGCGTCTGTGAGGACCCAGCACCTCTCCTGATGAGTTGGCCCACAATGATGTATACTGTAGCTCAGGTTTCCTTCAGTCTCACCACAAAGGCTCCCGCTTCTCACAGTGGGCAGCATGGGGCCTTCACTGGGGAAAGTACACTGCCTTGACATCTTCTCCCTGCCAGCCTTGGCTTTTACTGGGCATTTGGTAATGTGTGTGAGAACTTGGATGTTTTCAGTTAGACTGAAATGTCTTTGTTTCCTAGGTTTTTAAGCTAAATTACATTTTAAGAAGGGGTAATTGTTCCAAAGCAATTGCAGACTCTGACCTTGTGGTTCCCCATATTGCATTTTTTTAAAGAAAGAAAAAGATCACCCTACAACATAGCTGTCAAACCAATATATTGGAAATAGACTTCAAGGTTGGAGTAGTCTAGGGTGACTGGTGCAGTTTTCTCTGCTGACATTCCCTAAAATACCCTTGTAAGGCCACCTTAGATCAGTTGTAATCTTTTAAGCTCCTGGCCTCAGTGAAAATGATGTAAATGTTGCAGTGCAACCCATGTTGTGTCGATGTGACAATGTCAGAATAAACTTTAGAGACTGGAAACTTAGAACCAACTGAAATGAGTCACTTTGTTGTCCTATAAGTTGATTCTCTGGACTGACACCCCGTGACATTGTGTCTAGGCATCAATGTGGTTAATATTTAAGTGCTAGGGAGTGTTTGTTGTTGTTAAACAGTAAGCTTAGGTCTACTTGATCACTGTCACTGGATTTTCAGGTTGGGGTGTGGAGGTAGATTCTTACAGTAGGCACCAGCCGAGACACTGAGATAAGATGTCTTTAAAAAAAATCACCAGAAGGACTGCTCTCTAAAAGAGGCCTTTACCAAGTCTGAAAATCACACTGTGGCATTGTAGCTACAGTATAATGTGATGACATTTTGTTAACAATGAGCATTTAATGCAATTTGATTTTTCTTTTCCTCTGCGTGTAGTCATAAGACTTTCATAAGACTGCTTCCTTCTGTTTTCCAATTTGTGTGCAAAACATCTGCAGCTCCTTTGGGTCTAAATTAAGGACTAAAGAGGAGCGCTAGAGAAAAAGTCAAGGCATAGTCATTCAAGGGGATATATCAACTGAGCACCATGGATATCTGTACCAAATTTTTTTCCAGTCCTACCAGTAGATTCTGAGATAATCCTAAAAAATGATTAGTAAGGTTTTTTAGATAATAAACAGAGATTACTATAGAAAAACACTGAGGCCTCCTCTCTTAGTATATTCTACCATGAACTAACCAGTCAGTCATTTGGTTAGCAAAAAGCCAGAATTCTCAGAAATGAACTTTCTTTCCCAGTGAATTAAAGTGCAGCTGAGATTCATCAGGCTGTACTTATCCCTAATGAAAGGCAATGTATGGGGCCACCAACTCCATGGGGACTCTGCAGAGAGCCTCAATTGGTCTGGCTGTTAAACCTGTTATCCCAGATAAAATCAGTGCCTGCAGAAAGGCCGGGAGAGGGAAGGAGGTGGCGTTAGGGAGGGGATGTTAGCAGTGCAACCTGCATTGATCTCACTAAAACCTATCCTCACTCTCTCACTCAGACACATGAACAGGCTCACACTCACACCATATTGTATTTCTTATGCAGGGCCACTTGACAGCCAGGGCCAAGGCTGGGGCTCACCAACAAACCAGCAGCAGTTCAGTGTGGCTTGTTGCTTTGCAGGCCATAATTTAGCCCCACGGCGGCTTTTATGTGGCGTTTTTAGCAGCCCCTGTTCCACACTCAGCTATTTCTGAGGGGATAATTTCCTAAAGCATGTGGCATTACAGGTGCATGTTATATAGCCACGAAAAGCTGACTTGCCTTGTGAATGTATCTGAATAGAAAAGAATGTTGGTTTTCCCTTGATATCTAATTATTGGTCTAACTCCATTACATTGTCAATGGTTAGTTCAGTTTTTAGCACCACCTGTAGGATTTTTTTATGTGAAGTTTAGAAGTCCATTACCATGTCTGGACCAGTAGTCTAGACTCTTGTGATTTATGAATGCTACTTCAGGCATCTGAGGCATGAAGCTTCTGGTGTGATTGTAATGCCTCATTACTCCCGTTCATAGTTAGTCATAGCAAGCTGCTCCTGGTCTATGTCTCCAAGCACAGCCAAGAACAGGAGGACAAATGCTTTCTGTGTCCTTCAGTAGTGAGCCATAGAGATCTGAGTCAAATTTACCAGATGTACATGAACAGCATTCATTGGTGAGAACATTGAGTGCGGCTGGTCCGTTTGTCTTTTAGCCATTTTGCCAGGCTATATCGTCAACAGGTTGAACTGGTATAATGATTTTGGGCGATGAAAACTGATTTGGGAGTGGCTGCTGGATGGAAAAGTCCATTTCTGCACATTTATATGACATATGACAGGGACCATGATGTCACACACACACAGCCTCTGCATTGCTTGTTGTTCCCCACAACCAAACTTTGCTTTGTTTTGATTTTATGAATGTGAAGTAATCACTTGTATTACTCATCAAGGTCGTATTTGACAGGTCTGTGTAGCTGTGTAGGGTTAAAGTTTCTGAGAGCTGTTATGGTAAAAGTTAATTGAATGACCTTAAATCAATGTGCGGTTGCTGTGGTCGTGCTCAGCTTTGAGTTGTGGTTCATGGGCCATGAGAGCAGCGGAGCATTCATTTTGTTGAACAAGGCGACGCATGAACTAGACCCTTCGCCTCTCTTGAAGAAACATAGTAATGTTTACAGAGAGAAAAAGTTTTCACATGATTAAGCTGAATGGATGTAGACACACACGGCGGCAAGTAGGATTTATGTATTAACAGGTGTATATTAAAAGCCTGGAATGACATATGATGTAATATTGTTCCACTGTTCACAGGAGTGCAAAGGACTGCAAGGTAAAGCATCATATTTTTTTGTGGCACCGTATTTTGGCCAACTTTGTGGTAAAGATTTTTTTTTTCTCCTCCACATCTGGTGTCAGACAGTTTTATTTGGTTTTATGGCTGACAGAGATCAATGGATGTATTGAGGAACCTCATATTTAGGAAATGGCATCAGCAAACGCTAAACTCCTGCTCTCAGTGATTGACGTCTCAGTTCTGACGGATGTTTCCAAGCCCTTCTCACCATTTAACTGTTCTGCTCCAGAAATTATAGTGACCCTACTGCAGGAGCTGTGTACTTGCCCTTAAGATTACAACCGTCATTTGGTAGCTTACATCAACATGGGTTTTTAACTCAGCGCTAAAGTTTATGTTATAGGCTGTAATGTTTTCAAGAGGGCATATTTTTGCAATCCAAGAATATCTTTAGAATTTTAACTGTACCATAAGATATACTGGAATGGTTTGGCCAGAGTCAAGATAATGGATTCACGAGCAGCTGTAGATGTTTTCAGTTGACTGAAAGACTCTATTAATGCCTGAATTAGTCATCTGAGGCACTGAAGCTTGAGGGAAGGAAAACAATGGGAAATAGGGAAGGGTAGATGGATTATCAGCTCTGAGTGGATTATCATCTACTGTGGTGTGCATTCCACTATCCTCTCCTCCCCAGCAGGCCTCAGCACAGCTCCATCCCTTCCCAGAAACAAGCCCTTCCAATTTTCACTGCTTAAAGAAAAATCTGCAGTTGGTAACGAGGTACAGGAAACACTGGTGTCACCACGATAAAAAATAAATCTAAGCTCGCTTTATCCGGGAAACTTGGGGAAATGCAAACTCACTGGAGTCCGTATTCTTATTTTCAGTGACCATCTGCATGAAGGTCAAAGGCCTTGGGAGAATAACACTGAAGACAACTAATCTGGATCAAAATAACGGACAGCCGGTGCTTCCATTGAGTGCTGCGTTTGTTGTTATGACAACAGGGTGTATAAAAGCCTGCAGAAAAATCTGAAAGTATAAATGCGACATTAGGTCTGTAGTCTCTGGACAGAGATCTTCTATCTTTGTTTGTCCTTATAAGGAACCGCATGTTCTCCACAGCTGGACATGCTGGACAGAGGCAGGAAGCTACATGCACACACAGACACACCATCACGCACACATGCACATGCACAGGCCTCTTGATGTGTTTTCCTTTAACGCCTGATGAACCACGTCATTGCCATTTTCTCGCCTTCCAGTCTGCAGCTGTCTGCACAACTTGATTAAAACATTTCTTTTAGTAATCCCTGTGTAATGAAGCCCTCTCCTGAGAATGAATCTGTGTGTGTGTGTGTGTGTGCGAGTTTGTGCGTGCACGTGCGTTGGTGTGCGTGTATATGTGAGGTTGTGCACATATGTGTGCTTTGGGTCAGGGTTGCTCCAGATGGGAAGAAGAGGAGGACTGTGTGTGTGTGTGTGTGTGTGAGAGAGAGAGAGTGAGTGAAGTGTTTCTTTCTATGAAGAGTTTGGACTGTTCAGGACTGATGACTGAGAAATGCACACATGGAACACCTTTGACCCTGGGGAACCACAAAACTGAGCTGTGGCCACGGATACAGTCCCTGCCACCCCCTAACTCATACCCAGCTCCAGCACACAGACTTTAGAGTTTGGTGAGGTGCTGTGGGAAGTAAAGATAATACAACACCTGGAGGTTAAAAAAAAAGAAGGAAAAAGAATATATTGTGCATCAGATGGTATATATTGTGTCAATAGAAGATGGATGCCAGTTACTGTGATGCTTTTACAGAGCAAAAAATGTGCATTCTCAACTCTACTGATCATTCTCAAACTACTTTTGTTTTGTCTGTCACAAATGGTCATCTGTAATCTCACTGTGTGCTGGAAAGGTTCTTTTTAATATGACTTAAATTTGGAAAATCTTAATTGATCATTTTTCTGCTTTACCTGCTCAAATGGCTTTTTCAGAGCTCATTCAGATTCAAGACGCTGGAGACATGTTGTAATGATTGCTGTGAGTCATTTATGGCTGCTACTGAAAAAGCAGTCACCAGACTTTCTGTATCAGAGGCTCAGCTGCAGCTCGAGTTACTACATCTCACATCAAACTAATAATGCAGACCATGTACAGTCAATGAAACAAATTACCAAAATGAGTATTATAAGAAACTGCAAGACGTACGATAAATGAGTTATAGCATTTTTTTTTATTTTCTTTTTGTCAGATGCTTTTTTTAAAATGTTGTTTGTTTTTTGCTTTTCTGGATTTTCTATGGTAGTATTTTTTTCAGCTTCAACTCAATTGACATCCAAGTGGTAAAATGACAAGTTATTCCACCGCCAAGTTATTGTTTAGTGTGAGGTGCTTGTGTGATTTATAATGTTCATTTGGAGGTTTGTGAGACACTGTAGTCAGTCTTTTGTAGTAAGATAAAAGAGGGGACTTGAGAGCAGCCCATAATTCACTCTGGTTATTTTCAAGAGGGGTCAGCGACCTTGGCTTGGAGAGATGGGGAATTCTGCAACACTTCAAATCAGTCTGCACCTTAAAGAAAAAAAATAGACTAAAGGTACAAGCTGTCAGTCTTCCCTTCCCTCCAGTTTCAACACGATTCCCTCCAAATAAGCTCTGAAAATTGGAAAACAATAACAGTAGAAGATTTTGTTCATTCTTTGACTTGGGGAATGTTTGCACTGGTTACTTAAGGTTGGGTGCGACAGTGAATGATTTGTAGAAACTTCAGATAACTTATCACTGGTCCCAAGACGGTGGCTATCTGTTGTATCTATTAGACAAATATGTCAGCCCATAATGAATTACATTGGTGTTGCTGTGTGCTGTGGACTTTGTAAACGGACTCAGATAAGTTAAAAACAAGAGAAAGTATCACATTGTGAGGACAGTCAAAATTGATTGGTTGACTATCTTATTGGCTTTTTGTTTCTTCTGCTGTCTTGAATCTAGTGTACATTATCTTTTTGAGTACTTCCACTAACTCTTAACAGTTTATTGGAGTAACATGTTCCAGGCCATGTGGAATTTTCCATTTAGTTCCCATTACAGACAGAATCCACCTGTGACGGGTTTTCATGTGAGCGTGCCTCCCACTTTCTCTTGGGTCCACTGACGGACCGGACACCTTGGTCCCAGCCACCACAGTTGTCTGTGTCGCTGTATTTTGAAAAGAGTAGGGGAACTGATTTTTGGTACTGTACAGGATATGAGTTATGACAAAAGTTAACATTGTGGAAACTGCACACAGGCTCAAAGCTTGTATTCTGGGACACTGTGTAAACTACTAGGATCAGCTGCTCTTGGCTCCTTCAGTCACTGCAAAGATGCTGATCTTAAAAAAAAAAACAAAAAACAAAAAAAAAATTCTGACCACATTTGGCCCTGCAGTTTAGACATTATAGTTGGCTTTATGCTTTCTTTCTCAGTAATGTCCTCTGTCAGAGGATCTGCACTAATGCCAACATATCCAGGTTTCAACACATTACTGGACATCAACATGTATGCAACTCACCTCGCCTAATTGAATATACACAGATACACCCCAGTCAGTCTTCTTTAATTAGGGTGCATTTATTTTTGTCTGTTGAAGTACAAAGAAACAACCTACCAGTTCTGCTATTCTTGAGTTTGTACTGGAGCTTTTCCAAATGGCTTTTTTATTGAGACTCCCCATGTGAGGTATTATTTTACCTGCAGAATAACATATGACCTGCAAGTTAGCAGTCTCAATTCTTCTCCTTCCTATGCTCGCTGTTTTCACTTGTTCTTGTTTGCGTTTTCTGCATGGTTTGATTATATTTTTCTTTTTCTCTCTCTCTCCTTTTTGCCCAGTTTGGAGAACATGTATCCTGTCACTATTATAGATACTTCCTGAGTGTACACGCACACACACACACACACACACACACACACACACACACACACACACACACACACACACACACACACACACA
>JBBMJY010000025.1:21448914-21478506 GCA_037833715.1 Toxotes lorentzi
ACACACACACACACACACACACACACACACACACACACACACACACACACACACACACACACACACACACAGTCTTTTCAGACTTTAGAGCTGGTGGCTAGTTTTGAAATTGTTTAAGTTGCAGGTTCTTAGATCAGCAGGCACGTTGTCAGCCCTGGTCTCATTACTGCTGTTGATTGTACTCTGGTTGAATCTGCTGTTACTGCTTTGTTTGTATGTGTGTACAGGTGTGTATACATGTGTTCTTGTGTGACAGGCATATGTTTTCAGTGGGCTCCAAAAGTCAAGATATTCCTATTTTGTTATTACTAATGATAATTTCAACGTAATATGAGTGAACAGTAGAATCTTTGAAAAATGTACATGAAAATCAGAACATCTTAGTATTTGGTTGGTCTCCATTTTGCTGCACTCAGGCTGCATAGACTCCACAAGTTTGTGTGAGACCTGATGACCCGTGTTTTCCCAGCATGAGTTGACAATCTTCCTAATAACTTCTTGTGGTGTCATAGGATGGTCAGTTTTTCTTCAAGTGCCCCCAGAAGTGGTCACTGGGTTTGAGGTCAGGTGACTGTGGAGGAAAGTCCTTGACAGTGAGGACTCTTTCTTCTTTTGTCTTCAAGTTGGTCTTGCAGGTCTGAGGTGTGTTTGGGGTCATATGTGCATACACACATATGTGTGTATGCACACTTACATGAAATTCTGGTGTTTCTTAGCCCATCCCCAAGCATTTGGCCTCATTTCCCCTCCTGAGAAGTGGTTTTGAAACTGCTACAAGTCCTCTGAGACCACTACAGGAAAGGCCTCTTGTGACAGCACTTTTGCTGATGGAAGCCTTGTATTCCTTATTTAGCTAATTGTATCTGTGATGAAGTTGCTTTTCTATCTCTCAGGAAACTAAGTTTGATTAATTGGTCTTCTAATGGTGTGGTCACTTTTGGTTTGCCTGATCGTACTTTGGACAAAACTAGTCCATTTTCTGCAGAGTGTTTTAGAGCTCCATTCACTGCCCCCCTAGAAACCTTTAAGCCAACCACGATTTGACGCTGACGAAGCCCCTCTCTGCTTAGAATAACTTTCGACACTTTCACTTGGTTCTGGTGCCATTTTTCCCACTAGACTTCAGTAGTGATACCTAGTGATATCAGTAGATAGCTCTGAACCATGTTTGGAAGTAACAAAAAATATTTTGTGTCCTCCCTTAAGTCTACTCATTTGTAGATTTCACTCATTCATTTTAATGACTAAAAATAATTTGCTATCCCTGCTTAATGTCCATATTTGAGCATGTACACAGAGGAAACAGACCAGGCAAAAAGCACCACAGCTGGTATGGTACTCATGACTCATGCCCTCTGCACGAAACTGTGCCCTGTTTTGCTTGATTTTGACACGGATACTGGACAGAAAGACTTTGTGCCAGCTTGTCAGCCAGTTACGAGCCAAGCAGTCAGCAAGTCCGCCAACTGGCCTGTCCTAGCCCAGGTCTAGTTCTTTGTCACTCAGTCACGGCACCAACAGGGGACAGGTCAGGAAATGAGACCTAATGTTGTTGAAATACACCAGAGGAAAGCATATTTCATTTGCTGAAACTGAAACACCTAATTTTTCATAACTCTTGACTAATTTTGATTTCCTCTTAACATATTCCTGGTGGCCTCTGTGTTTTAATAAAAAAGTTATTGACTGAAAGGACTACTGTGAGGTCACAGACAGCCTGTTCAATGAGGCACTGAAGTTCAAGCCAAGGACCTGATTTCTTAAATTATGAGTCAGGATCCAGAATGGGTTGTGGGCCCAATTCTGGTGGGTCTCCACTTCATAAGAGTAGAAGTATGCTTTAATGAGTTTTGCTCCCCAGGCTACAGACTCCTTTTCTAATATGGATTCTGCACTACAGCAGTAAATGCATTTTGTTAGATGCCCTGTGCATGTTTGTTTCAAGCTCTAAGTTATAAGTTACAGTGTAGTTATTTGTTCCTGCTGTTGATGTTGCAGATATTAGTAGTGCTATTTTTACTTCTTGGACACTTTTGTTTCCTTCAAAGCTCGTGGTAATAGTGAAGGAGCTGCCTGCCAGAGAGATGTTTACCATGTTGGAGCAAGAAACACTGACTGTGCCATGTACTTAATGAAATCCGATGAGTGTCTGGCTGTCCTCACATCCAGCATTCCCACAACACCCTAATGAGAGTTTCTGCTTCTCATTTAGCTCCAAGATTCAAGTTGCTGTTCACAAAGAATCGGGCATAATATAATAAAAACAGGTGCATAATTAAAGTTTTAGACGACCACATGCACATGACAGCTCCCCTGAAAGGCTATAAACACTCGAATAAGCCAACAAACTTTCATCCCTTGCCAGTCCTCCCATTGAAGTGGCTTTGCAGGCACATTTGCTCTGCATGTGGGGACATTGTTGACGCTGGGTCCCCTTCACTTTCTTTTGTTCAGCAGTGATATCTAACTAAGCGTACACACACGTGCGTGCAGGCATTCGAACACACAAAAACACACGTGAAAAAAGTTTGATTTATGTCTTGCTGTATAGCATGCAACAGTAGTAATTTTAATAGGAGAGGAGCATGACATTGCATGGTTCACTATGGTGCCAAATGCACCACATGTTGCGAGGGAATTCAAAATGTGTGCTATCAAGGTAAACTCATTGACCCTGTCAGGTTGGGAGTTTCTCTCTCTCTCTCTCTCTCTCACATCTTTCTTTATCAAGCTCGCTCTCACTTTCTCTCTCACACTGGTCCCCCTGAGACAGCAGGCGGTTAAGAACTCTGGACCTGCCTGTGAGCAGCTAACAGCTCATGTCACCCTACCGAACCACCCAGGAGCAGAAGAAAGGGAAAGATAAAGAGACACGGAGAGATGAGGGAAGCAGAGGAGTTAAACGATTGCAGAGCCGCTGAGCGGAGGGAAAGACCCCGTGACATATCCCACACTCTGAACTGGGACCAGACCAAAATGGATGTGTGATTAAATGAACTGTGATGCTCGTTCCTCACACGCTGCAGCCATCCCTGGATTTAGTCACAGTTCTATTTCCATCGAAAGTACCACTCAGAGGGCAGCGCCTCTTTGCTTCCATTACAGTATAAGTGAAGTAAGCATATGCCCCCCACCACCACCACCCTCCAAAAAAAGTACATGTGCATCTGGGGAGGGGGCACTGCCAGTGTCTCGGCACAGCACAGAGGAATACAGAAGTGGAACCAAAGAGGTTTGTTTTGCAGTGTTTAGTTCAGGCTCCCTGGGTGTTTTTCCCGGGGATGCAGAGGGAGGGACAAGGGGAGAGAGAAAGAGAGACATGTGAAGACTAGAGAACAGTAGTCACGGCGATGACGAATGCTCCATCATTCTCAACACTGTGTATCATGCCATGCCTTCGTCGGTGTGTACGTGTGTGTTGGGGAATCCCTGCTTCTGTCATTGCTGATGATGATGATGCGATGTCACAGACCGGATTAGAAAAAGAGCACTGAGACATGATTCCGGGATTTGAAGGGCAGTGGATGTGTGTCAAGATGTTGGTCCGTGTGGTATCGGAGATGTGAGATAAGTGTCTTTGAATGTGTTTTAATGTGAGTGAGTGATTAGAGTGAATAGGGAAGGCAGTGAGGCAAATAGAAAGGAGGAATTAAAGAGCGCATGAAAAAAAGTAAGTGGATGTGTCTGAGTGTGTGTAAGTGTGTGTGTGTGTGTGTCAGATGATAGATGAGAGCATGGTCCACTGAGGTTCTGATGGACAGGGGCCTGGAGGACTCCATCTGACTGTGCTGTTACCTCATCCCCCTGAACGCTCAACTCATCAGCTTGTCATACACACACACTCGCACAAACTTTCGCTCCACACTCTTGGAGACAGATGAAATGTCAAATGCGTAGAGATTCTTTTCAGGGTCAGGTTTCTGGGCTGCACATATCTTCACATAAATCATCATCACAGTTTGGACGGAGGGGAGAGAGGGGTCGGTGGCAAAGAGGCAAACTACTCCTACCAGCCAAGTAACTTAGGAAAGCTTGGCTTGCACTTGGTCCTTCTTCAATTTGCTGCTGGAATGTAGTTCTACCTATTTGGCCATCCGTGCTATCGATGAGCTGTTTTATATTGCGATGTGAAATTGATGGATTCGTGGAAGTTGTGAACCATTTGTTTCCACCGGTGTCTATTTCATTCAGTGTATGTTAGCACTTACGTGCTACTCTCCATTCTTTCATTTGTTATTGTCACTGTATCTTGACTCTGTCTGTGTCTGTCCTCTATCCTGTGCACTATCCTTTATCTAACCACTTCTTTCTTCATCTCTTGTCCCTCTCTTGCAGGAGCAAAAGGTCCATGGTCCCCACCACAGAGTGTATTTTTGAGCTTCCCCATTTCACTGTACAGGCCACAAGGGCCCAGACGCTTCTGCTCCAAGCCATCTTTCAGAGCTGGACCCACAGCACGACCAATGGAGCCCCACTGACCCTCAGTGAAAGTCTGCTCAATGAGGTGTACAAAGCTCCAGGTAAACAACATGCTACATACACAAACCATATGAAGTTAACTGAGCTTGCCAGTTCTCTGACAGCAAATTCGTTGTACGTGATAATCCGTGTTCATGAATTTCTTACACCTGACCAAGTTAATACTCTGAGTAGCTACAGCAGAGCAGTTGTAGCATAAGAGCTGTCATACAACAAACCCAGACCATACTGAGACAGAGGACAGAGCGTGACTTGATTACTTCTCCATATCTGCACAGCTTTCACATTCACTTGTATCTAGTTGGAAATTGTGTGTGATGAATGCCTCTCTATTTTTTTAAGTGTGTGTGCATGCGTTCGTGCAAAATGACCCCTGACCTTTCCACTGTCACCACGCTGGTTGGTTGTTCTATGGATTTCCTTCCAACAGACAAATGAATACTGTAGGTGTCTGCAGAGAAAGGGATCGGGTTTATCACAGAGAAGCAGGCTGTTTTTCCAGTGCATGTGTTTGTAATTGCTTAGTATTGCAATAGGCTCTTTGTGTTTTTTAGTTGCTTTCATAATGCAGTTGTTATTGGAGGGTAGCAATTATAATTCTTCAATGGCAACTCAGCCACTTGGCAAAATAAAAACAATACCCACACGGAAGATTAATGTGTCCTTTAACGGCTCATTCTGTATTTCAACCATGAATAGTCACAGAACAAAGAACAAACTACATCACTTTGCTCATCTGGTCTCTTTTAGGCTATTGCATTAGATGTTAATGCGTTCATCATAGGAGTTGATTTATTGAAATCTCCTTTTTCTCGTAAAGTACATTTACTGCTCTTTGTTTGTTTGGTTCTATATAAACTAAAGCTTGTTTCTCAGTACCAGTAAATTGTCAAGAGAGATATATGGAACTGGCAAGAGCTTAAAGTGATTTGACCGTCTTATGAAAAGCTTTATAGTTATTTTTCAGGGCTCAGCACATCATAGACCAGACTATCATTCACCCAAAACAAGTCGACCTGATAATAGCCAGTCAGCTATGGGCAGATTGAACAGCCAGTTTACCCACAGACCCTGTACCAGGGGTGCAAGGACACGTCCAAAACTTAAGGTCTCCAAATATACACATTCACGTGAGACATTTTGGCATAAAGATCAACTTGTCTTGTGCCCGGTGTGGGGTCATGGACCTGCAGAAGAGGGCAAATCAACTCTGAAACAGTTTTACGCTTCATGTCGCCTAGGATGCCTTAATGGTCAAATAATAAATTTTGCCCCTTGTTAAAGAAAGGGAGGGGAGCCTGAATTCAATAAAACAGTAGCGTTTCTCATGACGGTAGCATCTGGACAGTCCTCTGGAGGGCCAGGGATTTTCCAACTCATTAGGATCACGTTGTTTGGTATGCCGTCAACATTCCCCCTTGGCCAAGACAGCCAAGCTACCTTTTTCACCGTTGTGTAGCTGCCAAAATTCATGAAACTGGTCTCCCGTGGAGTGAAGTCAAATATTCCTCTCCCCTCACTCTGCCTTTCTCTTGGAATGGGCCTTGACTAGCAGCATAGAGAAGCATTTGCACATCTGGTTCATGTGCTGGCAGGTTAGAAAAAGAGCAGCGGGGGAAAGAGTTTGAGTTTAGAAGGCCTGAGAGTGAAGCGGAATAGGTGATGTGTTGTGTAAGTACATGTTTAGTTGGGAAAAAACGCAGCAATAATTCCTATGATATAACTGAAGATGTCCAGTGCTGTGTGTGCTTTTGAAATAGTGACACTCCTTAAGGCCTTAAGGAAGATGTTAGCTGTCTCAGTCCCTCTCAGTCCTCGGTGGGACAGTTTAATTGTGGAGGAGAAATGGAAAACAAAGAGGTGCAAGAAGAGAAGGGAGTGCAAGAGTGAAGTAAGTCCACAACATTGTGAGCTGTTGTGGACTGTGTTTGCTGTGGTGTATCTGCCTCACACCCAGTACAACCTTGCTGAATAGTTTTGGTTCCTGTGGGTACTGTGGTTGTGTCTACACTATAACGTCATAGTGGAAGGTTGCTGGCTGTTCTCTGCTGGCTACCTGCCTTCCCACTCTCCTCTGCCCTGCTTCACTCTGAGCTGTTTCCTTAACTAAGACAAACCTGGTGTGGTTTCTACAAAGACCTTACTATCCAGAAAAGCTCAGTGGAGGCAGTGCCCTTTATTTTACATTCTTTAAACCTATCTAATGACAAATATGGAGACTGTACTGTGAACCTGAAACACTTACTTGGCCCTCTGTGCGGTCAAAGTGCTTGGAGTCTTAGCAGTGGTTGGTTTTGTCCCCTAGTGTCACTTGCAGGCTTACTGGCTGCAGTTGTTTGCAGTCACAGCGGTAGATCTTTTATAACTCTCACAAGATTCAGATATGCATCCAGATTTAAGCTCTGTGTTCGTTCTTGTGTCACCAGCCAGCAGTCATCAGGCCGTTGGCTGGACAGCGCTGACATACGCACAAACACACTGAACATGGCAAACAAGCTGTTTGCTTTGAACATGTACTTTTTTCATTCCTTCAGGAATTCCTCCTCTGTTCTATCCTTTTGATGTTACATGACTTTTCAATAGTGGAAGGTGTTTCATATTGAGGTCTAGCTGATAACACAGATGGTAAGTGTCCTTCGCGGGGGAGCCATTTGGGTATGAGATTTTATTCCCTGTCCAAAGGAAATTCCATAATTCAGCAAGGGGAAAAACTAAGAAAACAAAGCTTCAGTTTTAATCTCAGAGTACTGACAGACTGTAAAATGTTCTTCAAAATAATTGGTGGACTCAGATTAAAGCAACAGTCAGAGACTTTAAATCATCGCAGCTGACTGGAACACAGCCGCTAGGATTTGTAAAACTTTGAGTTTGTGCTGCTCACTGGCAGATACAGCAGTAACCCAGCGAGCAGTATAGCCTGTGTTTGGTCGACAGTACCGGAGACGAATGAGTGAAATCAGAAAACAAACCGTAAAATCTTATTTTCCTTCAGAATCAGACGTTGTCAGTCACTGCCTGTTGCCTGACAGCTTGGTTTGTCAAACTACTGTCTGTAGGACAGCGCTGATTTTTTTGTTTTCTGTGTTGGCATGTTATTCCAGCGATCTCTTTCTACATTTTTAGTGAAGCCCACACTTGTGTTGTATTTTGACAGACAGCATACAGTATATCATATTTTATGTGTCTGGTTGTGTGGTAAAAATGGAGGGGAGGTCCACAGGGAGGTGTGTGTTTGTGCACATATTAGAGCATGCATTTTATAGCATGTGCCCCTCACCCTTAAGCCCTGTCAGCTGCCCAGTGGAGGTCACAAGCTCTGCCCTGCTGCAGGGCAGAGCCCTCCTTAATTCAGTTTTTTTGCTTTAACAAAATCTACTCTTGCTTTTTTGCTTTTTCTTTTAATCTCTTTATTTTCTTTTATTCTTTGTTTTTTTCACTTTTAATTCTAAAATCTATTCTATGCTGCCAACTTTATTTCTGTCCTTGTTTTCCATCTGTCACTCCTGAATTCATTGTCTTCTATCATTTTTAATCCTCTAATCCTTTTTTTGTTCTTCTCCTCTTCCCCTGTGATTGTCAATGGCCTTCCCATCTTATTTGTTTTCTAGTTTATACTTCCAAGATGCTTTCGTGGTTTGCAGTAGGAGTCATTGTAGTAGTAATAACATCAGTAGTAGTAGAGAGGAGCCAGTAATTTCTACTTACCGCTGCTTCTAGCCACTGCTAACCTCAGACTCAGCGACACACTGACCACAGTGACCTCCCACACACTACTTGACTCTGCATACATTTGTGAGTGCAAAGTGTGCTACAGGGAGAAATGTGAAATCTCATTGCACAGATTCATTTTCTTCATCGCTGACTCTTCAGTCTCAGCAGATATTTAGATAGACAGTGGCTGTACACATTTACACTGCCTGTGTTTGGTTTCTGTTGCACATTACATTATCCCAGAATCTTGAAGAAAACATTGCCACATTTCCAAAACATGCAGAGCTGTGCATGTGAATGTCTTTGACAAGGACGCTGGAAAATGAAAGCAGCTGATTTGCAAATATATACAAAACAGTTCAAGAGAAACATGGAGGTTTACATATCATTGACACCAGCGTGGATGAATGGCTGAATGCGCGTCCGGCCTACTATCATAGCTCTTATTCAGTGTCTCATATTTTCATAGTTGGTTACACTCTGCACTTTTATCTCACAGTGTTTAAATAAATGTTACCAGTCAAATTTAAAAATGATCATGGATCCCAGCGACTTAACTTTTTGTACAAATCTAGTCTGCACGTTGCCATGAGCACACAGAATCTGTATGTTTTCTTATTGTATTCTTCATGTTTTCCCTGTTGATGATAGCTTTATTGGATTTTGATTCATGTGCTTACGTCCCCAGTGGACATAAGTCTTTCAATTTCAGCAGATGTGTTTATAGCTCGGTACACAGTGATGATTCGCAGAGTGCACTTAAACCTGCAGATGGTACAGCTCTGGCTTTGGGAATATGACCCAGTGATCCCTTTGTGAATATTGCCTGTATTATGACAGTGTGGTCGTCAGAATAAGACTGTTTACTCCCTACATATGTGTGTTTGCGTATATGGATTTTACTGTTTGCATGCCATGCATAGTTGTGTGTGTGTACTTTTTATGTTTCTCCTCTTTGTCTTGCTGATTAAACAGATAGTAGAAGAGAAGGTTGCGTCCTTGCATCCATGACATGACAGTAAACCCCCCAGATGACACACACACAGAGGCCTGGATGCTTCAGACTTGGAGTAACTTTAGACAGCTCATTATAAAAGATGGATGATTTTGCCTGTCCGTTCCTTTTAAACACAACCAGAGGTAGAAACGCTTCATAGCCTGCTTGTGTTATTTGTGTGGAAGTAAACTGAAGCTGAGCACTATTTGACATTTTTATTTTGGCAGTAAGCATTAGCATTAGCTAATATTTTTTTTCCTTCATTTGATCCAGGCTCACCTGTTGACAGACGTCAGTTTTGTTTTTGTTTTTTTTCTGTTTAGACTTTGTTATTAATAGGATCTTATTAATAATAATAATATCTTAAGTTACTTCCATCCAGAACACTGGCCTCCCTAAATTAACCATTACGGGACCATTGCAGGATCTCCAACTAAGCTGGCAAAAGACATTGAGCAGAAAGTAAGGCCAGGGCTTCTTACTTTCTGTAATCTAAATTTCTCCCTGGCTTGATCTTAATTTTGGTCCATGCATTTGCTTCCCTTTTTAGTGTCTTGCGAAGGCTACATTTTGAAAGACAAAAGGTATTGGCATTTCTACCAGTAATGGATTCAGCTTTAATGCAGCTACCACAGCTGGTTTCCTGGCCACAGAACTCTGTGGTGGTCTGGACTAGGATTGGATGTGGGGGGAGGAGGGGTCTGGTAGAAGTTGGTTGGTGGTGGTCACCAGACGGGCTCTAGATGATTGCTGGGTGATATACGAGCTGTGACATAACTTAAGCATGACAGATATGGGGGGGAAAGAACAGAGTAGGAGGAAGAGAGAGTAAATGATATAATGAGCAGAATGAAAAACGAAAGAGAGGAGGAAAATAAAGGGCGAAGGGAAAAGTGACGGAAAGAAGGAAATAAAGAGATCTCAGTGCCCAGAAACACAACTATTGGTTCTCCTTATTAAACCCAGCTTTTGCACTTAATTGAGTGTCAGGTTATACACGCACTCACAGCCGTGCACATGCACAGATGCACGCCCACCTCCCTCTTGAGCAAATCATATATGTACTCTTGCACTCACAGCATACGATCCCATTTAAGGCAAATGACGACAAGAATGTTTGGATTCAGCGAGCCTATGTTCTCATTGCATAGCGACTAGAAGCATGTTGATAATAATAGTACAGGACTTTTGCTCTCACTCATAACGGTATCATTATTAAAACAAGTCTTTTGTTTTTACAAGTTCCCCCTACACATACAATGGGGGGTTGGAGTGGTCAGGAGAAAAATAGAGAAAAGAGGCGAAAAAAATACCCGAGACTATTCAAGGTTACATCAGGGAGCCTTATTTATCCTTTTCTTCACACTGATATTTCCCATTGCTTGGAAACAAATGCGGTCTCTCAGAAGGCCATGTCAACAACAGTTTTTACGCATTTTTGCACTGCATGAAAAAGGCTGCTCCTGTCATAGCCAGCAGTTCACATCCCTGTGATCTAACTGCCTTCAGGAGCATGGGTCTGACGCAAATCCCCCTGTGACGCTGTGGCATAAGTGTCGGTAATAGCTCCGTGTTATTGGAGGGGAAAAAAAGTGTTAATTTTCATATCAGTCTGTCAGCTCCATGAGCTGATGCCCGGTTTGCTGTGCATTTAATGTTGTCTGGTCCCAGAACATACCCGTCTATCTTTTCTCCCTCCTTTTCGTCCATCTTGGTGTGTCCATATAATGCAGTTGTTGGCAGCATTGTAACACTGCTCGGTTTTCCTGTGCAGATTTTGGCTTTTGTATTCATAACCCTAATGTCATCTATCAATGCATCTATTCATCAAGACATGCAGGCACTCAGGTTTGCCCTGTCATAATAAGTGTATGGTACCACTACCATACACTTATCACATGAAGAATGGTTCGATGGTCCTTTTTCATTGCTCCACAGAGAAAGTGAAAGAAGGAAGGACAAAGGCCTTTTTTTCATGGTCTGTGGTTGTCACAAATGTCAGTAAAGAGATGGGAAGCTTAATGAAATCCCTGAGATGTCTGTTTCAGCATGGCCTGGCCCCTCACTGGAGTATCCATACTTCTTTGAAGAGGTAACTTATTGGTTTGAGAGAAATTTTTGCCTGTCTACTTGTCTGCTACATGGATTGACATCAGAGCAGGAAGAAAGCAGGAGGGAGAGGAAAGAAAGAGGGCTTTTTCATCCATACGCAACCTTATTTCTAACATTAAAAACACGTTGTGTCAGCATCAGAGAGCTGATAAATAAATCTTGGATGGAACTTGAGACGATTCTTGTCAATGAAAACTTCAATGAGCTACAGATGGCCCTCACCCCACTCCTGGCAGATTGTGATGATGTTTTAAGTCAATCCAGACTCAGACCTTCCTCTTTTCTTTTGTCTTCTTAAGCTCTCTGCTCTTTCTCTGTCGCTCATTCCAGTCCAGAGCTAGTGAGAGAAGCCAGAGGAGTCCGTGCAGAAAAAGAAAAAAAGTTTGTTGTGTTGTCCCACAGTTGAAGATTGGATTACATGAATATTTATATGTTTAATGCGATGAGAGAAACATGAAGTGCCTGAGGTCTGCTCCTTCATCAAACAACATCTCAAGTTAGCTTTCACCAAACAACCACTTTGCACATGCACTCACACATAAAAACACACACACACACTCTCCCTCACATACACATCCTCCCTCATGGTTGGTGACTTCAAACACTCATCGGGGGACATCAGGCTTGTCGTTTCTCACCATGATTCTCCATTCATCATTCCCCTTTTCCTCACACCGTCCACTGGCTTCTGGTGAAAGATGATATTTAAAAGAGAGTGTGCAACTCAGTGTGTGCCAAGGATTTTCTCTCCCCTGTAGCCCACTTTTCTGTCATGGGAAATAAGATGTGATTCCAGGCATGTTGGAGAACATGGATGATCCCAGCACAGGATCTGGAAGCCTGAGTTTCACATCCAACGTTTTATTTTTGCTTTCTGATATGAATCACTGATGGTTTCTCAGAGGCATCTTTCCACTTACCACTAAATCCAATATACCACTGGCACAGCATAGCACTTAAATTGGTAGTTGATCTCAATGATCTATCATGCTTTTAAGAAACCTGGCTGATGGTTGGTAGTTGAGTAGGACAGTTTAGTTAGCTGGCCAGCCATGGGTACGGCAACGTTTCTGTCGATTGAAACTTTCGTCATTTAGAGCTGGAACATTTGACTCATCACCCCTGTGGAGGTTAAAATGAAATATGATAAGAACATCTCCTGCAGCCGTGCTTTATGAAACTTTACTGTGGTAAACATTTGTAGGCCCCCACAATGTGTCATTGATAGATAATGTGTTAAACAAACCTTGGAAGACAAGTCATGGTAGTTCTGGAGTGCAGCTATAGTAAGGTATATATTGTTGTATTGTATATTATAGTGAATGCTCTGTATTTACAGGTACACTATTCACACTAACAGATGAATAAAATAACTGTTGCAGTATCTGGAAGGCATCAGGAGCATTAAAGAGACGTTAAAGCCATAAAAGGTTTGTGGAGTAAGGGATACATTACAGAGAGGATTGTATAATAAATAAGTAATAAAGTTAATTTGATAAGTACGTAATTAAATAGTAATTAAATAGTTTAAAAACTTTGTGTGCAAAGCAAAAAACATCACTGAGACATGAAATAAAATGAACTGTAAATAGAACGGGCCCTGAAGCACCCATAGCAGACTGCTCTGAATGTTACTAAACCCTGAATCAATGACAGGCCCAAATAAATCTGTTTGTGTTTATGTCATTTGGTAGTGTCTGCAGAGCTGGCTCCCTGCTGTGAGCCAACCGTCCCATCTAAGCGTAGCGACTAGTGCCAACTGAGCACATAGCTCCATGTCACAAGGCCATAAATTTTCACTGTAACTCCCACTGAAGTGCCTCAGCAGCACGAAAACCCCAGTCACGTCTTGGCTACCACCACACACAGACGCACTCAGCCTCCGCAAAGCTGAGACATAAATATTGATCTCAGTGGATTATTGATAAACAAGAACGCTCTGCTCGGTTTCTCTTTAATTCTCGTCCATAAGGAAAGTGGAGAAGCGGGGGAGAGAGCCTGAGAAAAAGAGCAAGTGTGAGTTATGGAGCTACAGAGATCCTTAGACTCAGAGAGAGAGGGAGAGAGCAGAGATCCAGAGTTACATTTCAGTGATGGAGGGGCTGGTTTAGCATCATTAGTTGTGGTCTGTAGTTTCAAGCATCTCTCTCATGGTGGAACCACAGTGGCATTCTATCCTGGCTGCTACTTCAAAGTCAGAATGCCCCTGTTTCTTATGCTAAACAGATTTGTCAGGGCAGCATTAGACTCGGGATACGGGAGATTGAGAGGCAGACCCTCTCATCCAGAACTGTGTTTTAATGGCCTATCTCACCACTGGCTAATTGTCTCTTTACAAGTGGCTCTATGTCACCGCACATGTTTTGCTATGACTCTCTGCACATCTGTCTCCCCCTTTTTCTCTTACGCTCTCTCATCTTTCTCACTTTTTCTAAAACTCTTTCCCTCTGTCCCCCATCCCCCACCCCCATCCCCCTACACTGTCTTCCAAACCTCACTGCCTAGGCCCATTAGTGTTGGCCAAATTGCTTCCGCATGAGAACTCCTTAATTGTGGTAATTCAGTGGCAGAGAGAACCACGGTTTGAAAGTGCATAGAACATGTGTCACTGCTTTAGTGGGCAGACAGAAAGACAGGCAGCACCTGGAGGGGATGATAATCATGAAAATTAGACCCCCAACCTCCACCACCACCACCAGCTCTTACACCCCATCACTGTCTTTATCCCACAACCGTAATAGGCAGCAAGTAGCACTTGTACACCCCACCACTCTAACCTCTACCCAGTGAGCCGGAAGTAGCTGGTCTGGGCTGTTAAATGGGGGAAAAAAATCCTTTCTGTCTCTTTGCGTTTGTGTGTGTATGTGTCTTTGTGTGGTTGTGTGGACACTTTTGGGTTCAAACCCATTGTTGTGAGGACATTTTGGCTGTTTCTCTTAACTTATAGAGCTTTTTGATGCTTAAGACCTGGTTTAAGGTTCAGGTTAGAATTAGGTTAGGGTTAGACATTTAGTTGTGACTGTTTATGAGTAGGTGTGTGAGACTTAACTGTTGATGGGTCTTTGTGTTTGTGTAGTTATTTAGCAATGGAAGTCATCACATCTCATGTAAGCTGCCAAGTCACCATTCTAAACAGCTGGTGCTGCTACCTGAAATGTGAAATGCATGTCTTCCTGCAATTGCCATAATCTGCTCCAGCGTTAGGGCACAAGATTTACTGGAACTGCTTCCATTTATTGACTGCAGGCTGTTTATGTGAGTTACTGGTAAAAAGAAGCATAATGGAAATGGGTTATAAACATTCAATGCATTCCTAAACTTACCTTTGTGTCCTCGCTATCCTAAGAATCAAGTCCTGGTAGTAGAAAAAGGAGGTTTTGTTAGAAGTGATAAGTCTCCCTGCAGACTTGTGTTTGCCCACTGCCAGAGCTGCTCTGTTCTCAGATTTAACTGCAGGACAAACCACTCACCTTGTCTGTTTTCCTATCCCACTCTCTCTGCATGTGTCTGTATTTTTGCTGTGTGTCAGTACTAGGCAAAGTGCCAGCAGACCTCCTGCTCCTACTTACTGCTTCTACTTCAGCCCCTCCTGACTTGGGAGAGACAGTTATTGTTTCTACATCAGCACTTAATGGTTCAGCTGGCTGCTTTTGGTCTACCCAACTTGTCAATGTCTACCTCTTTCTTTGTCAGCCCCCTTGCTGCTATGGGCCCATTGCCAGACCTGGAGCTTTTAGCACTTTAGGTTCTCTTTCTTGCTCTGTGTGTCTTTGTCTGTCTACCTGCCCATTACCTTTTGGTGATAGTGTACATCCTCTTGTCAACCAATCATCATCACATATAAAACTGATCCCTAATGCATTAATCCGTGCCAGGGACCGGTTCTCTGAAAAGCAGCAGAACTCTTCACTCATGTCTATAATGTGGCTGTGTGGAGTGGAGGTGTAATAACTTTAATCAAAACACAGATTTAATGGCAGAAGTCGCAATCTTTTTCCCAGTCTGCTTCACCTTTATTTTCAGTCTTTTTTTTCAATTGCCAAATATTATTAGTTCTTTTCACACAGACAGATGTTACTTTCCCTTCATCTTTTAACATTTCCATGTTCCCATGTGAATGCCTTGGCTTATTCATTTAAAAAAAGTATATCAGAAATAAACATCGCTGTGTATCTCTGAGGTATTATCAGGAGTGTTTTTTGAATGTAGGCTAATACAGACATTGTGCTTCTTGTTTTAGAATGCAGTTTTTCCTGTTCTTGCATTGTAGGAAGACAGCTTTCCCATACCATTCTTCAAAGAAGTGAGAGCAGGACATGTCGGAATGTGTAAAACATGGCTTTTAAGTCTGCAGATGTCCTATACACGCACACACACACACACACACACATTGAGTCATGTGCACGCCAACTACTGAGGTATGCAGAAAGCAAAAAAAAAGCAGCCTCCACGTCCCATGCTGCTGCCCCATCAGGGTGTGTTTTCTCTTTTTTCTTTTCCTCTCTATTCCTCAGTATTTCTTTACTGACTTCACATCCCTCCTTCATATTTTCCACACACTCCTCAGTGTTCAGGATGGCAAATCCAGCTGCCCACGGTTGCCCTCGCAGTGTTTGATGGAGTGCCGTAGCCTCTGGCCCCTAGCTGTGTGGTTATGTACTCCTTGCACCTGCCCTTGCTTGACAAGTAACAGCACCACACACATTCACTCACTCAGTCACTCAGCCACACACAGAAATGCACAAACACACATGTCCGGCTGTAATACCCACACTACATAATGATTCACACACACACACACAAACCAAACTGAATACCACTGTTCAAGCCAACAAACTACCAACCCTTGTGTTTTTCCTTTTCCTGTGTACCCTGCTTTTTTATAGTCCGACAGCTGGACAAAACATTGTCCAGAGCCCCCACCCTCACCCCCTACCCCCTCAACAACCACCACCCCAGCAGGTGTTCTGTGCCCTTTAGGACATCTGTGTGGGCAAGGGGGATATGTTATAGTGATACCCCTCGTGCCATTTATCAAAGAGCAACCAAAGTAAAGGGAATGACCCCTGTCATGTTCCAGATTGGCTCGGACTTTTAACATCTCTATCTTTTCCGCAAAGAATGAAGGAATCAGAGGAGCAGTCCGTTTCTGTGGAGGCCAACTCATCACTGTTGCGATCATTTCTCAGGTAGATGGGTCATGTGTTTTTAGGCTTACTGAGGCACAGTCACTAATATGGCCAAATGTCTGCTGCGGTCCTTTTATGACAAATGTATGTAAGCTATATTGTTTCCAGTGGGAGAAAGGAGCTTAGCTTTATGTAGTGCCTCTGTCATTTTCTATCTTTCCCTGTGGTACTAGATCGCATCAAATAACCCAAATGTCTGTATCTGTATATATGTGTGTGTCTGTATGTGTATGAGCTTGCACGTATATGCATTTTATGTTCTTTGGTAAACAAATACAATGATGACTAAACCCTGAGGAAATAAAAAAAATAGAATGGTGGTGCTTTTCTGGTTTTCTGAAACAATATGTGATACCATGGGCTTATTTTTGAGTGGAATGAGAACATCAAGAGGAACATTTATTGTCTCTCCTCTATATGTGTATGTTCTCAAATCCAACACACACACAGCAATGTAAGAGAGTGAAGGTGAGTCAACAAACAAAATCATCCTTGTGATCTTAATTCTTAAAAATACCAAGACAGAACACCTTCTTTGGGTTCTGGGAGGAAATGATTCACATGGAGCATTTCTACACATACAAAACTCTTTTCCTACAGACAGAGGAAGATGGAAGAGAAGCAGGTGACTAAAGCCGCAGAGAGACACGCAGCACTGTTCTGTTTAACCTGCAGATATATTGAGTGGTAAGCAGGGAGACAGAGTGAGGGTTATTAACATTCCCATCTTGCATCTGGGCTGATGGAGGACCCCTCAGACAGAAGGTGAATAAGTTGCAGGGTAATTTGTCTGAGAGAGGGTCAGTGGTTGTGGATTTTAGCAGTGTCCAGTAATTCCCTTGGTTAAATGTGCAGTGTATATGTCTCTATTTGAATCTCACCCTTATTAAAAACTGCAAACAAAAATGTGCTAATTTTTGTGTAAAACAACCTTTCCCACGTTATCTTTATTTATACATTTAGACTGTGTATTCAGTTTGAACAGTAATGATTTGAGTCAGAGAAAGGGGAGAGAAGAAAAGGTGGAGCGAAAGAAGAGGTTGGGTGAAAAAACAGGTGGAAGAGTTTAGTAAAAAGAAATGTAAATGGCGGAGAGGAAGTCTTTAGATGTCCAGACCATAGTTTCAGGGACTGTTGCCAAATAATGACCTGTTGTGCAATAAATCTGTTTCATTTGTTCTTTATCCATTTCTATTCATTCTGTTTTTCTTTTGAGCTTCTCTTTGCTGTTTGTTGCTGTTCTCTGACTTGTTGATCTTCGTATCACTGGGCAAGTATTTGACAGAAACCACTTGGTTGTAAACTCAGTCAGAAAGTGTTGTGGACACTTTTAGGAAATGAAGTGCTATCACTATAAGAGGGGATTATTCTGAGAAGTAAAGCCTTATTGGAACAGGTGATGTAAGAATTTAATGTGATTCCCTCGGACAGTTCCAGCTCACTGGAAGAATGTAACGTGATGGATGGATCCTCCTCTCCTCTCTCAACAGGCGGTTTGGCACAGAAGTCCCTTTACTCCACAGTATCTTTCCGCCATCCAGTTATTTCTCCCTCCTAGTCCTGTTATGTGTTTGAAATAGCCTCTCACCATAGAAATAACATTGACATATCATAATGGCGAGTATGTAATCCCCCCCAGTCCTTACCACAGTGCAAACAGTTTCATTTTGGAAAGATGGCAGACGAAAGGTTCCTCCACACTAGACTGCCGTTGAGAGAAATAATCATAGAGTGAGGAGCACTTGAGGCTCCTGTGATGTAATGCTGGTGTTAGGTGAGTTGTAGTTTACACTGAGATGGATACAGGCATGACTGTATTGGATATTCTTTTGGAAAGATATATCCTTTATATTGGCCTGTTACTCATACACCTAATATTCCCTGTTATTGAACCTAAAATGTTCAAGTCATTCAACTCAGTGGATTTGCTGGGAGGTTATAAAACTTTTAGACAAACACTTGACAATTTAAGGGGTTTTATCTCTTTTAATATCCTTTCCGGGCACAACATGGCTACATGGCTGTGATGTTGGGACTTTGCTGTAGTTTATCCAAAGTCCCATCAGTGTACTGTAAATGTTCTCACAGGAAGCTTTCTAAATTCAGAGGAATAAAAAGTGCAAATAAATGGTGCCCTTTGTAAGTTTTTCAGACCCTGTCAGGTTGTAGTCACAGACACAAGTGCACACAAAAATGATGATAATAATAATAATAATGATAATACTAAAGGGAACTAGCTTATATTTTAGCTTTGGGGGACTGTTTACTTATGTTCTTTTACATCTTACATGATATGCAATTGCCCAGAGCTTAGATAAACCCAACACACTTCACCTGGTGGTGGTGATATCTGTGTTTAAGAGCACCTGGTTTCTCACAACTCTGAGAGAGAAAGAAAGAAAGGGGTCAAGAATAATTAAAGGCCAATCAAGCGTTTAACGAAGCCACAGCAGCAGTGTTTACACCTGCCGGACTGCACTTCATTTACACTTGTGGTGGTGTTTTTTTGTTTTTTTTTATTAGGTGTGAAATCTTTGGGCCCGTCGCCGACTCTCGAGGGCTCGGTCCAAAACCTGGAGCTGAAGTTCTGCAGCCGTGCGACGGTGAAATGCGCCTCAGGATCCGTGGGAGCTGTAAAAGTGTGCGCCAGGACCCCAGGTGTGTGCAGCTGTGCCCTGTTAAAACTTTACTGCCTGTGTAGGAGGGAGAGAGTGAGACCGACTAGACTCTTCTTTTACTTTCTTTAACGTATACTTTTACACCCTCAGTCTCTCTTCTTCTCTTTCTCCCCCTCAGTCTTTATCTTGATTTCTTTCCCGCTGCGTGATTCAGTTGCTGTTTTCTCATGGGGTACTGTCATTGAGCTCTGGCCATGTGTTTGATAGCAGGGATGTTATTGGAGCTAGTGTCAGCACAGAGTTCACAAGGTCAAACTTCAGACATGATGTCAGGCAGGTGAAAAGATGTATTACAGCTGTCAATAGAGAAAAGGCAGTTAGTCTTATATCAAAATGATCTAATCTAGGGGGTATACTGTAAATATTGCAGTGTGTTCTACATGCCATGTTCCTGTGCTTTACTTTCGATGTTCCATATTTTGCTTGTTTTGAGACTGTAACGTTCTAGTATATTTTTCACCAATTTCTTATGGTGTCTTTTGGTTCGTCCCCCAGCTGTTGGTTGACAGACTAATTGCAGACAAATGCTGCAATTTGTTTTAATGTAGTTACTTTATAATTAAAAGCCTTTATAATGAAAATCTGAGTCTCAAGTCACAAGGTGATTCAAATAAAAGAGTTTTTTTTAACCACTCAGGACAAGCTCATGCTTTTATATTTTTGTAACCTCTTGGTCGCAGTTTAAAATAAGACTCTCTGATTTGTGAATGATTTTGAATAATTTTGATAACTGGGAAATTATTCATATATTACTGAGCCTTTAATTCTTGTCTTTCAGGTTCAGGAGAGGGGGTGAAGGAGAAGCTGGTTCCTCTCATTCAGGGCCCATCTGACACCAAAGAACTCCACATGAGCCGCTGGCTTAATGAACTCCGCAAGCCTGAATCTTTGCTCGCACCTGACCTGCTGGCATTTTCTGTTCTGGTCCCTCAGCAAGGAGACAGTTGCAGGAACTCAGGTAGAAACTATTGAAATGTTCTCCTCTCCCCTCTTCTCCTCTCCTCTCCACTCCTCTCTTGAGCAGTTTATATTTGAAGTCAAAATCCCGTTTTGATATATGAGTGCTTCTTAGCTCATTGTGGTTCTGTTGTTTGGACTTGTGACAGGCACTGGTAGTCCATATTCCGTCTCAGTTTTTGGTGATCTAATGCAAGAGTCTCAGTTTGTTTAGATGATTATATTTTCCTCCTTCCCATAATGTTACGCAGTGCCCCCTTTCAGTAATTTGTTTAGTATAACTGATTGTTTAGTAAAGCCAGTAAGTGTTTTCCTGTCCAGTATCCTCGAAGCAAGGTTGGCAGCTCAGTGTCTCTGTACAGGCAGCATGAGTTCTCTAAACAGCAGTTAGTCTCTGTCAGCACTGGGCTGAGCTGGCTAACAACAGCTAACCACTCGAGGACTGCTGTTGAAGCCTGCACTGACGTCAGGTTGCAGTATGTGATTGTGTCCTTAGACCACAGATTACGTTTTCTGGTGTCAGTGCGAGGGTGTGTGGGTGTATGCCTGTGTGTGTTCAGAGGGAGGGAGTGGGTTTATTCAGTAGCCCTTCTAAAAAACTAAACATGCAATTCAGATCCCAAAGCTCAAAGCGCCGTAGTTCTTGATTTAGTAAGCTGGATATTTTAATGGCTACAACTCAGTGCATCTCATGTATCTACAGCAGTAGCCAGGTTTCTCCTCATCTATTCAGTATGGTCTCAAGTGTTTTTTCAAGCCTTCTGTGAGTGAGGCCATGAATATCAGCATGTCATCACAAACCTCTCCTCCCCACCTGCAACTACAGCTAGTTCTCCTAACAGACAGTCCTACTGAGCTCCCAGGTAAGATTGATACCTTTGGAAGTAGGTGTACTTGACAGCCTCCCCTATGTTATGGCCTTAAATTGCACCCCAAGTCTCAAGAAGTCTACAAAAGGCGAGTTTCTCAAAGTACACTCTGGGCTGTTGCCTCACAACCCCTTCCTGCCCATCAGCAGACACAGGAGAAGCCTGGGGTGACTCTGTAAAACAATACACCTCCAGTACATCCAGTACTTGTTTTTAGAGTTGTCTTCAGTCACTGTACAAGTCACAACTGTACATCACTTTTAATACAGGGCTGCAGAGATTCATCCTGTGGCCTTGACTTATGTAAACCCCCCCACACTGGGCCCTGAATCATATCAGGCCCCTACACTTTAAACATGTCAGTGCTGAGATGGAGATAGAGCTGGTCTCAGCTGGTTTCAGACTGTGAGGAGAAGTTACAGCTGTACTTTAGGGTGCAGTGAAGTAAAAAGATAAGTACAGTTTAGAGACAGTGGATTTGGGAGGTCATCCCTAACCAGGAATTCCATTGGTGTTTGAATGTCACTCAGTCAATCACTGTCCCATTGCTGGTGAGCAGAGCGCCAAGAAACCGCTATAAATTGAAAATGTGAGGCAGGGAAAAGCTTACATTTCACAGGCAACTCACAGTTTGATTAATGTGAGTACTCACAGAATAAATTTTCATAGAGTTACAATGACATAAGAGTAGATTTTAAAAGAAACGTATTTCTGACACCCTTTACAGCCTCACAAACAGATAGATATTTTTAGGGACTCTGGTAAATTCTGTTCAGCGCACTGCCTCAGACTATTACTTTGATTTAGAGAGCGTATTATTTCAGCAAAACAATGGCTCATAAAGATAGTACATATTTTTGAATATTAAAACCTGCTCTGAACAGAAACCAGAGGACCGAAAAGAAGCGAAAAGAGGGCGAGAGAGAAAGAAGATGAAGGTGAAAGGGAGGTGGGGGTTCTGACTCCCAGAAGCACTGGATATATCTGCAGCAGATGTGGTGCAGTGGAGGCCTGGACTCCTTCTCATCACTGCCTCAGTACCCCCCCCCTGCCCCCCTCAGCCCTGTGTTTTATTTTCTTTGTGTCCTGCTTGTTTTCGTTCACTCTTTCGCTCAGCCTGCATCTCTTTTGTCTTTTAACCTTTTTTGATTTAATTTAATATCACAAATCAAGAATGTTCATACTTTGTTTCTCTCCTTTTTTTTCTCTGTGCATATGTCTTTGTTCCTTTGTTTCTTAGCAGTCTGTCAAGAGACTAATTTATCATTGGCTAGCTTTATCGTTGCATTGATTTGGTGCAAAGGAACTGAACTTAATGAACGAAAGAAATGTTGAGCATCTATGTTTTCGTACTTTCTGTTATATTTTGAACACAACGCCCTGCAGAACAGCTGATGCAGACGCACACATGCTCTGCCAGAAATCTTTCTTTTATCTACAGTATACCTGTCAATGCAGTCAAAGCTAGAGACGGCAGTGTGGCTTGACAATAACAGTTTCACCAGACTGGAACTTTTCTCCCTTTCTTTCTTTGTGTGTGTGTGTGTGTGTGTGCGCGCGCGCGTGTGTGTGTGCGCGTGTGCGTGTGTGTGTGCGCGCGTGTGTGCGCACGTGCGTGCACGCGCTGCTGAGGGAAAATCTTGCAAAGTTAGTGTGTCTGCACACAGGCATTTTTGGGTGTCTACTTATAGGTCTGTGTTTTGTATGGTGGTGAGACTTACATCAAAGCTTTTGGTCAGTCCACATGTCCCATGTCCCTGCTGTCAACCAGAGGGTGACTGGGAGGCTGTTAGAGCAGTGTTAATGGAATGATGGATGCACCGCCTCATTTAGCCAGAGATGAAGTGGAGTCGCACCATTCTAAATGGCCTGCACCCTTTTCTCCCATAGGACCAACTCAGAGGTCCAACATTTTGTGATCATGACATTGCTGAATTATTGGAGCTCTTGGCCTTGACATCAAAAGCATTTTGTTCATCCCATGTGGCTCTGTTGATTCCATTTAGCAAATTCGTAAAGTGTGATCATTAAACACTGAGTGTAAGACTGAAGTAGGGGGAAAAGCTGACTCCTTACACCGTAGACATACTGAAAACATTAAGATATAATGAGCCACAATCAACTTTTATATTCTATTTTACATTTGATTAGTCGCTTCTGGTTTTTGTAGGGAAGCAACATAAAGCACAGCAGTACCGTGGGATCTGTCCACCCAATTCTCAAAGCAAAATATTTACTTAAAGAATAACGGGAGAGATTATTGATAATTGACATCAAGCTACCAGTGAGTATTCAGTGAAGTGTTTGAATCTACTGTATGTGCTCACATGCCATGGTGCTTTCACATACATACACCTTAATTTGTATTTTAATGTTTTGGTGTATGTGCTCGACTGCTGCTGATTGAGAGTCCAGAGGAGCCTTATGTTCAGTGTTTCCCCACCGGTCATGTATGTGTGATTTCTGTATTGTCTCATTTCTTAGAGGATGTGACAGGCTCTGGAAATCACCAGTACTTTCTTTATGGATCCATTAATCCATCTCAGAAGCCATTTCTCCGCGGCTTACTTTTTCCCTTTTTAGAGCTCAGAAGTCACTATCTCTGAGGTCACTTTAATACAGTATATTTGGTCAGGCAGACAATTAAACCCTATACTAACAGCCAATTGCACAACTCTTCACGCATGTCAAGAGCACTTGTGTCCGGGCCTCTTTCTGTGACACAGTTGTTAACCTGAAATATTTTTAGACCAAACCTCAAAGCACATTGAGGAATGTTAATTAGCACTGTGCTGAAATAACGGTATTGTAACTAATTGAATGCGTGGTCCTGCAACTTAATGCAACATTGACACGTTTTAATTTTCCCTCTATCTTTTGCTCTCTCTAATCCTTTCATGCAAAGTTAATACACAAAGAAGATGAGTTGCTTTCAAATATGGCCAGTGACATCTGTTTTCTGTCTAATTGTTTACCAGTGAATTAAAATGAAATTCCAATTTACTTAGAAAATGAAGAGAGGGCTGAGTGGCTAGGGGTGGCGGTTGGAGGGAGTCCCCCTACACTTGTAGAACTCCTGCAGATCCAGGCTAATGTGTTTTCACTTAACAGAGTTGAGGTTGGAACATTCTAATAAATTAAGCACAATTAAAGGCGTGGGTTTTAACGCAGAAGAACTGAGCAGCTCCGCTTTGAAATGTCCTCTTTATAGATCCAAAGGCGCATAGTAATTTCATATCTTGCCGTTAACCCTTTGCGTTACAACACAACAGTCCCAGATGATTTCTCCTAATTGAGCAGTCATTCCAGATGGACCCAGCACTGATCAGATTTTTTGGCAGTGGCAGAGTCCCGCGACAGCCAAATATTCTCTCCTTTTTCTTTTTCATTTTCTCCCCTTTTATAAGAACCAAACATGATTCATGTGCGTGCTCTGATATGACACAATGAATAATGAGAAATCAATTCCTTTATTAAATAACATGAAAAACAGAGCAAGGGATGGAGCAGCTATAGGAGGAGTCAGACTTGTGGAGCTCAGGAGGTGAGGTGCATGCTGCGATCCAGACTGGCAGGCTTGATCAGAAGGGCACAGGTTAGCCTTCCACGTGTGCCCAGCTGACAGCCAGGAACCTGTTATCCTTTGCTTGCACACACTGGGATTGATGCCTTGAGTGGTATTAGATCTATAAATTATTTGGGAGTATAGTCAGAGTAGAGCTGTGCTTTAAGGATCACTAGGACTAGAAATCCTTGGCCATGTCATTCATGCTACACTGCATGTAAATTATCAGTGCTACTCAAGAGACAGCTTGATCATTTTGATCCCTGGACAGTGGCTGGCTGGCTGACTATCCTCCTTGGCTTGGTCTTGGGCCTGTCACTGCTGATGGATGGGAAAGACTAAGGGGGCCTTGGACGGGGCCAGTATGAGGGAGTAGAGGGCTAGAGGGTGTGTGAGGAGCTGGGGTTTATGCTGAACTTCAGTGCGAGCGGCAGCCTGCAGGTGTTCCTCCCACCCTCCACCACCATGACTTGCACTAAAGGAGGAGGGGCCAGCGGGTCGGGTGGGCTTTATGATCACAGGGAAGACAAAAAGAGAGGGAGAATAAGGGATAGCATGTGTTTTCCCCAGGCACGCCAGCAGCTGCAAGACAATGATTTATGCTTTTCTCAGAGCTCTGGGATCTCAAAATGTTACATTTAATCAAGCACACTGAGAGGAGAGCAAATGTTAAAGATGTTCCCTATAAAACCCTCCAGTTTTGATCTCTTTACCATACCATGGGAGCTGTGGGAATAGGGGAACAAAGTGATCTTTAATCTTAATTTAAACATATTGGGGGAAATTATGAAAGCTACATGGAATTAATCCTTGGAGAGTTCCCCAGGCGTTGTAATACTGAACATATTTACTTCCCTAATAGATATAAAAGCTGTTTTCTCCTCAATTACTGTTTTTATATCAGACAGATGGACGGAAGAAAGTGTTTATGCAGAATTAAGTCCAGCCTTCAACACTGATCTACTCTGTTTACACTGTAACATTGTCAGTATATATGTATATTAACATTGGCATATTAAAATCCATGTATGCGTTGAAGGTTTTTCATCCAGTTCAACTTCTCATTCGAGTTATTTGTGGTTTTGCCATCCACAATGAAATACCAAAACAATAAAAAAATCTGCCTGAATCTGATGTGACAGTGCTGTATTCCAGATCACATGAGTCAAATGTTGGATTTTGAAAAGCTGACTTTTCCTTTTTCCTTCCTTTTTTTTTGACTCTTCTGTTTTCAGTGGTCAGAAAGGCCAGCAACAGTCTTTTGCAACAGAATAGCAATGCTTTGATTTTTCGCAATAGACAAGTACAGTAGCATCCCATTTAATGTTGACTTTTATGTAACCTTTAATGGGTTGCACTGACACCGTAGTTGGGGTGTGAATTTGGGGATCTCCCAAATTAGCCTCCTCCATTACAATCTTTCAAAGGCCTGCCGTACTTTCATACATCCATCTATCATGCTCTTTTTCACTCCTTTGCATGTGTTCACTCACTTCATTAAGTGTTAAATCAACAGTCTGGCTTTGTCATGGGCCGCAGCTTGATGACTTTAAGCTGCTGGCCTGAGCTTTTTTTGGCTGATAGATCCACAGTAGACAGAAAGGTACTAAAAATAAGTTTAATGTACATGCTTGTGAGAAAACGCAAGAATCAGATTATTTAGCTAATCTTATAAAAGTGACGTGACCAGCTCTGTAGCTGTTGGGACCTGACTGAGCTTCATTTGTTGAACACCTATCAGACAAAAATCTATTTCAGGGGACATCTGAACATATATATACAGTGTATACAGAAAGTACAAGTATGCCATGCGAAGACTGCTATTTAAAACTCCAGATTAAAATGCATCCTCAGTCCGTTTTATATTCAAATCAGGTATATGAAAGTACACCATAAGATTTTGTTCCATTTGTTTATTTGTCTAAGCACCCTGTAACTTCCTGAATAATCTGTTAAAACTTCAAGGCAGCCGCTCTCATCATGTCTTGTCAGTCAGTGTGTGTGAAGCCGAGCAGGTAATGTGGAGATTAGACCCGAGGGAACCCACTCAGAATTGGCTTTTAGGGTCAATCATGGCCCATTACTGGAGCTGTTCATCTGGGAAGTGTTGAGCTACTTAGGACACTCTCACAGTGCTTAAAGCCTGACTGAAGTGTGAGGCTGAGGGGCAGGCGGCAGATATTCAGAACACGGGGATGAGGGCTAAGGCTATAGACAGGGTTGGAGTGTGACTGGGGCTAAAGCTGCTGTTCAGGCTAACCTTCACTCTTATATGATAGCTTCCATACGGCCATTTGCCACTTGCCCTTGCACATCCTTTCTGAGAACTATTCAGTTTATCTCAGTTGTAGATTCAAAATGGACAGAGCTTGGGGTTCGCGCTAAGACTATATAGATATAGATGTGTGTAACTGTGGGAAAGTTGGTCATAGCAACAGTAATATAACAGAATACACCAGATAATTTACTAAAAAGTGGTGGTAATAAAGCAGGGATGTTCAGTAATTCTCCATCTAGGACATGGCTGTAGCTGCAGAAACACAGGACTAAGTGCAGCTTAGGGGAACACAGTGGTCAGACTGCAGGCTTTTCTTGAGTTTGCTGTCAGTGTAAGTTTAGTCTTTGAGTGTGAAGAGAGGTCATTCTGGGTCACTGCTGATCCACTTCTAAAAGTTGGTGAAGATAGAGCCAAGTCAGAGAGAGAGAGAGAGAGAGAGAGAGAGGTAGTTAGCCTTTATCACCATGTGAGCGGAGGAGATATGAGTTAATCAGTTTCATTAAGATGATCTCTGTTAAAACCTAATGGCTGCCTGTAATTGCTGTAAGAGAGCCTCTTTTATCAGATGTGGTGTGAACTTTCCAAGACTAATCCAATACTCTCTAAAATCGGTTTAACATTGTCATTAAAGTTGTTAGACAAGGTTTTGCCGTCCACACTGAAATACCACAAGAGAAAATCCAAAATGTCCAAATCTTTTGCGAATGCACTGTACGCCTGAACACTCTAGAAAAGTTGACTTTTATTTTCCATTCAGACTTGAGACAACCCCACACCCACTGCACCCCCAGGGCTATACACTCCCATCATTTCAAATTCCGTTGTTACAGCAGAGTTATTGCGATCATTAATTACTGGTTGTGCTCTTTAGAGCAAGAAAGAGAATGAAAACATGAAGTTTCCCAAAACTCAAAGTACTTTTCCAGCTGTATCATTAAAGGTTCTTCATTTATCATTAGTAAGTAAAGAGGGAAATAGTATAGTTATAGCCATATTGTGTGTGTGTGTTGTGTGCATGCTGTGAATGGGAGGTGGCTCGCTGATAGTTTGCTGAATTGGGCAGTAGTAATCCCTCGTTCACTGCGTAGAATACAAGCTGTTTATACTTTATCTAGTTCTGGGCAGAATAGCAGGGGTGGAAGAGGTCAATTTAGTTAACCTTATCTAATTGAATGTTGTCACTGGATCAAAGGTCGCCACATTCCACACACTCAGATCAAACATCACACAGCACAATCAAAACAATTGGCTTCCCCGGATCACCTAATCAGGGGCTTGGGGTTTTATTCTCACAAATTAGAGGGGATAATGTCCAGACTGGCTGTGGAAGGCCAAAACACTGTCTTTAGTTATCCACATTTGGATTAGTTTAGTTAGAGTTCGTTGTACTGGTACATACTGTGTTTTCTCAAGTTTCAAACTAGCTGAATATACTTTTTGCACTTTTAAGCAGTCTGTGTTATAGTATACTTTACATAATTGAATTTGTAAAGCAATTGCGGATGTTTTGATGTGCTTGAGATAACATTATTTGATTAAAAAAAACTAATTAGAAACACTTTTTACTCTTCATGTCACTGATGATGTTTTTAATACCTTCTCCTTTAATGCTCTATGATAAACTGTACAGATATGCTGATGTGGCAGGCTGTGGTTTAGCAGTTGCCCTGTGATAGAGAATTTCCCTCTCTAATGGCTTCCCATCTTTGCTGACAGAGACAAACACTGATTTGTGGTGGCTCCCTGTTCATTTTACCACTTAGTTTATCAGTGTCACTGTGTGTCTGTGAGCCATGCGTCCTCCTTTCATCTCTCATTATTGCTGTTCAAGCAATGAGTGAGATCAGCCACCGCCTCCTCATAATATTAGAGGTTGGTTACTGATTCATACTCTGCCAGTCCTAAAGTCACATACAGGCTAACCAGAGTTCAGACAGATGCTGAATTGGCCTAGCAAAGCAGTATTGAAGCAAGCTGGCTGGAGTTCTGTACCAGTAGCCAAACCAATATGTGTCTCACCGCTTGAGTGCCCATCAGAAAACACACTGTGGGCGTGGGAAGGGTATGAGAGCCCATTAGCTTCTTCACAGCTCAGCTGCCATGGATTGCCTCCTCCCTCCATGCCCTCCCCTTGTCTCTTCTCCTGTTCCCCCTACAGTACACTCCTCCACCTCCACTCCCCTCCTGTTCGGCGCTCCACACACACTTTCCCATGCTTCACTGTTGCCCAAATCAGTGCACACAATGGGCAAATGGGCAAAGCTTTACCAAGCTCTTAACCACAGCAGCACTGGCTTTCCCAAAGAAAAAATGGGAAATATTAAAAGTAAGTGGGCTAAGTACAGTCCCACATAAAGTAGCAGTGCTGGGGATGAAAAAAAGATGAGGGGAAAGAGGAGTTGAAAAGCATTGTAGGGGTAATAAGGCTAAGAGCTTATATTCTTGGAAATTTCTTTTGATACTGATGTGGGGATTATTACTGGAGCAGTGTTAAGATGCAATTAATTAAGCTAATGGTAGTGATGGGGGTTGCAGTGTGGGTTTGGCAGGACGGTGGTCGTGGTGAGAGAGATTTCTCACAACTCTGATAGAATGAAAAAGGCAAACTAATTAACACAATCAGCCGGTAGGAACCAGACAGGGGGTGGGGGTGGGGGTGTGTGTGTGTGTGTGTGTGTGTGTGTGTGGGGGGGGGGGGGGGGGGGGGGGGTGGTCCTCGACACCCACCAAAACCTGCCACCTCACACCACAAACCCA
>JBBMJY010000025.1:21512544-21564998 GCA_037833715.1 Toxotes lorentzi
GTGTGTGTGTGTGTGTGTGTGTGTGTGTGTGTGTGTGTGTGTGTGTGTGTGTGTGTGTGTGTGTGTGTGTGTTTGGCCTGCCAGCAGCATGGGAGACTGCTCAAAAAAACAGGGAGCTGTCACTAGTCCTTGTTGGTCTTGGATGCCTCTGTTGTGTTCCATTGCATTTTTCTTTTCTCTCTCTTTCTCTTTCTCTCTCTGCCCCTGTCTCTGTCTTACAGCATTATACATTGCATTGTGTTTTCTGATTAACCCAGATCTTTAAAGTTAAAGAAGCCGTCTCTGGGTCACGGCCTTACTAACACAGAACGATGCTGGTGCAGACAGGATGTTTAAATCATTTGTACTCTTACACATGGTAACATGCACTTTTTTTTCAAGGACTGAATTAATGCACATTTAATGGAAATGCATGCATGTGATTACATATTTCTTTCCCCATGGCCTCAGCGGTGCTCAGTCATGCTGTGATGTCGTTGCAGAATCCAGGTTCAGTTTCTTTGGCCAAGAGGAGAGAGGATGAGGTGTCAGTAGGGAGCACGCCATTGGCCAAACAGCCCTCCAATCAGGCCTCAGACTATGCCAGCAGCCCGGTCAAAACCAAGACAGTCACAGGTAGGTTTACCAACCCCAAGCTGTGCCATAGATATAGTATTGAAGATATCACTTGTGACATTGCAAATCATGCAGTAACATGATATTAAACTGATGCAGCAGAGAGGTTTGCACATATAAAGGGAGTAAAAGATCTTCTCTGTGTTTTGTATAAAGATAAATATACAGATGAGAAGTGCAATGGCTTTTACTTCTCCTTTGATATTTCCAATAACTGCCACCTTTTCAGTATTTAAGGATATAATCTTTGGGGAGTGGAATAACAACAATTTTCTGTATTTAACCTTGTTTCTATGCGATGATGCCATGTTACTATGCTGTTACATAACATACGACAGCTCGCTGACAGCTGAGTGAACCCGTTTCTCAGAGGACACCACATATCCAGGCATGTCCTTCTGTGTTTTTCCTCCTCTGCTAGTATTACTATGGCTTTGTGGCTCTGGATGCCCAGAATCAATGAGTGACTTGGCTGTGTGGAGCCTTCCTCCGTGCCAGTTTTCCGCTTTCTGGAACCCCCGCCCCTCCCCTCCCTCCTGTTTAGAATGAGCATGTTTAGTCCACATACACGTACAAATCTAAAGAATAAATGAACACACATAAATGCGGGCATGTGGATTTTTACATGTATATACCTGTGACTTTCACACATGGACACTCACACATAATCATGCAGCAGTGCAGTGGTCCTTCCTTAGATCCTTTCCAAGATTTTCCAAATCGATGCTGTCAGAAACTCTGAACTCTCTGGATGGAGATGTGGGGAAACAGAGGAGAGGAGGACAGAGATTAGGGAGGATAGATGCTGTACTGAAACTTGTGAAGGATGTGACTGCTTGCTTTAGTGTCAGGAACACACTGTGAAGCACACCTGTGGTGTCCATAAGCTTTGTAGCAGAACAGATCAGCACTGCATCTTCACGCACTTTATCAAGTGTGCAAATGCAGTACAAAAAGCCATTTCATCAGTGTCAGGAATCTGTTTAGTGCACCTCAGGGATATTTTATGGTGATCACATAAAAACTACCTGAAACACACACGCGCGCACACACACACACAAACTCACTGTACAGTACACATGCATTCTTACACTCCTACCTGGGAGGATGGCTGGAGCAGTCATTCTGTTTAGGAGCTGTCCATGACACAACACAGAGCCTCACTGATCGTAGAAATGGTTTTCATTTAATACTCATAGGGTTATTTATGAACCTAATAGCCCACCTCCTCTCTCTCATGTGCCTCTATAGATATTTAATTAATGTGATCCAGTGGAATGTCTTGGCTGGCTTCATTTAACTGAATTAGTTACACAGTTTAAAAAATGAATAAATAAATACGTTAAAAGGCCTTCCCGGTCTCTGTTGTTTGACTCTCACAGTGTTTAGGCTCCAGGTCCTCTAAACACTTTAACGGTTCAAACATTCTCTGCCAAAGCGTCGCAGTGACGAGTCAGGGGAAATAAGCAAGTGGTTGTTTGTCTTTTTTTCCTCTTTTTTTTTTTGTAAGTTCCTGGGAAATGTGTTCCCAACAGGAGTGATAATTCCCTGTTTTGGGTGAAGTCATCCTGTAACTGTAAATAACATCGCATATGTATGACGTTCCCCCATGTCTAGTGTTTTGATAGGAAAAATGCTCCTTTGACATTTCAGAGTCTAAAAAAAGGCCATTATAGTTCTTTCCCTGCTTGCTTTAAAAGCTCACAGCTGAAAGGTCACGCCGCCTCTTCCTCCTGGTTTTCCCTCTGTTGCTTGTTTCATCCAATGTGCACTAATGACTTTTCCATACCGCAGCATCTTTGCTTACTCACATCTCAGCAGTATATTCTCTCATTAGGGGTTGTCAGTAAACAGTCACCTTGGCTCCAACGCTGCACACAAAGCTGCATCAGGCTGTAGCTTGTCAGCAACACTCAACTGACTCAAGTAAACCGACTATCAGCGTGCATGGCCTCCTATCCGCCAGCAGTCTATCTCTGTGACTGGTCCTCCATCTTGCTGTCTAGCTTTTTGTTTTTCTGTCTATGAGGCTGTTTTTCTGTCTGGCTAGATGTCTGTTTGTCTTTCTGGTGAAATTCTCTTTTTTTTTCCTTGTAGTCTTTTTTCCACTCTTAGTCATGCTGTCTACATTTTTATCATTCTGTCTACCTCTGGTGTTTGTAAATGACTGAAAACAAAGGTACGCTGGATTTTGAAATTAATCAGTGACACACACACACACTTACATATATTACCACACTCTGTCGACTTGAAATGTTAAGTGGACGGCACATCTGGCCTGAAACTGTGCATGTCTGAGTGTTTAGTGTTAGACATATTTGTATATGGCATCTCATTGTTGGGCTGCATTAGTTAGTTAGAAACATATACTGAGTCAGACTCAAGCTCTTTCTTATCCAAATATTTCTCTTTGGAGCAAAAACAAGACATTGGTAACTAGGCGCTGGTACTGTATTTTGTTCAAATTCAGCCTTCAGTGCCCCTACTCCAACACCCCACACTGGAGTAGAGCTTGTAAGTAAATGAATAGCATCTTCTCTGGAAATTACTGCAGTGTTACAGGAGTAGATGTAATGAAACGTTACAAATTGTTTCCGTGAGCAATCAGAATAAGAAAAGGGCAGAGGCATTTAGCCCTTGTGGTTTTAATCATGGTGAAACAATAAGCCTCCCTGCCGTCAGGAGATCTTGATAAACTACAGCTCAAACACTACAGAGGAGCTTACAGCATAGCAGGTACTCCGTTCCCTTCATCCCGCAACTCCAGCTTCACCTTATCCTTGTTACATAATGACGGATCCTTCCTGCAATTAACTGTTTTGTTTCTCTGTATTCAAAGACGATTTCACGTCACGGGCCATGAATGAAAAATAGGAACTCCTTGCATCCTCCAGGGTTGTTGGATTGTGGTGATACATGATACACTGTCTGAGATTCATAAATTGAAATTCTGTTCCACCTCATTTCTCTTGATAATCCACTGTTCCTGTGATTAACTGGGGGGATGATAAATGGAATGTTAATTCTTTATATTCCCTAGGGTTGGCTAACCATGGTTGGGTACATACGTGATACACAGATACTTGATATGTAGGCTGATTAATCCTGATATTTAGCCCCCCTTTTGGGTAAGAGTTGTTTAATGCAGATTTCTCTGGAAGGTACTGTTTGCTGAGGTGGTTCAAGTCCACCCAAAACCAGAATTCCCATTTGTTAGCCCCACGACTTCACGCTGTTTAACAGAAGTGAGAAACTTCAGACCCATGGTTATCCAGGGCTCCTAAATTGCTCAAGGTCGTGGGAATAACATATGTGGACTCTGTTGTTAGGATGGATTTTCCCTTGTAAAGCTGCCCCCCCCCCCAGTCATTTCACAAGAAGAGCTGCTGACATCTAACATGTTATGATTGGAATTAGGCTCCCTAAAGATGATTTATTAATTGCTTTACCATGTGTGCAGTACACTGTGAATAAGAAGCTGGATGTTTAAACAGGAGGGAGATGATGGGAGCACACTCACATGGTTTAGCTGTTATGTTTAAAAAAACAAAACAAAACACTGAACAGGATCAGCTCTTCTGTCCAACTTTGTTATTAGTGTATCATTTTCTGTGGTGTTTATATGTGTTGACTGTTAACTGAACATAAAACTGACTTGTCAGTAGGGGGCATTTCATGTCTAAAGCCATTTAGCCATGGCGAGTCATCTGATGGATTTCTCATAATCTATTTGTAATTGCGGCATGTTTAGCCTGGGACATCTGATCCAGCTATTGAGCTTAGGTTCAATCAATAAGCCTTAATGATTTAGTGGAGGGTAAAGCTGATGTGAATGTGGTTCAGAAATGACCAATGATCTTAAAGGGTCTTAATCTCTTCAGCTGTGACGGAGCAAGGTTTTCAAGCACATTAATAATTGTCCCTGAGAAATAAATAGTGTTGCTGTAAGAATTGAATTGAAGACTGAAGCTCATTTTCCTTTTTTGGGGTGGGTACACAGAAAGACATCCTTTTTTCCCCATATTTTCATCAATTTATTGCCGGCATATCATTTCTCAGAGGACTCTAAGGCGGATTGTAATCACTGCAGCAGACGTTTTATTTTTCAGTCTTCAGTCATCTATTTAGGTAAACAGAGGAGAGGTTTGCAGGTTGTTTGCCAGCTGGAGTCAGCATGTGTTTGAACTGCCACTCACAGGGATGCATCGGGAATAAACACATAAGACTGGTTCAGGCTCAACAAGGGGCACACAGCCAGCTGGACGACCACTGGTGCCCCCTCTCAGCTTACCTTCAGGAGAGAAAACGTCATGAGGTTCTGATAGGAACTGTAACACTGATATTTTGTGGCAAACAAAGTAACCATGACTGCACAGCACCACTATTTTATTTTATAACGTATATATGCATCCTGGATATCCTTTAAGGTTTCCCTTGAGTCACCTTGTAAGAAAAGCTGCTAGTATTTAACATGTTACAAATTAAGTCTTAAGTTACAACTTCTCACTAGTAGTGTTTCCAACTGCCTCAGTATAGCTGTTAGTCTCTCATTAAGCATTTTAAAAAAGGGTCCTTTACAAACTATGTCAGCAGTTCAATACTGTCTTAACTGAATCCACCATGAGACCACTAAGATTTTGTGCTCCAGGATACATACTGTTCAGGCCTCTGCGACCACAAGACACTGAAGCCCTCAATGTATATTCTAACCATGCATTAAAGTGGTCAAAAGTATAAGTTAATAGTTTACATGTCCAGGGTATGGTTGCTTGAAATTCTATTATGAGGTGAAATGGCTAAATGTGCTGGATGTATGGAGTATTGATATAGAGCGGTGCTTTGTTCCACCTGATTATAAACTGGCAGGAGCAGTCTCTTTCTGTGCCTATTGATTATCACAGTTTTCCACTGGAGCTATTGATTTCCCCACAGAAATCACCTCGGGGAATTAATAGAATAAATCACGATCCACTGGAAGAAAATCATTTTCAGAGTTTTTAGCAGTTCAAAGCCTCCTCAGAACAATTGCACTAGCTAGATGTCCCTGCTTCCAATTGGCCATTTGAACACATGCCTGGCACTTTTATGATGTAAAGAGAGTGTTATGTTGTTTTGTTACCACATTCAGCCTAGCTACAGTTTCAGAGTAATCAAGGGGGACTTTCCTGTAGGCTTTTGGAAGGTGCCTGTTAATGTGTAGGCAAATGTACAGAGACACACAGAACCAGTCGACTGCAGATCATTTCCCCAGAAAGCGCTGAGGGCAGGGTGATATCATACCGGGGCGGTGGGGCTGCCCAGCTTGAATCTCAAGGTCCATATCCACTCAACTCCGTTTGGCAACAAAATATTTCACTCTGTCTCTCTTCCTTTCTGGATTTGGTCATTTCACATGTTAAATAAACAGGGTACATATTACAAGACACCACAGACTTTCAGAACCAGCATCGGCTGAATTGGACCAAAGCCAGTTCCAGTTGATGACAGAGACTTTGACTTTGAACACTGCACACGGTAAAAGGTATTAGAAATATTTTCATGTTACTAAACACACACAGCTTTGCCATTAAGTTTGACTGTCCATCACAAAATGAATCATACTTCTCTTTGAATTAGTTTGTCCTTTTTTAAGTCTTGTTTAGGTGTTTTTTGTGTTAAACTTCTCCCTTCTCACAGCTGTAGGGTCGTGGTTTGCTTTTCGGATAGCTAATACTTTTGGTCATTTCATCAGGCTCTTTGTTATAGGTCAAAATAAATGGTCCAACTAAATGTTCTAATGGACGGACTACAGAGGCTGAGGTTTTTGACTTCATTTAGAAAAAAACTAAATACACTTGCCATTTAATTCACATCATGGATTTGGTTTGAATGTTGCTTAGTAACATCATCACAGAAGTGTTAACAGTTGTTTTTGTGTCATTTACAGGGAAGGCCGTGGAACGACGGCTTTGAAAACAAGTCATTTCTCCTCAGTTTGAGGTCCATTTCGGTCTACCCGCACAATTACACCACAAATTGGTTCACATAAAACTAGCCTCTAAGTATTTTCTTTATTTGTCCCTAATGAATGTTCTTGTTGGCAGCAGCACCATGTTTCTGATTGAGAGCCTCCCAAGTCCCGAGCTTCTCATTGTTCTCTAACATCTACCAAAGTAATGATCTCATTGGCTTTTCTTTTCATTTCTAAAATTAGCCGTTGGCGCTCTGAGGACATACCTCTTTTGCTGAGAAACCTATCCTCCGATCTGGCTGTGGCCCTCGAAGGTTGGAACGAGAACTGTTGTCTTTGTTCCTGTCTGTTAGTGGTGTGGATGATGGGATTAGAAGTAGATTTCCTGTTTACTGGAAGGATCAGAAAGAGAATGAGAGAAATGGAAGTATTTGCATTGTTCAAGCCAATCTGCAAGTTAGGAGACAATATCTGGTGGTTGTCAGGGCTGTGCTGCTCACAAAAACCTTCCCGAACTGATGACTTTTCTGTGATCTCAACCGTAATGCGTCAGGAAAAAAAAAGAAGGGGAGATTGGGAACAGGAAAGAAAGACCAGGTTTCATGGTTGAGAGACACATAGTATATTCTGGAAAGACAAAAATTAATACATTTTGGAGAAACAGCAAAAAGAAACTAATATATACAAGCTTATACACATACATAAAAGAGAGAGAGAACTGATGAGAGAACGTCACGCAGAACTACACAGTCATACATAACTATAATCCGAGCCCAAGTAGCCTGATGGAAGTCAGGCAGGTTTTTATTGGCTGCTGTGCGCTTTTCAGAAGGGGATAATATTTTCATTGTGGAGTTATTTATATAGTTTAATTTTTCTGGTAAAGTCAATAATTTATCAAGGTAATGATGGTTGGAGCAGGGAAAGAAAACAAGAAAAAGAAGGAATAATGAGATAGGACACCCCCAAGAAGAATGACTGTAGTCCTTAGGGGACTCTACTCGCTAGATTAGAATGTCTCTGGCCTCTACACTTTGATGAGCCCATACAAACCTCTCACTGACTTCCAGGACAGGCAGAACAGTCTGTGGGGAACAGATTTGTCCTTATGTATCCCTTTTCTGCTTTCATGAATGATAAGGGTATTAGGCCTTGTGGATGTTGGCTGTGGTTTTTGAGGTTGAAGTGAGAGGGAGCGGAGAGGGAAGTTGGGGTTCTGTTGTGGTTCAACAGACGTAGTGTGGATTAGTGCGCAGGCTGGAGGGGGTTTAGTTCGGATGACAGGAACAGGAGGGAATTGGAAACTGGGTCGAGATGATTGCACACGGGACATTTCAAAGGGTCCTGGTGTCCCTGAGAGAAGACGTGCCTTTTTGTTTTCATTCTTTACGTGTTGTGTCACGGTCTGGCTGGCAGAAGCTCGCTTCACTCCTCTTTCACTGTCTTCTACTTGTTTCTCTTCTCTTCCACTCTCTCCTTATCTATCCTCCTTTTTGGTCAAGTATCTTTACTAAAAAAAAAAAAAAAAAGTAGATTGGATAGTAGTGTTGTGTATGATCTCTGTGAACTCTAATAATTATGAAAGCGATAAGTGAAATGACGAATGTATGTGATCCTTTTCTTGCTTCTTGTCAGACTGTATCTGCATGTGTGAAAGTCGTCCTGCACAGATACCTCGAATGGTTAGGTAAAGCACAGCTGGCAGAAAGAGACCATGCCATGTGCATGTGGATGCAGTACATGTAGAGAAGTAGAAATAGATGGGTAAGATCAGCCTGTCCCCTACCCCTCACCCCCTCACCCCCTCACCCTCATGCCTTGCCTGTTCCAGTCAGCCTTTTTTTGTGACGGCTTCAGAAACACTGAACAAATGGAGGCACGTAAATATTTAAATAAACACAGACTTGCATCCAAAACAAATAGGCAGGCAGGTTTATTAAAGAGCCCCGTTGCTGCCTCTGCACGCAGCTGTAAGAGAATATACAACACTTCAACCCACTGTAAACCATTTGTAATAGTGAATATAGCAGAACGATAGCAGGCAGCATGGGGACATGCCCTGAGCCCCCTCAGTGAGACGGTTTTATATAGTTGAGTTGCTCAGTCACACAGGAAGGACGTATGGATGCTTTGTGCCGTTGTTTTTGGGAAGACTTAAATCTGCAGTGGAAAGTTCATTGGCACTGGTGCGATGTTAGTGTTGTGTGACTGTGGGCGTATCAGCGCGACTTTGTGTGCGCTCAGTTATGAATCGCACATCTGTATGATGTGTGCTTTACATTCACCACACCACACGCCCTCACACATTTTACAGCCATGTAACTCTGCCGTGGCGGTGTTGTGTTGTACATCATGGAATGAGGCAACACTGATTTGTTTCTCGCCTTAAAGTCAAAATGTTGTAATGGGGCTGGTCTGTGCCTTTTCTCTGATCGCCTGACACATGCTCAGGCTGAGGGCTTCAAAGACCCTGGCCTTTCGCTTTTTGGGAGATGTGATGGAGCTGTTAAAGAGGATGAATAATCACCATCAGAACACTAGAATTTTTATGGGGGACTGGACTTGCAGCTTCACACACCAGCTGAACACTGAGAAAGAAAGACAGAGGGAGTGGTTGGAGAGAGTGAGAACAAAATAGAGGAGGAAAGGAGAGGGGAAGGGTGTATGGTCAGAGTTTGGCCAATAAGATATTAGCCTAATGGCCTAACAGAGGGTGAAAATGAGGACATGGCTGAGATGGCACGAGGCAGGGGGACTAACCCCACTTTAAGAGGACTCTCAGGACTTGTTAGGCCTGGGCAGGTTTAAGAGCTTTGGGCGCTCCTGTCATATTACTCTTTCATTTGAATTTAGACCTCTTGTGTTCTCTCTGTCTTTCTCATTCTCTGTCCCTGCCTGCCTCCGTCTTTCTCCCAATCCCCTCCCTGCAGAAATGGCAGGCGCCAAGTCACTATAACAAGATATGGCAGTTTCATTCCAAATAATGACCCCAGGATTAACAAACACAGTCCTGGAATGGTATTTAAAACAAAACGTAGAGCTGCATGTGGACTGGCCTTGCATTGTTACTGCCTATACTGTACTTGAGCACACTTTCTGATTGGCTTAACAGACTTTCTCTGGGGAAGGACTTTCAGTCTGGCCTACCCCCAGTACCAACTTTGAGGCCTGACCAGAAAGTAATAATCTGAAGAAGAGTGATGGGTTCCTCTAGAACAATGACTAAGAATACGTTTTTGAACGTAGTAATGATTTCAGGTGAGTAGACAGTATAGGGTCAGCGTCTTACAAGCTGAATTTGAAGGTAATCTTTCTACCTGCCCATGGCTCAGTTTCAGGCACTGTGCTGATATGTGTTTGCCCACATGTACACATGCATTTATGCTGACTGCTTGTTGTGTAGTGTGGATTACATACATTGCATAAAATACAGTGACTTTAGAAAATACACTTCAGTAACCCATGATGTTAAACATATTTTTGCAAATGTATTCAAAAACCAGAAATTACTCCTTTACAAAAGTAATCTGAGTCTTAGTTCAGGACCTTGTAGAAGCCCCTTTGGCAGGAGTTACAACTTTGTTTCTTTTTGAGTAAGTCTCTACAAGCTTTCCACACCTGGATTTGGGCTGTTTATCCTTGTCTTCATGACAGGGAAGCATCTGTGAACTGCCATCTTCAGGTCTCTACACAGATGTTCTGCTGGGCTTAAGAAACTCAACGACAATTTGTCCCAAAGCTTCTCCAGCACTGACTTGGCTGTATGGTTAAGGTCTTTGCCACTACCATGCTTCACCGCAGTGATGGTATCAGCCAGGTGATGAACACTATGTCTTGGTTTGCCAGACATAGTGTTTGGAGTTCTGCTCAAAGAGTTCAGGTTTTATCTCATCAGATCAGATACTCATTTAAGTCCTTTAAATGCCTTTTGGCAGATTCCAAGCAGGCTAGATATACCAACCAGATAGATATACCTCTTACTCAACAGTGGTCTCTCTCTAGCCACTCTTCCATAAAGGCCTGATTGATGGAGTGCTACTGAAATGGTCGACCTTCCTACAGAGGAGACCTGACGTTCCGTTAGAGTGACCGTTGGGTTCTTTGTCACCTCCCTGACCAAGGCCATTCTCTCCCAGTTACTCAGTTTGGCTGGACGGCCAGCTCTAGGATGAGTCCTGGTGGTTCCAGGCCTCTTCCATTTCACAGTTATTGAGGTCACTGTTCTCCTGGGAACACTCAAGGCTTTAGAAATGTTTTATGCCCTTGCCTTGATGTGTGCCTCACCACAGTTTTATTCCAGAGGTCTACAGAGAGTTTCTTGGATTTCATAACTTGTGTTTTGTCCTGACATGCAGTGTGAATTTTGGGAGCCTCCATATTTGTAATTGTGCATTTAAACTCAAAGGAAATGTAGTAGTAGTAGTTTTCAAATTCACACACAGCCAGATAGCCACTAACTTCAAGTACTGCAGGGTCCACTCTACCTTCACGCTGGGGGGAGTCCCTGGAGTAAAGTTTCCCTGGTACAGACAGCTGGTCTACATGACAGAGAGCGGTAGCGACAGAGCTCTGTCTTGTGTATATGGATCCCCTGCAGAGCTGAAAAGGAAACAGTTCTCTAATACAGTGTGACAGGAATACTCTAACGCATACACAGCCCTCTACAACAAAACACTATTGACAACCCAATGATATCACGGCGGTTTATGCAGCGCTCTCTGCACATTACTCAATGAAAGACAGTCCATGAAACACTATCTGTCCTGTCAAAGTCAATTGTTGCCATCTGTGACTGTGTGAATGTTTTAAAGTATACGAACATTAAAATTGGTTTTGTACACGACTTACAGAAACATAGTAGCTGACAAATAAGAGTGTGAGAGAAGGTAGACTGGAAAATATGGGTTGTCAAATGTAAAAGAAAAAAAAAACGTACAGTGCTGTGCATAGTATGTAATGATGCAACTCTGATTGTAGGCATCATGACAAATGCAGTCTATTTCATAGTCCCCAAGTGCCAGAGGCACCTGGATGCTGAGTGTGAGAAAATACTTTAAGAGAGTCCAGACACAATAATCTCGGCCTTCAGTCTCCTCTCTTGCAGTTAACTTGCACACACACACACACACACACTTACCTGTAAGTATTAGTCACTTAGCCATATGCACACACACACACATGCTCCCACTCACAGGATTGCCACAATGACCACAAACCAGGGGTAACTAACCTTCCTTTTAGTTAGTTTCCCCGGCAACACACTCTTGTTGCCATGCCAACCCATTTGTCGTAATGATATTTAAGTGTGTGTGGTATCTGAGGAGGCACGGTGGTGCTGTGACAACACCACTGTTTCATGACAACTGTGGGATAGAGCTGCTGAGCAAGGCAGACCTTTAAATCATGGAATATGTCTTAATGTGTCTTCAGAGAGGCCTCCCTTCCCTCACCTCTGACGCCCTGATGGCTTTAACATCCACAGACCTCAGGCTAACCTGGTAGAATGTGTGTTCTGCCTATACGCCTCTGTCTCAGTCCCTCCTTTTCTCCTTTTGTATCTCTTTTACTCTTTATTATCGTTATTTATTTATGTCTGCCTTCTTCCCTCACAAGAACTGTCTCTTGAACACTGACAGTGTGTTTTGACCTTGAGGTTCATACGGTTTGTGTGAAGGCTGGTGCAGGGGGTTGTTGCTGCGCGATTTGTGTGCTTGGCTGTTGCCATGAGTGTCAGCTCTGACAGTCAGCCTTCGTCTGGACCACAGCAGGAACACTAGGACATGTCATGTCTAGGACACAGTGTGTGTGTGTGTGTGTGTGTGCACGTCTGCATTCTCTCAGTTCTTATGGCTCCCTCTCCACAGTTGGAGACGAGGAACCTGCCAACATGACATCACCTCAATGAAGTGTCAGTTAAACATCATATAACATGATACTGTACAACAAATGAAAGTAACTGTGAATTATGAAGAGACTTAAATAAAGGACAGTGTATTTTTAATGTACCATATATAGATTTTATTTAATACTTCTGTGGTAAAGAGGTTATTTCAGCACAGGACCAAAAGGTTACACAAGTCTAATTTACATCAGTACTTTATACACACAGCACTGAGAAATGATGCACAACCAGAGTACGACTGATTGTTAAAGAAAAACGGTTTTAGAAACAATGTCTGAACCCAGTGTTTGTCTTTATCGCTTTATTTCTTTCCCAGAATCTCGTCCCCTGTCCATCCCAATGAAGGTGATGCCTGACACCACAGCAGTGGAGTCGTGGACAACCTCAGAGGAAAGAATGAAGGAGCTCATTGCCCATGCCTGGGATGCTGTTAAACGCCTTACTCTACAGGTACCAAACTATACTCTCTACTGTGTAGGAACAGGCATACAAACTAATTTCTTCTCTTGGGCTGATTTTGGATGGCAGGGATTTAACATCTGCCCCTGTTTTGGCCTCCCAGTAAATACTGGTCTTGATTTATTTTGGGGTTCAAGAATCAGCACCAGTGCCACATATTTGCTTTTTGGGCTTACGTTAAGCTGTTGTCTTCAGCAAGAAGATTCTGGGTTTATACCTGCCGACTGGCTGCAACCTTTCTGTGTGGAGTTAGCGTGTTGTCCTCATGCTTGGGTACTCCGGCTTCCTCCCACAATCCAAATACATGCATTTAGGTTAAGTAACTCTTAATTATCCAGAGGTGTGAATGTTTGCCTCTGTTCATCAGCCTTGTGATAAACTGACTACCTTCCTAGGGTGTATCCCGCCTTTCACCCAATGTCAGCTGGGATTGGCTACAGCCCCACCTCCATCCCCTTGCAACCCTCAAAGAATAACAGGTAAAGGTAATGGATGGATGGATGGACTTAAAACAGTAGTTATTGGCTGTCACACACATCTGGGAGCAGCTTTACATTTCACTAGTCCCATATCTACTTTAAAGACTATTAACCCCTCTCCCCGTCCACCTCTTACTCTCCTCTGTTACTGTAAAGTACTGAGGTTTGGCTCCACCCACCGTAGCTCAGCTCCCTCTGTGGTTGTGGGCATATGGCTTCCAGGGACTTCTGTAAACTGTTAGCCTGTTTTAAATACAGATGCATACGTAGTGTCTCATGTCCCTTTGTGGTGGACTGACTTTCTGGTTGACTGGCTGGCTGGATGTCCCTTTCCGTCTGTTTCAGTGTCTGGCTGGGTAGTTAAATGCCCCCATTGTGGACCAGTTAGCAGAGCCCACATCACAACCAGCGCCATCAGAAGTAAATCTGGAAGCACTGGCAGCTCTGACAGGGCTCTTCTTGATGCAGGAACAGGACCTCATGGTGTTTGTGTGTGTGTGTGTGTGTGTGTGTGTGTGTGTGTGTGTGTGTGTGTGTGTGTGTGTGTGTGTGTGTGTGTGTGCCTACACAAACAGGCTGATGTGGTGCATTATTGATTGGTGCATGTGGACGTCTTTGTGTTTACTGGTTGTATTAGTGGTTCATTTTTGGACTTCTGGTCTTCTTCTGGTCTACAGTATGCAGGTACTGTGATGATTTACCCAGTATGAATTTCTTATTTTTGTTACTCAGATCCTGGTTTGGTTGGCCTTTGTAATCATCGGAGTTGTGTTAAAATATTACAGTCAGGCTCACACTCCTATGATGAGAGACTTACTTAAATATAGCTGATCGCTGCAGCATGGAAGTGTTCTGTTGGTTTCCTCTGTCAACACACAGTCAGACTCAAACACAGATCGCTACAGGGATCATAACTCAACTGGATCCAATATTCATACTGTTTTAGTGTTGGACTGTTCATCACAGGTTGACAGAAGTTTTCTGTCAACAGGGTTATTCAAGGCAACAGGGATACTCTGTTGCAGGGATCATAAACAGCTAAATTAGTCTTTAATTGTAATATGGCTCGTAAGTTCCTCTGCGCATGTAAACAATAACTAGTGATGCACAAGACCAACAACCATTCACCTTCGATTCGATTCACCTTAATTCTTATTGCTAGGACCACACAAATCGATGTCAGTCAAACATAAAAGAGAGCATGACACATGTGAATTGAAGGATTTCTCCAGAGCCCAGGTCCCATGTCAGCCCATTGAGCTGTTTACAGTACTTCCACAAAAATTAACTCAACCCTCTAATAGTTTGCTAAGCCCGTCATTGCCTCCACTTTCCTCTGTCCCCTTCGGCTGTGCAACTGGGACCACACCGTGTACTGCAGCAGTAATTAGGAAACAGTCTGTCCTGTTGACATGGGAGTGGGAGCGGACCAAACGGAACGACCTGACAGCTGGTACCCCAGGCCTTGGATATCCCCAAACTTAAACCACTCCATTTATTTTAGTGTGGTGTAAACAGAATACCTAATGGCTCACACTTCTGCAGCACATGTGCCCAATTTGGCATGCAGGGATTTCTTTCCATCTTTTACAGAAGAGAGGGGTGCAAGAGGGATAGAGAGAATGTGGGGGAATAAGATTGGGGAGAGAAAGTTACAAAATTACAATTCATTATTATTATTCCACGGCTGCTGAGACCACATAAGGCTGTTTAAACAAAATAGGGATATGAGATAGCTGGTGGTTGTGTAAACTGTTTTTAAAGGATCATATAGGCTTGGTCTGAGATGCAGCCACAATCCTTTTGTTGCTGTGAGATAATTCTTTTCCTACAGATTCGCAGCAGGAGGCAAAGAGGTTGAGGTCTTGCCTGGATACTAGACTGTGACCTCACTTTATGACAAGTAGTTAAGAAGATACTGATATTGAAGACTGGAAAAGATATAGATGACATGAGGTTTGCATTTGCAGCTATTGTCTTTGGTCATTTATTCCACCAGTGTCAGCAGTTTACAAATAGCAGAGAGCACCGGGAATAAACGTTTTATATTTTCATTTTAGTGTCATACGTTTGGATCAACATTTAAGTTGTTAAGGTCTAATGTACTTTGCTGCATCATCCCTTACCTTACCTCAAGAAACAGCATAACCTCAAAAAATCTGTGTAAGCAATTCTGTCCCACTGCACTGTGCATTTCATTACAGCGTGACTCTAAGCTTGAATATAGCTTATGTAATGTCTTACACACATATCCCACTCAGTCTAAAACCAGAATAGCAGCTGGAAAAAGCAGAACATGCACTGTTTCTATTTGTAGTGTTCTGCTCTAAAATCGCTCTTTACACCGTCCTGTTCAACGACAGACATACATAGTACTGATTAGTGGTAATGTTCTGTCATACTCAAGACAATACCAAGCACAGGTTACCATCTGAATCTGTGAGTGTCACCCTCTATCTGTGGCTAAATGCCGTGGTTCCTCAGTGACTTCAAATCCAGTGCATTCCTATCTGTCTCCATTTGTAAGACCCTCTTCTCCTGTTACGAATGACAGGCAATTTTCACCCTGCAATGAGAATGGCTGAAACATTATTCCTAATCCATTCAAAGCCATCAGAGAATTTCCTTTAATCTCCACAAAAAACTCTCAACGATACAGACAGATGAGCAGCTAATGCTGAAAACAGACAAGCCAGCGGGCCCAAAGAGAAATAGTTCATTTTACACATATGCATATGTGAATCACCGCAAAGAGGGGTCCCACATTCTTAAAACAGTTGTTGATTAGTGTAGACGCCCCTCAGGAATGATGGACCAAGGAAGAGAGAAAAATACATTCACTTGCAGGGACAGAGCCAGTGTCGTTCTCATACCATTGCAGCAGGCACGGTGAGGTCAGAGGGACATACCATCCAAACTGAGGCCCTCAGGCCCAAGGTGGTGGAGTCTCCTTGACATTACGTTCGGTCCCACAATGAGAGAATGCGTGTGTGCATTTCCCTGAAGAGACAACTAAGTTTCTTGGTCATGCAAAGCTATCATATGGTGTAGGTGGTGTTACTTTAGTAGTCACTTCACATTAAGGCTGAGGGGCAGTGCTGCAATTGTCACCCTGGCCAGAGTGGCCTGGCAGATCTTTAAATGGCCACTTGCCCTCAGCCCTGGAGCTCTGACCCTCAGCTTTTCTTCTTTCTCAGGCTCCAGCTCATTGTTGCGTTTTCCTTGCACACTGTGCATCTCCTTAATGCATCACTTTGCCTCGTGTGTTCTTACCTCTCGTGTCCTTCCCAGAGCATTGCACTTCTCCCCCTGCCTATTTCCTGCCTGCCCCTCTCCCCCACTGCTCACCCGTACCCCTCTTCATCCTGTCATCTCCCCTTCTCTGGCCCATTTTAACCGAGGACACCCATGTTCTCTCTGGGCCCAGATAATAATTGCAAGTGATCAGCATGGTTATTCTATTTCAGGAATTTTGCAATAATTCCTTCTATTTAACACATGAATGTGTTCAGTGCTGGCAGAGGAGCACGTTGCTACCAAAACTGAAATGGGATCTGCTGAAACAGAGAGACTGTTGCCATGGAAAAATGAAGTAACACTGCTCCCTGCAGCTGCCATGCATTAATGAGTAGGATATTTTTTGAGAGAAAAAAAGAGGAGAAAAAGCAGTGGGGTAGAAAAGGTAAAGTGATGGAAGGGAAGGGGAGGTTGGGAAGTGAGGAAGAAGGAGAAAAAATGGGCAGAGGGTGCGATTGAAAGCAGGGGGAAGTGAGAGAGCGATAGAAAGGAGGATCATGTGTACTGTATGTTTGGTGTGGCTGAGATCGAGCTGCCCAGATGGTTTCCATGAACAGAATCTGACCCTCGGCTGGAGCGCCTTCTGCAGGCACATTACTTCATCCTCTGCCCCCCCTCCCTCCATCCTATCTTACCCCCATTCCACACCTCATCCTCCCTGTCTGTCACATCCCACAATTTCCAAATGATTTGTAATTACGGTTTTAAATTTGTACCCTTAAGAACACCATGTTTCTTTGAGGACTGGGGCAATAAATTGTCAGTTTTTTAAACTTGTCAGTAATGTTACAAACCCCAAGGGTTGAGAGAGAAAAAAGTCTGGATATATTTATCTAATTATGTATTTAATCAAAGCTAAAGGTTACCATTTCTACACTAAAATCAGGACAATTCAGTCGAACATCCATTACAATAAAAGAAGTACGACATTTCAGACATAGCATAACAGACACAGCTAAACCGCACATGCAGACACACTGACTGGTGTTCACATATTCTACAGTATTTATCAATGGTATATATTGCACTTTTTTATTTGCCATTATAAATCGGCCTGATAGCATACTTTGTTGCATGCTGCTTAACTTTTTTCAGTCAGGATGAAACTGTGAATGAGATCAATTCAGTGTCAGTGGCACAATAGGAGATGACATGCTGTGGTGTTGTGTTATGTTTAAGAGCAAAATAATTGGTTTTTATTACATCTTTCAATTCCTGGTCATCTAATAGAAATCTAAGTACTGATTGGCTGTAATGCAAACAGAGAGGGGTTAATGCTTAGGGCAGAACTGAGTGTCTTCTTTCATTGAATCTCCACAAAGATCTCAACACACAGGGAGAGCAAGCTGCAAGGGAGAAGAGAAAGAAGAACAGAGAGTGATACGAGGGCAAGTACTGAGGGAATATGAAGGAGAGAGTGAGAGAAAGGCTGCACATTCTCTCCTGATTATGCACTCATCCTCCCCGGTGTCGCCTGATCTAAATCAAGAGCCCACAGTGTAACAGTAGATGTGTCATTGGCTGTCTACCCGGTGAGAACAGTGTGTGTGTTTGTGTTGTTCACATGCATGTATTGATGGGTGCGTTAATGTGCGTGTGTGGCCCGAATCATGTTCCATCATCTGCCGCTGAGTCAACACTCTGATGCCCTCACAGTTGTTTTAGACACACGTATATAATTGAGCCCTTTCAGCAGACTGCCCTGGAAAAGTGCTCACCAGGATTCTCTTGTGTCTTCAGCGTGTTGAACCTCAGAGGCCGAGAGATCTGGAACTGATTTTCATTAGGGTAGAAACTCTGATACTCTGCAGCATTTGCTAAGTACAAAATTGTCACAGCAGCAGCTACGATTTCAAGATTTGGGATGTTTTAAAAACTGATGTGGAAAAACAATGTGCAGTTTTCACTCTGATCTTATGAGTGTGTTTTGGAAAGCTTGCATGGAGGTGATTCTGGTTAAATCGTTGGAGCATGCAGCCTGCCTTTGTCTTGGGACAGATGAGGAGGCCATGCCAAACGCCGGTCAAATCAGATCAGCTGAGGTTCGGAGCAGCCCAGTTTCACCTACTTGATTGGTTCACACCTCATAAATCAATGGGTGTGAAGTTTTGCCAGAGTTGGCCAGTAAAAGCTCTTTTCATCTGCAGTCTATCAGCATCTGATTCAGCTTGACCTAGTAGTACATACTGCGTAACATAATCACAGCCACCTCCACTCACTTCAGCTAGCCCAGAGCAAAATCGTCTGGCCACACCACTACTGTATATACACCAAGCCAAGCCTCTTTCATACATCTGACCAATCTGCAGTCCAACTGGCTTCGTATGTCAAGGCTTTTGTTTAAGCTTTCAGCTGCACCATGAATCTTGCATAAGCCCTACCCCGACAGCGAGCGCCGCGAGCTGCTGTCAGCTTTTCAACTTTGTCGAATTCACCTGCTCGCTCTTGGTGCATGGTGAACTAATCCCTACCTAAAGCCGAAACTTTAGCCTGTCCATTCCATTCCAATTCACCCATACCTAATTTACAGGCAGTCTCTCTCACTAAAACTAAGCCACCTGGTCCTTTTTGTCCTTGGCCCTGTTCAGCTGAGACCCCAGCTATCACGTCAGAGTACTCGGTAGCAGTCAAGACCACCCTCTCCAAGTGCATCCTCAGCCATAGTTTGGCCTGGCCACCCTGTAGACCCCATCTGTAGTAGCTCACCATGCTGGGGTGGTGGAGGGGCGATTGTTTGAGATCGGGGGTTGGAGCAGGCGAGGCAGGCCAGGCCAGCGGCACTCCTAAGGCCACTGTTGGATCAATAAACGCAGCGATCAAAGTCGCAATTAACCCACCGCGCTAACACAAACAGCTGGGCCAGCAGAAACAAACAAAGCCCTCATGTCACCTAAAGCGTTTATTTTTGCAGATTTCCACCTCGGCCAGAGAGACCTCCAGCGCTTGTCAGCTTCTGTAAGCAGTGTTATAAGAGAGGAATGCAGAGCCACAGGGATGGCTGGCTGCCTGGCTGTACTGCTGTGCCAGGCCACAAGCCTATTGCTTGTGGTGGCATGTGGGTGAGACCTAGCCTATCTGTTGTCAGGAGGCATCATGCATAGATGCCTTTCTCATAGACATCAGCGAGAAATGCTGCTTTCTGCGGTTGCAGGAAGAACTTAAGTTGTGTACATCCATGCACCACAACACACATCTGCACAGTGTCATCTTCAGATACACACATTAATCATGTTAATTTACACGGAGACAGTATTTACACTATTACACCCACTATTCCAAATGTGCTTTTGTACTGAGCTGAGAATGCAGGAGGATATGCAGAGGAAGGGGGGGGGCAGAAGGTTAACAGTGGGTGGGGTGTCCAGAGAGATTGGAAGGGGGGTTGCTCTGTGGACCTTCTGTTCATTTGACTGGCCATTTACGAAACACAGCGTCCCGTCTGGTGCAGTCACAGGAAGATTACATTTGGAGAGGTATCAGGTTCTTGAAAACAAAGGAATGTGCTTTCCGTTTACTGCCGATCTCTCCACTGAGATTTTTCTGCTCCAGAGTTGCAAATGTTTTCACCGGGGATGCTGGGAGGGTGTTTCTAATTTCCTCTCCTCTATCTCTGGGTGATTTCCTGTGTGTCGTGGCTTGCTTATTGTGTGTAGAGAAAATGAGGGGGAAAAATGTCTCAGCGCATACGCGATTGAATGTGCGAGTTTATGTACGAGCGTGTGCGCTTCACATGTTGCGGGGTCGCTCCACAGCGAGGTGATCTCGGCCTACAGGGTCTGTGCTGTGCTGAGGTCTGTGCAGAGGGGGGCCTCCGATTTTCTGCTCTCTGTAGTGATACGAAAACAATAATCCTAACAGCAGATCTGACCACAGCACCACAGGACAAATGTCAGACACAGATTTAATTGTTGGGGTTCAAGTTAGATGACTGTGTTCGGTCCTGTCACTATTATGTAGCTGTGCTGCTGAAAATACTTTTCAAGAAGAGTGGCCACTAGGCATTATATCTTCATGATACAATACAGTCAATGTGTAGACCCAGGTCTGTAAGTTTATGGGCTCAGTAAGGACCAGTTAGTCAAAAGAGATGGTTAATATAGCACAAGCTCACACATTTAGATGGTGTGAGGGACACCAACCCATTTATACAATGGATCACTGAAAGACATTTTCTAAAAAGGTTATCCACTGTTTAAGCTCTGGGAGTGTGGCCTTGTGTTGTTAAGTAATAGCTCAAACAGAGCTCTCCTTCAGACACGACATGCTTTTGTACCTTTCCTGCAGTCTGTCAGTTCATGTCTGAAACATTTAACTGTGGCTCTAAGAACGACTGTCTGAGAATAATGTACTCTCAGCTGAAGTTGCTTTTCAGAGTAGACAGGCTGTCCTCCATCTAACTCACTGTTCTGTCATTTACTGGCGAGGCCCAGCAGATCCTAAGAGCCTCCTGCGGTTATATAGGCCATTTCCACATGGCCCCAGCCTTTTAAAGCCTGAGTGTGTTTGGCCCTCAGCTTCCTCTCTATTAGAACCTGCTCTGCTGGAACCAGATAAACCATCTTCACAAAGACTCAAGGGAGAAATGCTACTCAGGACAGATCATACGCTCCCACTGCAGGAAGAGAAGAAGAGCAGGAAGTAAGGGACGCTTTTTGGGGGTATTAAGACTGAAAGATTTGAAACAGGGTCCACACATGTGGCTGCATTCTGAACACTATCTGATGGTGCTGGGGAGTGATGAGAAGTCAAACTGAGCAGAACTTGCCACGAAAAATGGAATAAACCCATATTTAGAGCTCTGTGATGTGATGCCAGACAGGGATGAGAAGGAAGGAATAGACAAAGAAAAAAAGTCTTTGGCATTTTACTATTTAAACAAAGTACCCTCTAAATGGATATGTTTCAGGATTTTTAATGTTTCTAGCTTTTTTGCTCTTCAGCTCTAGTAGTATTTATTTACTCCTGACAGCATATTCTGGCTTCCTGATCCAGAGTCCAGATTGAATTAATGCCTGAGTGATTGTAGATCAAAGTGTAAGAAGATCCTTGTTCATTTAGAGGCCTGAGAGGAAGGGATCAAGGCCTAAATCTCAGCATAAGCAATGGTCACCTACTAAATAACAGGCTGTCACTCAAAAGCCAAGGGCACACTCACTCTCTGAGGCCTTGGGCTTTTTACTGAATCCTGTGTTTTTCTGTGCATACTGAGACTTACACATCTGAAGTGCACTTGCCTATTATACTACATCATATACTGATTCCTATATAATTTCCAGCTAATCTCTGTACTCTGATGGCTGTGTATTGTCAGATCCCTCCCTCTCATGTTTGAATGAGCCAGCCAGATAACGCAGACATTTTCTCCACATACCAAGGATTTACTGATGAAAGCAGCAATGAGCAAAATTCTTTTAAGTCCAAACAACACACACGATCCTTGCTGTGTCTCTGATTCAGTGCCAAACAGCAGTATCCTCACTACTCTGTGTAAATCATACTGAGAGGGAGTTTCCCGTCAGTCAAGCTTTTGGACACCTTTTGTGGTGATTTCACCCTCAGGGGCAAACATAAGAGGAGGAGGAGGAGGAGGAAGGATGCAGCAGCCAGCGTGTTGTACTGAACTAATTCAACACCCGGCAGTAGTACAGGGGGATATAACCTTATAACTTCAGTAGAGCTGTGCAGTGCGGGAGTTCATTGCTTTTGCATCTGCCATCCTTCAGCGGAAGTGGTAAGCACAGTGCCAAGTTTCAGCAAGGATATTAGAAAGAAATGGGGTCTCTCTCTCCGAGTAGCACTTGTTTGAAGAAGAAGAAGGTGGGGGATGTTAATTCAGGTGTTTTGGCTTGAGGCCAGAGGGTTTTTATTTTTACATTTTTTTATTTCACATTCTGAATCTGAATGGGCTTTCTTCTCCTTTAATGGCTAATTACTGCAGCTGCAAGGAGGATTGTGATCTGTGAATTTTGTGGGTACTGTTCACTGTATGGTGTTAGTGTATGTGTGCCTTTGTAAATTTGTAAGTATATCATTTGAGCATGTTTTCACAGTGAAAGCCCCAGCACAAGCGGCCTCATAAGGAATCGATTGGCTTCAATCTTTTTTTTTTTACGGAGATTTCCTGGTCAAAATTGAAAAGCGTTTCCGCAGTTTTTGAAGTATATTAATAGAGTGAGTGTGCCGCAAGTGATACACCATATCCCTGAGTACACACATTCACATTGTCCCTCAGTGTTTCTTTCCTGAATGAATCTGTCATTAGAGGCAGTGGGTAGCCGCTGACAGTTTACTCCATTTGTTATTTCTAGATTTAGTTTCACTTTTAACAGGACATGATGTCATTGGACCAAAGGAATGAAGAAGCCTGACTCTTTGACTCCTCTTTTTCCCCACTGAACCGCCTATAACGACTTACTGTGTGTGGACACACCTGCTATTCTTAAACTTGTAACCTTCAGTCAGCTTCAATTTGAATCCAAATTATAATCCTCAGTCCTTCTCCTAATGTGTTTCAGCTCCAGATGCCTTTCTCCTAATCAAAAGTGGAAGTGAAACCTGCTAAATAGCAAAAACATAGGTCACACACACAAATATCCACAAAAATGCTGCACAACACGGTGCTGTATATATTGTTTCTTGTACCTGAGTCATTTCCATCTGTCTGTTGTATGCAGTTGTATTCCACATTACCCTGAACCCCACAGAGGGTAAAGTTGTGTAACAGTTATTCCACACTGTAATTATGCTTCTGGCTTTCAGATCTTATTTGTGCCCATTTCTATTTTTAAATTCATCTCAGAATTTTCCTTTTGTCGAAAAAAAGCTGCCTTTCCATGGGTCTGACAGAAAATAAATTTCCACTATCCTATTATGTAAAAAAATATAATTTAGTTTGGTGAGCCTTGTGAGTGGCTGTGAATACAATAACACTGTACAATAACACATGTGGCCTCCCCAGCATGTCACGGAACAAACTGAGTTTAGGTCAACCTGGCATACCTGTCAGTTTCCTGTCCTGTCCTGCACTGGACAATGTGCATGCTTTCTCTCTCTCACACACACACACACACAAGCCTGGCATGTCCATCAGCTTGCAGTAGGGGGACATTGTCACACAGGCTAACTGCTTCCAGTGCTGTGTTTATTGGACCTGTTACAGGGCTGTTAAACACAATTTTGTGGAATACCAAACACAGTTCTGCACAACCTGAACTCTTACACCTGAAGCTGTGACATGAAACACACACACATACTCTCATTTTCCGCTTTGACCTATGAGCAACAGAGAACATTTGTTTTTTGTTTTGTTTTTTTTTTCTTTTTGCTGTGTATGCAACCATACCATAACCCCTAACACAAACACTGGATTCCCCTCTGCTGCCCCCAGCTCTCCTCTCCTTTAGGGTTTCCTGTCCTCCCTCCGCTCCAGTCACCACATCTCCACACAGACTTTCCATCCTGAATCAATGCATGGTCATGGTGAGAGACCTGGACTCCAACAGACAGGCCTAAGCTGTGAGAGGGACAAAAGGACAGAGGCATGGGAGAGTAGGATGATGGAGGGATAGAGTTGGTCAGGGAGAGGAGATGCTGTCAGTGGTTTTGGCAGCAGTCTAAGCAGTGATGCATATGGGATGACCTCAGGCTTTTTCACTCTTTGGATCTGTCAGTGCTGGTCAGCAGTGCCAGTGCTCCCCGTGCTTGCCCTTTGTTACCCCTGTTGTCTTTGTTTTGAAACTGTATGTCTGCTCCGTGTGTGTGTGTGTGTGTCTGTGTGTGTGTGTGTGTGTGTGTCTGTGTGTGTGTGTCTGTGTGAGTCACAACTCAAACATGAGACCACAGAGGGGGAGCCTTGGATAGGTCTGCGAGGTTAACCAGGGTGACCTGCTGTTAGAGGCAGCACAGAAAAGAAGGGTGGAGGATAGTCAGTCGGTTCTCAGAGGGTTCTGAGTTCATGTTCTTAGAGGGGTGACACAGGCATTTACAGTTTTCTGTCAGTGTATTTGATGGATAGTTTGATGAATTTCAGATGAATGTTTGATATACTGTCTTTAAATGACCGGTGGTTTGCTGTGAATGAGAAAGCAGAATGTTTCCAGGCATCATGTCAGTGAGCATGGATTCGTTTGCAGTCAGTTTTCTCAGTCTTATACAGTGTTCATGGAGAACCAGCTTTTCACTGCCCTTGCATGATAAAATCTCTTATATGGCGTGCATTTTGGGTGTTGCAAAGGAAATTAACTCTATTACCTCTTCCACAGAGGTTCTCCTTTTGGTCCCATTTGTTTATCCACTCACAGAAAGTTGTGCCATGGCTCATGGAAGAAGTGACTTTTTTTATGGATTTCTCAATATTGTGAGATGGAGCATTTTTAAACATTTTCTCTGTTTTCTCATGAACTACTATATATTTGGTTAAAAACATACATGGCATTTTCATCCTGTGATTGTCACAGTGTGTGTTTTTCTGCAGATCCAGGTGCAGATTAAATATTCCTGAACATTTTATTAAAATATTAAAACATTATTATTGTAAACATTATAAGAAATTTAGACAATTGTGCAGCCTTGGCAGAGCCTTGCTCTCTCTTAGTGCTTTCTATTTATCCATCTGTTTGGTGTTGTGTTATTGTCCTTCTGGGTCGTCATCCTTATTCCTGGAGCTCTGTGTTTTGGAGTCAGATGTTCATCAGTGGCTGCAACCTCTGGTCCACAGTGTGTGGAATACTCAATTCTCTGCTGTATTATCTACCACTTTGACCTAAACTCTCTCACTCTAAAGAAAAGAAAATGTTTCTTTGTTCACCGCCCTCGCCCTCAGATGGACCGGTGCACTGTTGCCGTTGTGTATTACAGCACTTTTGTTACTGTGGTGTTGTTTTTTTTGGGGGTGGGGGGGTGGGAGGGTTATTAGCTGTCACCCAAAGTGGGGGAAAGGTAAAAAAAAAAGCGTGTCTTTATTAGTTTTTCTTTTTTTATCACCCATATTTAGGACTGACATGCCATTTTGTTTTCCATTACATACTGTGGCCCTTTGTGTCCAGTGAATGCCACTGAGTTTTTCAACTTTTTCCTCTGTTGCCATCTGTGAGATTTTATCTGATTATTGTTAGTTTTTCACTGTGTGAAGTGGCAGGTCTGGAGCTACCATACACTTGACATCATCTTTGGTTTTGTGTTGCCATGGGGAGCAACAGCAAATCATTATAAAGTCATAAGCAAACACCATTAAGGGGTATTATATTATGTTTTATTGTACACACTCACTATCGCAATTATGGTGGTAACTTTTGCAGTAGGCTCCCATTTTCATCTGCCCTGCTGTCTGAATTTGTCCTCTTATGGCACAACCTGCTCTTAATACAGATAAAGTCTCTACCAAAAAAAAACATAAAGTATAAAGGTCACACGGGCAACTCAACTTTTCCAAATAACAAGATCTGCTTCATACATACTACATTTTTAATTTTCCTTAAAATTTCCCACAAAGGCCAATAAAAAAAGTGAATATAAAACTAAATATCTGTTGAAATTACATCTGTGTCCTCTCAAATGCAGACAGACGAGTTTCCTTTAGGCCTTAAACAGCAACAAGCTTTCATCAGTGAACATTTATTTGAGTGTTTAATATTTTTTGATGATTTTGTATAAGAGTTTGATTACCAAAGTTTGATATATGATGACAGATTTAGTCAACCATCAGACACTGTATAGGAACTAAAATAATGGAGGCAATTGTAGTTGGTCATTTACAGTTGCTCTGTATTGAAATGACCCGTTTGAAAGAGCAAATGTTTAAGTATAAGATTACTTTCTATATTTTTGTTATGATTTAACTTAGTTTATGTCTTTATCTCTGACATAAATAGAGCTGAAAATTAAGCTTTCACATATATACAGAGATATACATCTTCATGCATACTTTGAACTACATTTGAGCCTGGTCCTTAAGTGATTAGTCAATTAATCAAACTGTCAATTGATGGAAAATTAATCTATGACAGTTATGATATTGCCTTGGTTAGTAATTTATTAAACACAAATACCAAACATTCGCTGGTTACAGCTTTGTCAGTGAGAAGATTTTTTTGACACACTTAAAAAATCATATTATAGTGTAGGTGGATGAAGCCCTACACACTAGAACACTAGTGACTGCCATTGCCCCTGGGTTTTCCTAACTGTGCCCTTATGCTCTGCATACTGACACACCCAGCTATTCAGTATCAGCCAGAACCATTGTTCAGAAAATATTTTGATGGCTGAGAAATGGCCCAGGCAGAAGTAATGTGTAATAATGTGAAATAATGTGTATGACTAAACCAAGATGTCCAGCAGGAGAGCATTAGCCTCAGGGAATGAGCTAAAGGTGCAGACCAGAGTCACAGTGTTAAACCCGGCGGTTTCCGTGTGTTTGCCTGCTTTACAGCTTAACCCTTCTAAGATCTGCAGCAGACCAGGCAGTGTCAATGGATTTTCTTCCTGCGTGCCAGCTCCTAAAAAGGCCAAAGCCTTATGTGTCAGTGTGCAAAAGTGTTCAGATTTCAAACCCCCCTTTGAACAGTAATCAAAAGAGGAAGCAGCGTGAGATGAATGTGTAACCTTATCTCTCCCTCTTTCTTTTTCTCTCTTGCTCTCCTTCTCTCCATCACTCTTTCGCTCCTTCACAATCCTTTTCTCTGCCTCCGCCGTTCTCGCCCTCTCTCTCGACTCCCATGAAACCTACAAGAACTGGGCTCCATATACAGGCCTGTCAGAGGTGTTTCAACATCTGTGTGTGTGTGTGTGATATTAGCAGAAGGCTGCACAAGTGTATGTGCAAATTTCAGTGGCGAATGTGTGTGTCTGTGTGTGTCTGTACTTTTACACTGAACTTGTATTAAAGTATAACAATGCTTACTCATTAAGCTGAGGAGCTCATGCAGAATATCTACTATAGTGTTACCATAGTGCCCCAGTGTAACTGAGACTAACATTTATATCCACTCAAAGTTTAGACACTCTCTGAGACACGCACACACACACACACACACACACACACACACACACACACACACACACACACACACACACACACACACTGTGTCTGGCAGCACCTGCTGTCTGCCCTCTGGACCCTGTACTCCTCTCCTTTCTGTTAACTGGTCTTTTAAATCAGTGGAGCCCCAGTGTAATGGAAAAAGACAAAAAAAAAAAAAAAAAAAAAACCCCACGAAGGCTCCGACAGGTTTAACACTGCTCGTACACTTACTGGCTACCGGCTACTGGTTACTGACCTAATGGCTTGTAAATGTTGCTTTTTTGAGCAGAAATATGTGTGATACAACACAGCTGGAATGGGTCTCAGTCCCTTAAAAAAAAGACCTCAAAATGATTTAAATTAAAGATTTAGCTGTCTAAAGTCGCCAAAGTTGTAAAAGGTGTTCTGTTTCCTACATATGGAATTACACATTGGTTTTAAATGGGCATTCAAAATCTCAAATTCCTGCTCTCTCAAAATCCTGAAACTAATATGCATAATATTAATGCATATACAATGATGGTCTTATAATAATATATAATAATAATATTTAAGAAAACTCAATTTATCATAGGCATTAAGCAGAACACCATGTATTACTAAATGTGGGATGAACTGTTTCCATTTTTAAATCAGGGAAGGGTTGATTAAGCATGTTTAGTCTTTTCCATCAACACCCTCTGTTGTGCACACATTCTTTCTTAGGTCCTTTCCATTGCGGTCCAAGTCGTCTAGTGTTGACTCAGACTAGCGCCCCTTGAGCCCCTCGGCTCACTGAAAATGATCTTGGGAGGCTGAGGCAGGTGGCTGGTCAATGATCAAGTTACACTGAATTGATTAACAGCATGATTTCACGTGTCCTTTATTTTTCTCTCCCCTCTCCAGCTGGAGCTACAGTCTTGCTGTGTATTCCTGCCTAATGACAGCCTCCCCTCCCCGAGCACCATCATCTGTGGCGACATTCCCGGCACCGTCCGTAGCTGGTACCACAACCAGGCCTCCATGCCCGGGACTCTGGTAGTCTGCCTGCCCCAAATCAGTGTTCTGAGTGCTGGGCATAAGTACATGGAACCGTTGCAGGAGCTCCCCTTCGTGGTCTCCAAGCCCATCTTGGAGGAAGGTAGGTTTTCATGCTGTATCTAATGAAATCTCAGCTTAAATTACAAAAGATTAAAATGTGTGGAGAAGAACACGCACTAATACACCCAGAGAGAGCACCAAATGACCTGGTGTCAGAAAGACTGATTGGAAAGTTTAAATGAGAAAACAAAATGTTAGACTTTGGAAAGCAATAATGGTGATAGGTTCACAGGTTAGAAATGGGAGTCTTGGAAAGTCAATTTCAGTGGGTGGGGAAAATCTACTTAAGTTTTATTACAAATGAATTTGCTTTTATTAATAATTGAAATGAATGGTTTCATAATAGTAATAGGCTACATAATGTGAATTCATCATCATTATGGCCTTTTCAACACTGAACAAACCTTTGACCCACTACTACTCATTTACCATGACAAAAGACAAACAAACTTAAGTAGAGCGACTTTGAGAAATAGATCTTGCACATGTGGTTTGCACACCTGGTAGAGTTAACATAAGCAACACTCAGACGGTTGAGCAGTGTTTTCTCTGTAGAAGAAGAAGAAAAAAAACTGGGCCACCCTCCTTTTTTTTCTCTCAGCTCTTCAATGACATCAGAATTGGGCATACAGATTTCAAAAACAGAGGAGAAAGAAAAACGACAGCAAAAACAGTGACATCAGCAGCCTTGTCAATGTTGCCGTTAAAATTAACAACCCGTGCTTTTAGTAATTCATTCCTACACTTTGAAAAGCTCTTCATCTCTCATTTTCAATGCCCTGGATCAAAGCGTCCTACCCACGGTGCATGGGAAATGTGCTCTTCATGGCCCTGTGCTAGCAAACAAGTTCCCCTTCTCTCTAAGACGGGTCTACCAGGGTCGACAGGTTAGCATGTTCAAGAGCTGCCAGGGTGGCATCCTGCCTCAAACCCACAGTTTTAGCATACACCTTCGCTTTACTGCGTGTTTTGATGAAATCCTCTGTCTGCTCTTTGAGTGCAGAAAATACTTTTTGAAACTCTTTAGTTTGTCTTTATTGTTTTTATGAAGCTTTCTCATCCCATGTACAAAAAATCTAGTGGTCATAATGTTTATATATATATATATATATAATTTTCTTGAGAACTTTCTTGCAGCTTTCTTTGTCATCCTCATAACTTCACACAGTTACTTGGCTTGTGCTCTTTGCTCTCCCTTCATCTTCCCTGCTCCTCTTAATCTCTGCCAGCATCAGCATTAAATTGCAGTTTTCATGCTCCTTTTCTCAGTGCTTTGTCCCTTTCCCACATTTTTCATGTATCCTTTTTTTTTCCTTCTGTCGCATCTACCACCAGGTGATGCCTTCCCATGGACAATAAGCCTTAGCCAGTTCAGTGTGTATACTCTGCTGGGGCAGCAGCGAAGCCTGAGCCTGTTGGAGCCCATGGGCTGTACCTCCACACTGGCCGTCACATCCCATAAGCTGCAGGGCTGCTCTGAAGGAAGGCACTCGTTTGTAGTCTGCCTCCATGTTGATCTGCAGCCCATCTACGTCAAGTGCTCCAACCCTCAGGTCAGTCCGACAGTCCTGAATCTCTTCTAAGTAGTCATTAGAATTACATGTGTATTTATACAAATCATCCCCTTTGTAAACTTTCCTGAAACATGAACACATGGACCCTGGCAGGAAGATCCTGCCTCTGCATGATTTTCTGATATAGATTGACTCCAATAAACAAACTGCCTCATCTTTTTACCTCGTCTGATTTTCATGAAAATGGAAGTGTAAACAAGAGAGTGTTGCCTTGTTTGTTTTGGTCAAACATTCATTTTGAGGTCTGAGTGAAGGAGAGCAGGGAATTGCGAGTCATCATCATTGTTTCACAGTGTGTTATTATGTTTTGGTGAGAGCGTGATGAATACGGACAGATTGGAAATGGAACATGTTTGTCTCCCAGTTAGGTCTCTGTGTTGTTTTTCATTGTGCTGTTACAGGGCTATAATCACATCTACATGTACCATTACACATGTTTTGTTTTTTCCCAATTGAATTAGCCGTATCGAATTAGGTTCCTCTGTAAACACTTAATTGGGGCGACCTTTTGAGTGGTCACACTGTTAAATGTCTCCAACCGCAGTGATGAGCCATGGTGATATTGAAGGGAATTGGTACCAGAAACAAATGAAAGGCCTTAATCTGTTAGTGGTGAAAACTTTCCCAGAGATGAGGAGAGCAGGTCGTTTCCTGAGGGAAAGTTTCTTTTCTTTCTTCTCCTCTGTTCCCTCTTTCAAATGGAGTGCCTGTGTCTGGCGAAGCTGGGAAGGCTTATTGCGATTATATGATGACTCATTATTAGTTTTTAGGTCCAATGAAAACTTCTCTCCTCTTCCATTGCCGTTCTTCTGCTCTCTTCCCATCTGTTCACGTCCCCACTTTGTTTCCCTCTTCTCTTCTAAATTTCTGACTGGAGGGGGGATATAAGCAAATACCATCTCAAGTCATGCAGCAGCTCTTTAAGAAGTGCTGCCAGAGCAGCCCCACCCTCTCCAGAACAAAAGAGACCTCACACTACTTTGTCCTCTTTCTAATTAGCGTTGCCACTTGTGGGAATGTATATGGGGATGTCGCAGCACTGCACAGTTGCTGCACAGCAAAACAGAAGGCATTTGGGTGGTGGAGTTACATCTAGCATTGCAGAAACAAATTAATTATCGCCCTAATTCAGAGACATTAATACATTGAAAGTAAACAAAATGGAGGAGTTTGGAGTTTCTTAACTGCTCCTGGTCTCTAAGTTGCATTTTTGTGACATTAAATTTTATTTATTTATTAATTTTATAAAATTAGATAGATTGCTTCACAGCACAAAGGTAATTGTAGAAATTGGGGTGAAATGCTTTATTTACAGGCAGCAACAGGTTTTGTAGGATATGTGGTTTTTATGTCACAAAAAAATTTGTGTGATTTTCTCTGTAAAAGTGACTCCCCACATGAATATGCATGTTTCTGAATGGATTTTGGCATCTGAGAAAATACAAGGGTGCAGCTGCAGCTAAGACAGGAAGTGAGGTAAGTGTTGTTGAAAGGGTGAGAACTACATTAAGAGTAAAATAGGGGATAAGATGGCAGAAAGAGTGTGAGCAAAAAAGACACCAGTGCATGCAGACACGTTTGCTCACACCGTCGTGCACTTATACCACATCGGACCATTCAGCTTTGTCGCTTTCCAACACATGTTCCCTTCATTTTAACGCAGGACACCCAAGGTGAACTGTCACATCCTGGAACAGAGTGGGACAAACACACACACACGAACCTAATCCTAATTGTAACCTGAACCCCAAAACCAAGTCTTAACCCTCAAACAGCCCTTTAAAGTTGTGAGGACCAGCCAAAATGTGCTTATAACAGTGCCAAAATGTAGAAAGAAATGTGTACACACACGCATACACACTCACAGACACACACAGGCTTACATAAGCTCACAATACAGATGCCACAATTCATGATTTGGGGAAGTGAGCAGAACATTTGGAGGGCTGGGTTCTCCAAAGACCTGTCATCTGCAGATCAGGGGGCCTGCGAGGCTGCAGTAGTACAAACTGGAGACTGAACAGAGGCTTCCTCAGTCATTCATAAATACACACAGATGAAAGACAGGAGATCATGCAGATTGGCAGTTTTCGTGCGCCTTTATCTAAGCATAGTTTATATAGAAACTTCACAAAAGTGACACGTTGTTGAGCATGTGTGGTAACGCCATGTGTACATGTGTACAGACATGTATGCGCATGTGTGTGTGCATATGTGTTCGTTGAAATGCCGGACAGTTAAGATCAAAGCAAACTGTGTGTGTCTGCTGATTTCAAGGTGGTCGTGAACTGCAGCTATTTACCCCATCCTCTGACATCCTCTGACATCCTTCTTACAACCACATGAGTCACTGACACAGACACACAAACGCAGATTGGAGACACATTTAGTGCGCCACAAGAACACATACGTAAGCTTTGATGTGATCACCAGTCTGTTAAAAGTTAGTTTATTGTTTAACTTATCTCAGGAATAGGAGGAATGATGCTGTCAGCAGTTAAAACAGTTAGTTAAAAAGTGTAGTAAGGATAGAGAGAAAGACAAATTGAAATATGAAGACAAATGATGAAAGGATGGAATTAGAGATTGTTAAAAATCTCACCATAAAACTAGGGACAGACGCTAAAACACAGATCATGTAACGACCCCATCATCCATCTGACCCTCACTGTGCTCTCCTCTCCCCTTTTCTCTCTTTCTACTCGGCATTCTTTACTCTCTTCCTCCACATCTGCTGCTGAGTGCAGTAGGCCTTGTTGTGCTTGGTTGGACTTCCACGCCCCAGACTCTCAGAGAAGGGAGCATGGATCCATATCTCTCCTGCCGGCAATGCGGTTCGGTTGGGTATGGCAGACAGCTGTTGGCCCTGTCCCTGGGCGGCTGCTGGATCGGCGTTAGCAGCTCTTCCTGGACATGTTTGAAATGGCCCAGCTGTAATGTATTGTGCTGCTTTTCATTTGATTTATGCTTATTTATGGAAGGCCTCCCTGTAATGTGTGTGCTAACAGGCTTGCATGTGTGTGAGCGAGCAATAACGAATAAAAATGTGTTTGGAGTAGAGAAAGCTATTTTGTGTGTGTGCGCTCATGTGTCTGTGCACCTTTACTTTTGAGGGACCCTCAGTGGTGGGTGGGTGTGGGGTGGGGGTGGGGGGGGGGAATTGCAGGCTTCTTGGCTGCAGAGACAAGGCATTTAAAATCCAAAAAATTAGCTCACTGTGAAAGAGCGTTGCATTTCTCCCTTTCTTTCCCTGTCTCTCTTTAAAGAACTCTGAGTGAATGCATGAATAACTGAAGGCATCACATCACATCACATTCCCCTGCCTTCCCCTCATGTTTTCCACTCTTGTTTTTGGCTTTGTTGTTGTTTAAAGCTAAGGCCTCTTTTCATGTGAACACATGATAAATAGTTGAGAACACTTGACACGGAGCCTTCACTTTTTCCTAACTGTGGTGAGTTTTTCAGGGGAAATTGATGACACAACTTAACTTTCCTCTGTGGGTGTTTCTTTGGGAGTTTTGTTGTTATGGATAACAAATTTGTACAGTGAAGCACGTGTATGAGCATGCTGTGCCTTTCAAATAATCACCCATCAAATGGAAACATGAACACAGGTTTTACATTACTTTTGTGAACCGAGTCTAAAATAGTGTTGGAGAGTGAAAGAAATGGGAATGGGTAGTGGTCCATTTATGGCAAATATTTCCTTCTTTCTCTCCTTCGCTCTCAACTTTGACTAGGTTTAGTGTCACATAGCTGCAAAGCTGCCAAGCAAATTCATGCTAATGGCCTCAGAAGTCAGAACTACATGAGAACTCCCAAGTGCAGCTGTTTGAGTCAGACCTTGGCAAAAATACATTTGAATCTGGTTTCAAATATTAAGATGAGTTGTGGTGTGTTAGGTTTATCTCTTAAGGCACTCAGTTGGCACAGTACACGTCATGTATGGAAATCACATTCAGCTGTACTGCCATTGTCAGTGTTTGTGCACAAATATGTGTAATAGCTTGATTTACATGAGAATCCTGCATTATTGGTTTCCCTTGCATCAGACTACATTAGATTATATTTGATCCCAGTCAGTCAATGTGAAGTACATGATTCAATGTGACTTAAAGCTCTTTCTCTCTCTGTTTTTCTCTTCTTCTCTGCTTCTGTCCCTCTCAAGGTCCAGCTGTTGTATGAACTGCTCCTCAGCTGGAGCTCTACGTGGGCTCGTCTCCAGAGGCACGGCATCTTGCGTCAGACTTCCAGCATCCCAGAACCCCCAGCTGGTGCAGCACCATCCTCCCCAGTGCGCAGCAGTGCTGGCACCGCCCTGCCAGACACCAGCACCTGCAGCCCCTCTGCAGATTTTGGCTCCCCTACTGAGGTGAGTTTTTATCACACAGCTACACGTTTCATTGTGTCCGTTCAGTGTTTTTACGAGTGTTTGTTATGAATTATGGAAATCATCTGCACATGTAAGTTGCGGTTTTCATATGGACCAGCCTCTTCTCGTAATAAAAAAAAAAAAAAGAAAAACCGTTCACCTCCATCAGTGCATCATGGACCAAGACTTAATTTCCTCTAGCAGTGAAATGCTTCACAATTTCATCCATTCATTTTGTGTATTTTGCACATGTGTTTTTTGGCTGGACTGCAACAGCGGGGCCAGCCCTATAAACACAAATGTATGTTGCTGACTGACTGACTGACTGACTGACTGATGCAGTTACACCACTGGTCAGCCTTTCCAGTGCTGCAGTTTCCCCACTGGCCATTGTTCTTTAAAAATGAATTGGCACAAACAGTTTCTATGAGGGGTGGTTGATAAGTTCGTGGCCTGAGGTAGAAGGAGATGAATCCTACAGGTCTCGTTACATTCACGTACAGTTCAACTCTTTGAGTGATTCTGCAGAAAGAAAATGGGCCTTCATGCAGTCATCTGCTGCCTTGGTCTCCTGGGCTTATCTCCCAAGGAGGTCCCTAACCTGATTTGGCTCCCTTCAGCTCACCTTTTAGCCAAGATGAACAAGCAGCACTGTGGTCAGCATTTTGACAGTGCTGATGATGTAATCGCTGCTGTGGACCACTTCCAAATCACGGCCTTCTCTAAAGAAGGGATCCATATCCACCACCACAGGTGCACTAACTGTGTAAATGTAGGAGGAGACAATGCTCAAAAAAAAATATGTACTTGATTTTTTTAAAACCTGACTCCTACCTGGCCACGAACTTATCAATCACTCCTTGTGTTATGTCATCAGGGTGGCGTTTACATGCAGTGTTGCCAACTTAGTGCCTTTGCCACTATATTTACTGACTTTTCAGGCTCACAGAAGCACCTGGCAACAAATCTAGCGGCTCTTCCATTTTTTCCATAAAAGAGAATCACAAGTATTGCCCCAAATGCACAAGGTCAAGCTTTCTCTCTGCAGGCACACCTCTCTATTTGTCTCATTCAAGTAAATATAGGTGAAATCACAGCAAAGCCATTGTCTTTAGCTTGTGTGTGATTTTCAGATGACATTCTGGTTATGAGATCAGGATTTTAGCAGACCAGCAGCTTGGAAATGGCTTGGAAGCGACAGCTGGGTGACATGTATCATAATGGGCCATGTTTCAGCCAGTATTTCTTACTAGTTCCAAAACAGAAAAACATGTAAATGAGAACATCTTTATTTGGAATTCAGCTGTATTAAATTACACAATAGGCTGAATACAAAGATGACATGATGATGTCATGAATATGCTAATTAACGCATTGTCATCTAGCGGGATTTAGCGACTTTTCAAGCAGGCTTTAGCTACTTCCCTTTGAAAGTAGTTGTTTACAACAGTTCCACAACAATTTTCAACTACGTCCCCAATTTCCCACATTGACCACACGTGGTCCGGCCATATGCCAGGTTTTGACCTAGCTGTTATTTACTGCTGGTGTTGTTCCTTCTACCATATTACACAGCACAGTGTCAGCCACTTTTGAGCTTTTTTCTTATTGTCAGTGTTGTTTTTCTGCTCCTCTCATGTTGTGCTGCTTGATTTATATGAGGCCTAATGACTACACCCTGGCAACACCCAACTATTAGTCTCTTTTTTCATCTAAGGTGCCATGAGTCATGCAAAAACACATGCTATTTAAGCCTTTGTTGTATACATAATTCTGCTGCTGATTTATGATTTTTGATTGTAGTTTTTATTGCTATGAGTAGTTGAGTCAGTGCTAACACATGCAATTTGTCTAAAAAAAAAGTGTTTTGTTTGGGAAGGATTTTCAAAGCTGGAAAAATCTCATCAGTGCTTGTGTTTCTTTTTTTTTTTTTTTTTTTTGCCCAGAGCAGATACCCCAGATAGGCTGTGAGCTCTGTTTGATTCATGTAAGCTGGAGCTTGATTGAGTATAAACCTTCACCTTAATTTGGGGAAAACAATAACCTGTATTTACATTTTTCGCTCAGATAAAATATCAAACCCAGAGTGAAGTATGAAGTGGAGCAGTACATGCAGGCATGTTCAAAGCCAATGGAAAAATTACAGTCAGAGCTTTTAGGGGGCAACAACAAATGTTGAGTGTTATTTTTCCTTTCGTCCCTAGGTGATGATGCTTATCCCAGGCTTATGTAATGTGGCAGGTGTTTTTTCTTCTGTCTAGTACAGTAGCAGCAGCAATGACAAGCTGGAGGTCCAGAGCCTTGGGCTTTAGCCTCCAGGGCCTTGTGTAATATGTGTATGTTAATGTGAAGTAGGAATATGGGATGTCTAAAAATGATGGTGTTGATGAGAGTTTATGTTGTTAAGCAGTGACAACTACGCCAGCTAGGGCCCTGTCTGCAAGTGAGGCCCCTTGGATCTCAGTTCAGCCATCATACTGCCCTCAGAGGGAGTAAAGTGTATCTGTGTGAGCAGATGAAAAAGTATTCTGTCCATCTGTGTTTGCATTTGTTTCCGTGCGATCAACATTTGTGTGTCCTTGCATCCCTTGTGGGCCCACGGAAGTGGCAACAGTTCAGTATGGCAGTGAAGGCCCTGTGGTGTAGCGCATCCATAACACGGCCACAGTGACCCCTGACAGCCCACTTGTCACTGTTTAACTAAGCACAAACACTGGTAGAAGTGTTTAGTCCTCTGGGAGGCTGGGCGATTGAGCAAGAATGTAGGAGCTGCTTGATAAGTCTCAGCAGTAGTGGTAGCAATCTCTCCCCAACAACCCTGCACAACCACCCTCCTGTCCTGCTCAGTCCTACAGCCCCTTCCCTACGTCTCCTCCCACCTCTGCTATTAAATCAAACCAGTTTTCTGAGACATTTTCATATACATTTGTTTGTTAGTATTTATGAGTTGATGCAACAGTGTTTATTCCACAGGGTTTCCCTTCAGTCTTTCTCTTTTTTCTTCTCCTTTCTCTCTCCTCTGTCTTTCATGCCCTTCGATTCATCATAGATTTTATTTCTCTTTCCTCTCACATTGATCCCAACCTGACAACATTCTCTCATAAACCTTAATCCATCGTTGACACCACACTTTGAGCGTGACCATAGCGTGAAAAAATTCTTTCCTAACGTGACTAATGTCTGATGACCACGAACTAAAACCCAATAAACAAAGACTCCTCTAAAAACTTAAAAGCACCATTAACCATTCTCAGTAATAACCACCTGTTATAACGACGCCTAACATGACATTCACTTACAGAAATTATTAGAAATTGAAGTCAGAGCTTGATGGGAACGGTCAGGTCATGTCGCCTGTCAGGTTCTATTCTGCCTTTTTTCATCCATGCTTTATTCCATCTCTCCCACTTTCCCATACTCCCTTATCATTTTCCTGTGTCTCTATCTGCAGATTTATTCCGCCTCTCTCTCTTTATGATTTCCATCTTTAATCTTTTCTTTCTCTGAGGCCTTCCTTCGCACTCTCCAACCTTTTCTTCATCCTTCCACTTGTCCCTAAAGCATTCTTTCTTTCCACTCTTCTTTCATAATCTGCTTTTTCCTCCATCTTTCTTTGATACTTCCCAGCCTGCTGTTGTCTTCCAATGTTTGGGTCTCTCTGATGAGCAAAGACAAACTCTGCAGAGAAAATAAACCCGGATTCTCAGCCCGTTTATAGCGCGGAGGCCCAGGAATTAAATTGTATACTTTACAACTTGGCCTGTGGAGGTGTGGGAAAATAGCTCCCTCTTAGAACGTGTGTGTGTGTGGGGGGGGGTGTCTGTATGTGTGTGTGCCTGGGGCCCCATTCTGGCAGCTCAGGAACATGCCCAACAGAGCCCACCTCCACCAACACTACATCATCACATCTGTTCTTCAAGGCCTCACCTTGATGCCAGCGGTGGGGTCTTACACTGATTAAAACACGAACTTTGGCTTTTTGGAAGTAATTAATGATCTTAAACCAGACAGTGTGACTTTTGCTGAGCTGTGACAACAGCGACCTCTGCTGCCACAACTGGTAATTGCATGACGTTGGCGCAGACGCACGAGTCTGAGCGGTGCAGGATACTGGATGCAGGGCACCTTGAACAGCTAACAGCTTGTGGAGAAAACACAGCCTGTCAACCACCCTATGTGATCACTGTGACCGAAATCATCTGAACCCACAGCAGTTTAATGCTGAGGGGTAGTTGCTAGGAGCTAGCTTCACACTGACTGAATGACTAACAACAGGGAAAGGGTTTTCCCTTGGCAGGCGTGACAGGTCAAGCTGTGGCACAGAGGCAGTTATTGAGTTACCGAACATGTGAACACGTTCTACTAACTTCACGATCCATATCATCTCCACACATCACAGAAAACACAGTCTGGTGGCTGCTAGTATGTATCTCAGCTCTGTTAATAATGCGCTACATTACAAATTGCCATTGATGTCTGGTAGTAATGTATATAACTTAGCTCTGTTGATGACCAGCTAAGTTAAGAACACAGTCTGAGAGCTGGTAGTCTTGAATTTAGAAGTGATGATTATGACCCAGATTACATAGTGACAAGATAACAGAGATAACAAGCTATAGGTCGACCACCATAGAATGTGAATTATTGAATGGTCTTATAAAAGAAGGAAAGCAATGGGGATGACAATAAATACAGTTACTACGAGTGGTAAGATTGTGACAAAAATAAACACAGTCATGATCAGGTAGTTTCTGTGACTTTCTCTAAATAAAACTCTAACTTTGGTTTACTTTTTCCCGCATCAAACTGCCACTTACAACATAATGCATAGTAAAAACCAGTTAAAAGTTAGATTACAGGTCGAGTAAAGCAGATGGCATAGGACAGTATCTCTCAGCCAGCACATCTGGAAGGCGGTCATTTTAGAAAAAGTAGGAATTAGCAGCCAAAAACAAATGTAACTCTGGGTTTGGAAAATTATTTAAATTGTCTGGAAATCTAACTTGTTTTTTATGAGAAAGAATTTACATTTTGTACATTTAAAGGTTACATATTCTGGCTTTAGGTTTTCTTTTGGAGATTTTCTTTTTCTCTTTCACATAATTTTGTCTCGTGCTTTCAAAAAAAACACAATAATATAGTTATGAATAATGATAATAATAATAACATAATTGAATTTATCAAGCTATTCAATTGAAAGTAACTTTCCTAAGTTTTAAAATGGATGTTACTTAAAATGAAATGCAGCCTCTGAGGTATTATTTTCTGTCATTGAAAGCCATTCACATTGGCATGTTTTTTTTTTTTTTTAACTTTCAAATGAAAGTTAAAAAAAAAACCAAGGATGTCAGTCTGTCAAAAGCTTCTCTTTCTTCTTTCTGTGGTTAAATCATCTTATATGAGATTTAGAGTTTTAAAGTGACGGTTCTGGCTGGGAAGCAGGAACAGTCGCGTGTTTGATTCTCCTTCGCAACCACGCTACAGTACACAGTGGCCTGAGATTCCCACTGCGCCAGTGGCTGGCTCCTGTTTCCACACATGACATTACAGAGCCTAATCCTAAAAAGTGGCCAGGACTGTAAACTAAATAGTCCTAACCACACATACACGCGCACATACACACACAGAGTGCTATGTTTTGACTCCAGCTCAGTGACAACTAGTACCCAAATGGCAGTTGACACTAGAATATCTCTCATTGAGACTGACTGAACACCATTAGTACATGACTCATATTACTGATTGCCAGTTTGGTTCCATGGAAAGACCTATGACACTGCTAGGAACATAATTGGAATGAATACTAATTCTGGAGTAATAACATGATTCAGCGTTGTTATGCTTATGTTTGTTCATATGTACAGAATATACGTTCATTATTTTGAGGCTATATAAATGTATATTTTGTTATATATATATATGGCACTCTAATCCCTGTGCCTGCAGAGCTTTCAGTCTCCTCTTTCAGTGTCACCCCTCCTCAGTTCATGCTTATGTTTTTGGTGCATTCCTTATTTTTTAGTATATTTTTTATCTGATAGATTTTGAATCTGAAATGTTTGAAGAAAATGTTCAAAGTCAGTAAAAACATTTTAACTTTTCTTATTCTGAGAGCTGGTGCATGGAGCACATGCTTCTCATCAGTGTCTACTGATCCCCACACACAATAAAGTTGAAACTATTTTTTAATTAGCATAATCCTTAATTTATTTATATTATTGTCATTCATTCTTATTGAGCTCTGCTGTCAGCCACCCTCAACTACAGGAATAAATTAAATCAGCAAAATAGTGTGAGGCCCTCATCCCTCCCCACAGTTGTGGAAAGGGGACATAATTTCCTCATCTGGATCCTCTTTAAGACACTGTAATCAGCCCAGCAGCTGTGTGCTTTCTAATTGAGATGGTTGATAACCTCCTCACCAACCACAGCCAGGCTTGATAACCATGACACAATCTGTCATTACCACACTGCAGTGGGAGAAACTGTGGAAAAAATGAAATCCTGCAGTGCCAGAGCTGCAAATTGCCATATTGTCTGAGTCAACAAGGCAGATACATATTTGGAAAACAGATTTATCAGGAAGAGAGCGAGAGAAACAAAACATGTCCCCAGTGCTGTCATCCTCAGTGCTTCGCCAAACCCCGAGTAATGAGATGAGAGCTCGCAGAAGACAGCCTCCTCTGCCGCATCCTGCTTCGCCTCTCCGCCTCACCCCTCACCTCACCACCCATCTCCGGTTTTCATTTCCCATTCTCTCCCAGGCTGCAAGACGTTTGTGTCCTGGCACACAAGAGTGAAAGCAGGCCATGTGGATGCTGGTGGTTGGTTTGGAGTTAGCACCAGTGACATCTCCAGACAATGGTCCCTTTCCTCCCCACACTGCTCTGCTCACCAGACACTGATGTCACTTGCGCTCCAAAAGGCCTGATGGCTGGTGGTTGCTTTGTTATGGCTACATGCGCAGCGACAATACTTTTAAACTTACACACCCATTCACCAAACACATGGTTGAACATGCACACAAACAAACAGATGCAGGACAGATATTCCAGTTTTTAATTAAATTTTGAATTATTTTTCCATAAAATGGAATTTCTTACATTGTTCTGCTTGAATGTCGTTTAACTCTAAAACTTACTAATTAAAATGCTCAGTGTTAATCACTCATATGCTGATATAACAATTCATTTTAATAGATATAAATATTTGAATTCTACCACAGTCTTCAGGCTCACGTCATAGCTTGTAACCATCTTACCTGCCCAGCCTGAACAGATCTTGTTTTGGTTCCCTAGGGTGACTCAGTACCTGCTGCAGACAACAGTCCGTTTGCCGACACAGTGACTTTGGAGCAGAAAACCAGCAGTATTGGTGGCAGCAGTGGGAAGGTCAGCCTGTGGATGCAGTGGATGTTGCCCAAGGTCACAGTTAAACTGTTTGCTCCTGATCCAGCTATCAAGAAGACAGGTACGTTAACCTTGGCATCATACTTGTTGCTGCTTTTGTGCAAATTCAATGAACTGAACTTCAATATAAACACATGGTATGTGGAATTCTCTATGTTCATGGTAGCAGCATAGTATGCATGGAATAGCTGAAGAGGAACAAGGTAGATGTCATCAGCAGTTACAGTGATTATGAATAATTAAACATTAAATAATGAATTTAATGTTTAATTATTCGTAATAACGTTATTAAATTAAATTTGCGATTTTATGAATCTGTGTAATAAGAAAATAGAGAAAAGTTTGAAAAGTAGGATTAGTTTTTAATGCAGATTTCTCTCTGTTTAGTATGAAAGAGTGTAGGAAGATAAGAGTTTTACAGTTTGTATCAGCATTTAAGGAGATCATCTCTCGCCTCTTTCCTCAATCACAATTTAAGCACTCAGAGGGGAAAAGCAGATGGAGAGAAGAAAGGATGGAGGGAAAAGACAAATAAATAAATGGATGATGAATCCCAAATGAACTGCCTCTTGTCCCCTTTAGATTTACTGGGGTGATGAAAGGCTAGTTTTACCTTTAATTGGTGCCTGTAATATTTAGCATCTGCCAACCAGATCGGTCAGCTTAAGGTCTTTAATAGTGGAAATGGAATGTTTTGGAGGACCTCACAGAGATGGTTTGACTTAGAGACATCCTAAATAGGCATTACTTCGGATTTGGGCTTAATATGTGCCATCTGAGCTGCGAGATGAACTTACCACTGAATTTTCACATTGAGCGTGTTATTGAAAACAAGACATGTGTGTAAGCACAATATCAGATGCCTAATATCACAAATACATTCTTTGAGATAAGTAAGCCACAGATATGACTGCAGACAATCTGCTATGATGTAATATGTTTTTCATCTGCAGAGGAAGTAAGATTCTTGTCTCTTCAGAAAAGGGAAAAACAGCCATTCCAGGCTTATTAGTTCTCGGGTATAATGTTATGTTATTATGTGTTGGAAGATTAGAGGTAGAAATTCAAGCATGAGTCTCCAGAGACTTTGCTAAAGGCACAAATCAGTGGTACGCTTTCCTTCTTTAAAGATGAGCCATCTAAGACGAAGGGACTAAAGGTTTCCAGTGCTCTTACAGGGTGGGTTTAGAAAACTCATACATCAATATCAACACCATGTTCGGAGACTATGAGTTTCTGAGTATCTACCAACTTGGGAGAGTTCTCTCCACACAGTATCCACAATAAAGCTGACAAACCTTGTGTTTCAATATTAATAAGCCATTAGGAACCTCTGCATTTCTCAGAATCACCACAAGGCAACGGTACAACAACAACCATAGTTTTACATGCATGAAGTTCATTTTCCCAAGCTAGTCTGAGACTGTGGGACTTTCACTGTGGAAACAATGAGAGAGAACCAACAGTTAGGATCACAGGATTGGTTCAATACAAACCTAATCAGTTCTTCTGTAAAGCTTACTCACATACATTTTAATGAATACACACACGTGTGTGTGTGCGTGTGTATTTACACTGTACTGAATATGTCTGTATACATAGACTCCAGCTTTAATCAGCCTCACTCTGGTCCAGCTTCAGAAACACACTGTGTGTCTACTGTGCAGGAACTGACCACAGCACCTGGATCAGGGCCAAAGGCAAGACCTGGACAGGGTTAGCTACAGTACACGTCCTTGACCACGGAAATGAAACTCACCCACACACATACGAAACCTGCTCTTCTGACGTCCAACTTAAGCGTTACTGACTGTTTGCCAAGTACAAGGGTGGCCATACAACATGCTAAATAAAAAAAAAGGAGACAGTTTCTGCTTTCACAGCTTTGCTAAATAAGGATTGGTACACAATTAAGCTGCCTAATGAACGAATGTCTCTCCACTGTGATTTACTGCACGATCTTAAAGGGTTGATGTGTAAAAATAGGCCAGCTGTTGATGTGTCCACCCCTACTGTAAAAAACAAGGAAATGCAGTCTTTGGGTCCCCCCCTGTGCCATCGTCATACTCGAACTGGCCACCCGGTACACTGGCACTCTCCTGCTACTGCCAAGTTTCAACCCTCACACTGAACTTGAGAGGTTGAGTAATGTGAAGGATGCATCAGGAGCTGAGCTTGAGAAAAGAGTGAAGGAAGGTCGCAGAGAGGAAAGTTGCAACACAGGTTTATAGCCCACTCACAATTACTACTTCTTCCTCTCATGTTGGACTGAGGACACTACAGCCTCAAGAGGCGCCTCACTATCACCTCCTGAGGTTCAGCGTGGTGTTATGAGACGGGTCGAGCTGGGGTTAGTTCGTTAGCATGCTAATTTCAGTAGATATTCCTGCAGCACAATACACAGACATCTTTACCATAACGTCAGAAGAGTTTTGTCTTCACATTCTGTTGATGATGTTTTTTAATTTTTTAATGTTTTAAACTAAAATACTTTGTGTTTAACATTCTGTTCTGTTTTTTGTATCTCTGTCAGAGATCTGTGTCATCAGCGAACTAGAAGACCTGAGTGCCTCTGTAGATGTTCAGGATGTTTATACAAAGATCAAATGTAAAGTTGGCAGCTTCAACATCGACCACTACAGATGCAGGTAGAGTATGTCTATGACATGTAAACACATTTAAATATGCACACATGCATTCAGGTTTTTGCTAAACTTTAAGTCAGTGAGCAGAAACGGGTTTTGTTGACAACGTAATGTCTACATTATATAGCAGCGGCTGACGCAACAATACAGTAAAACCAGGGACCTTCCAATTCAGGGGAAGTCTCTCTCTCTACGAGGTCACCGTGCTGCCCCCACATACTTGTGTTGTCACAGACCCAGAGTCTGCACACACACACACACACACTTTTACCACCAGTACCACTAACACTTGGTCTGTTCCCACTTCTGCTCATATGGGTGATTTTTCGGATTATCACCTCAGTGTCATCGTGTTTCCAGACAGCTGTTGTGGTGGTGACCACAGATTAACAGACAGATGGACAGACAGATGGATCAACAGACTAGACGGATGGGTTGAACGGGGCTCTGGGCTGGTCCAACTCTGACTCACAGAGCAGAGGAGTTCAGTCAGTCAGTCATTTTCTCTCAGCCTGCGGTGTCTGAATCGATTCACTGAGACATTAACACGTTGTTAGGGGAGGAAAACCACTGGGCGATGTTCCACTACATCCTTATGGTAATCTCTCCCCACGTCAAGCTCCAGTCAAAATGGGGTAATTTAGCTCTGGGTTCTGAAATTATGAAAGCACACAGTGCAGCATAGTGAAACTGAAGCTGTGACTAAAGAGTTCAATTTTTTTTTTCCATGCCCCACACACACATTCTTGCCATTAATTAGAGAGTGGCCTCATTTTCAATATCTAAATCCTTTTTTTCCCTGTATTTCTTTCTCTTTGCCTTGATCACATACATCTGTGATGGAGTCAGCAGCTCCAAGTGCACACTGTGTACGTGCCTGAGGTCTTGTTCTGTTGGGAAGAGACCACTTAGCAGGAGGCAATTCTCCCTGTCTTGGTCTGAGGAGATAATTAAACCACGATCGAGCGCTCCACCATGTTGCATCCAGCAGAGAGTGTTTGCCTGTGTTTTCAGGTTGGTGCCTGCGTAGACATGTTCCTGTAAGTGCCTCCTTCTCTGATTGAGCCAGACAGTGAAAGGGAGATGGACATTCCGGGCCCTGCGCCCATATGAGACCCCATCATTAGCAATCAACGGTCTCACCACTGATCTGATAATAGAAATTGATTTTGATGTGCCAGATTTTAAAAATCACCTTTACTGGGTCCTAGGCATCTCAGTACAGGTCAGACTCAGGCGACGGTCTTGGCTTTGAATCTGACTGTCTCACAAGATTTTCACAGACCTCCCTGTTTGACTATAGTCAGCCGATTTATATTCTGTCAGGCCACATGTGTTTCATACAGAATGGAGCACCACCCCAAACCAGGATAATTTCAGTGATTAGACAGTTTCAGGGCATTAAGGTGTTGTGGGTCATATCATACGACTCTGCTCTCACAGGTGTGTGTCTAATTACTTCTGTGACAGAGCCAACGTTAATCTCTTTAGTAGACCTCTGTGCCTTCCTAAATAGATAATGGGTCAATTTTCTCATTTCTAGGTTATTTCAGTTTAATGTGCATTTAACAACGTGGTCTCAACGCACTTTTAACCAACCAGAGTGCTGGCAGGGAGAAGCACTCCATCATCTGAGCCAGTTAACAGTCATGGCTGTTTAGGACACAGTGGAGGACCTCTGGGCTCCTGGCCGACTCTAATCTGTATCATCCATGTATACGAGAGAGCCCACAGGGGTTGGAGTCCATATTAATCATTCTGAACAGATAATTGTTTGGTATTTCATCACCCAGCCCAGGTTATTTGTGCGCAGTGGGTCAGATTAAATCTAGCCTGACAGGGAAAATGTTTCATCTGGCCTTCAGTATCTCACTTATGGAAAATGAATGGAAAGTTAGATAGGGGAGGCAAATATGGGAGGTAAATATATAATTGAATGCTTGTTTGTATCAAAAATAGGAGGAGGACAAGAAAGGGTGGAGGAGTAAAGGAAAATGACATAGAGGGAGTTCTAAGAGAATAGAAAATAGCATCTTGGAGCAGAGGTGGGGGGAATTAAAGGTAGATAAAGATGCATGGGAGTGATGGGGTGATTAGGTATTAAACTCTGTAGTGGGCGTTTCCTATCCTGTTGGAAGTTCAGATCTAATGAGCTTTTGAACTTCCAACAGTTTCTTCTCCTTGTTTTCCGTGGGTCTTACCTTGCAGTGGTGCTCCTTCAACCATTCTCAAATGCAAGGACACCTCCCACTCCCCCCACATCAACACCCCTAAAGAGAGGACAGCCGGTGACAGTTCACCCTTAGTCGCTCCAAGGAGCATCTCACACAAATTGAAGCTGATGTTTTCCAGCTGTTTTGCAAATGGCTGGGAGCGAAGGGTGACTGGATGGGTGCAGAGAGAAAAGAGAGGAATGATGAGATGTGGGGGGTCCATATGTATTTGTCGCCCTTTTCATACAGAGACACACACAGAAAAAAACTGATGTACACACACAAGATAATGATGCATGACACACACACTCACACTCACAAGTAGGCACACTGTACTCTCACTCACTGAACTTCTATTACTCTGTTGGGGAGTAATAAAGAGGGAGGGAGACGAGAAGAGAGAGGGTGGTGTAAAAGAAATGCTGCAGATGGTGTTCATTGTGGGAAACATTTGTCATACAGGTTTTGTGCATGATTTGTCAGTGCTATAATAATGCTGTGCAAATATGTGTGTATTTTATATACTGTAGGTTTTATGTCTTTGTGTCTTTCGTCATGTTAACCTCTTTTGATTTTTGCGTTGCAGGTGCTTTCTGCCTCTTATGGATGGAAATCCTCAATTCATGGAAATCTAATGTCACAAAAATGAACTATGCGCAAATAATTAAGTTAATGCACGAGCTGCGTTTTTATTACCATCTCAAAGCACTGTCTAAAATTTCAAAGTAATGGTAATATTCTGCAAGTTTCAGTGTACGCCTCTAGGCTGCTGAAAGTTTGATAAAAATGTTAGTATCAGTCTTTGGCTGGTTTATCTAAATGTAATTTTGTAAGTACCGTTGCCATTAACGAGATATTATCAGGCCCTGCCACAACAGGATGAGTAGTCCCAGATGCCCAATTTAAGTCTGGCCTTGTGTGTCTCTCCAGACCAGGGCATGCCTGGCACTCTGGCCACTATGAAGGACTCATTCTGCAGTGCAAGGACACAGCCGTGGTGAGGCTTCTGCCTGCTCCACAGCAGCCATAGCAGCCTTAGGCCTCTTTATGCTGTGCCTTTGCCATTCTGCTACTCCTAATCAAGGTCCCTCATCTCTGCTGGGGCTGGACAGACAGGAAAATGAAGGAAGTCATTATTTTTGGCTGTAACTCTGGGTGTCAGCTGGTGCGGTATTTTGCAACATCTTAAGATTTTGAAGAAAACTGAATAATATTCCAATTAAATTCCACTCCCCTGTCTCTCCAGTGGCTCTGATTGACTAAATAATCAAGTCAATGAAATCTGGTGACAGCTGGTCTTGTGTGTGTATGTATGTGTGGGAGAAGACTACAACATTGGTCTCCGTTCTCTTGATGATGAAATCTTATTCTGGTGATGGTCTTATACTGGTACCTAATGGATGAAAATGGTACATAGTTTACATTATTTGAACACTTGAATTAAAACAGTTAAGAATGTGCACTACACAAAATGATTTAACACTTTATCAAGTATTTTTTCTCAGTATTTATCTTATGTACAAGTCAGGGATTTTAAGTGCCTCTAAATTGTACTTTTTTCCATTCCAAACACTTCTCATCCCAGAGTGAAACATTTGTTTTAGTGTTCTAATAGCTGGATAGTATAAGACCATTCCTCAGTACTGTAGCTGGTTCAAGCTGGTGACTCTTCCTTTGGTTTTAATCACTTTGCTCTATAATCAATTTGTCAAGAATCAAGTTTCATTCTTTTCTTTCTTTTCTTCCATATTTGTCCTTTTTCCTACCCTTCTCTATCTCAACACCTCCAATTACCTCCTTTGCCTCCCTCCCCGTGACCTCTTGCTGTCTCTGTCCCTTTTCGACATCTATTTTCTCTCTCTCCTCTTTTCCTCTCCTCACCTCCAGTATGGAGGATGGTGTTCGGAGCTCAGGCAGCTGTGGAGGGGTGGTCCTCTCTTGCACTGACAAGCTGAACAGACGCACTGTGTTGGTTCGACCCGTCAGCAAGCAAGACTCTTTCAGCCACTTCTCTGGCTTTTTCCCTCCTGTAAGAATCCAGTTCCTCTTCATTTTAGTTGACTCTGCTTATCCTCCATCAACAGTGGCCTAAAAGAATAGTTCAGTGTGCTCCTCAGAGATGTTTCAAAAGCCAGTGCTTTAATTTGAATTTAAATATTTTTAGTGTTGCTTTGGAATTTGTCACAAGTTCATGAACTCAGTCACCTTATGTGCTAAAGGAAAACACCTCTACAGGTAGTTGTATAACACACTTGGTCTTTGAGGAATGTATTCTAAACTTGAGAATTTGATTATCTATTTCTTTATGTAACATTTATTATAGAACGTCTCCTAAAAGTGTGTGTTTTATGCATTTAGCAAGTTTTCAGATAATAAATTAAGAGCTATGAAGTCCACTGTTACTGGATGTTTTTGCAGATTTTATGTGTTAAATAGATAATTTCTTTTATTCTCTTTTTCTGAAGATGTATGTAAGTGATTTCTTTCTGTGTTTTCTTTGCAAATCATTCATATGATTGGAGATATGGATTTCCTGAGAAAGCAGAAATAGTTCAGCCTCAGAAGACAGCTACAATCATTAATTGGTTTAACAAGAACTGAATCATCTTATTAAGGGGGCTGATCCAATCTAAATTACTGCACAGAATATGGATAGATTTGCACCTTTTTTAGCTAGTAGCTTCAGCTTGGCTTTTTTAGAGTTGCACATGGGAACACAGAGGGCTGTGTTTTTTTGGCTGAGGTCTGAGGTTAAGTCTGGCTGAAATTCAAGGGCTGAGTCTAAAACCTGGCTTTAAACAAAGCACAGTTGATGGTAAATTTCTAGGTTTTCAAAATGATTCTTAACAAATTTAATCAATGTTTGTAAATCTGGGCTTAGTCATAAAGATTTAAACTTCAGTTAACAGAACAAAATTGAGTATATAGTGAAATCTACAGTTATTTTTAGCCTGGCTTAACCCTCATCTGAGAAATCAGGCCAAAATAACATTTTGATGATACCTATCATTAGTCTGACTTGTCTTGTCTCACCACCGGCCAGACGGCAGCCAAGGTCCTGGAGGGCTCTCACCAGCAGCATGGCTTTCTGTCGATCACCTACACTCAGGCTGTCACCAAAAATGTCCGTCACAAGCTCACCACTCGGTCTGAGAGACCAGCACGCAGTAGTGCTACCACTGCCAGTCAGAGGATGACCAGTGATCCTCTGGCAGACGCCTCACCTCAGTACCTGAGAGAGATCTTGCTGACAGCCCAACCCTTTGATGTGGTGCTATCCTGTCCCTTGTTGGCCACCGTAGCAGGGGTACTCCAGGTAGAAAAAGTGTCTGTCCTTTCTAACAACTATGTACTGTACATGACTCGCATCAGGAAATGAACAACAAACAGATGGTTTTTTTTAATGTATAAATGTAGATACTGATTCCACAATCATTTTTCATCTTACACATTTAATGTAGTTTGTCAGTCTACTCCGTGATTAGGATTTATTTCCTTTTTTGTTATTTGAATCAGCCAATAAATAATGATGATTATGATTTTATGAATTGATTATTTATACTTTTGACATGACGTCTTTTCAGGCTACTGTACCGAGACGCTACAGAGAGCGCGGGAAGTCAGTAGGCCAACCAATGAGAAGCCACACGCTGACGTCTCGGTGTTTGCCTCTCATCTACATCAACACCAGCGTGATCAGGGTCTTCTGTCCTGGAGTACAAGACAAACATGCAGCATCAGGTCAGAGAATTACTCATCTGTTTTGAAAGTACACTGTACAACAATAGGACAGTATTATGTCACAGGCTGTGTTTTGGAGTCTTCAGGTCTGTGGTGACCATAGTATGAAAGTCCCTGTCATGGTTGACAAAACATAGCAGAGCCACCACATTAGTATGCAGAGATATTTGCAAAAAAAATATTTGAGGCTGTGAAGAAGGAACCACAGTTAAATATACTCCCACAGAGAATAAGATCACTGTCAGAAACATCAGAGATGCGTGGAGCCTTGTTTTGTCTGCTGTTAGTACTGTAATGACTTATAGTGGTAAGTGGTATTTTTAAGGCTATGTAAGGCAGGGTGTGCTTGTGTGTGTGTGCCTGAGTTCTTGGCTCTGTTACAATGATATATTTACAGAATTTCTTATAATAATTTATGAAAGACAGATTAATATGTGTCCCTCTGTATTCAGTGTATTTTATTTTCTCTGTGTGTGTGTGTGCGTCCTTGTAGATCCCCATGTGAAACAAGAGGACACCCTGGTATTAAAGATGGGTTCCCTCAGCATGGCTCCTCAGGCTGATAATCCCCTGACCCGCACCGTGCTGCGAAAAGACATCTATCAGTAAGACACACTGTCTTCTCACTAAAGCTTCTCTACTAAACTGATGTTTGGGATTTTGGTTGAGGCAGGAAAATGGGTTTTTACTGTTTCAATATAAAAGCACTGTTAAAAACAAAGCAAAAAGTGGATTTATGGCTCTGTTAAGGGGGAAATATTTTTATAGACTAATTTATATGTTACAAGTTTTTTCAGCTGTGATTAAAAATGCAGTACAATCAGCCACACGGCAGTTTAATACATTTCTAGATTTATGCAACATCGTCAGACTTTTCCAGTTCCTAATAACATTCCTTGCATCGAAAGAAGACAGTCCTCATTTAGACCTTTTTTACAACTATGTTTCCTTCTCCTTTGTTTGTACATGCTGACTTATGCTATGTTTATCCTGTTTCTCCAACACAAGACAAAGTTCAAGACATTTATTACTGAGTTTTCCTCCCAGCCTCCCTCCCCTTCTTTCTTACGCATTCTGACTCCCATGACACCTCTCCTGTTATTAAATCTCATCACACTTACACAGTTTTCTAACATTCTGATTTGAAAACATACACGCCGCTCACTGGTGGTATTAGACCACCACAAAACTTGCTAGGTGACCACAGTTCATTAAAGTTGCCACTTACATTTGTCTGACCTCAAGTCACACTCCATAAAACCTGTTGTGAGGCAAGTGTTTTTGGTGTGTATGTGCCTGTACATGGGTGCACATCCGTGCCCTCATGGTATGTGCTGCCTCATGGGAGATTTTTAGGGTGCAGCAAATGACAGCACTGCATTGTGGTTAAGCTGCCCCTGTAATGACGGAGAGCAATGAATGACACCTTGGGGCACAGCTCGGCCCTTCAGCTGAAACACAAAACTGTTGACACAAGCCTCCCATGCCATGTGGATCAAAGCTGCGAGGCAGGGAAAATCTGGACTTCTGAGAGAAATAGCTCAGCGCAAAACACATTTCCCTACTATAGGCAACTAAGAGAATCTGGATTGTGTCATAACTGCCTCAAAACCGCAGCCCCACAGCGTGTGTGTGTGTGTGTGTGTGTGTGTGTGTGTGTGTGTGTGTGTGTGTGTGTGTGTGTGTGTGTGTGTGTGT
>JBBMJY010000025.1:21565098-21581908 GCA_037833715.1 Toxotes lorentzi
GTGTGTGTGTGTGTGTGTGTGTGTGTGTGTGTGTGTGTGTGTGTGTGTGTGTGTGTGAGAGAGAGAGAGAGAGAGGGGAGGGAGCAGTTGTGCGAATGGGCAGATATGGAGCTGGCAAACACATGTAATGAGGGAGATAAAAGTGGTGCCTAATGCTTTGTGCAGCTGCAAGTGAGCTGACACAAGATGTAAAACTGAGAGAGAGAAAAAAGAAAGGTGGACAACAAAAGGAGCGGAGAGGCCACTTTAGGCGTCATTGCTGCCTTCAGTTGGTGGAAGTGTCACATGTAGGGAGATTGCATAGAGCAGGGAAGCACATGGGGTCTAGGCCTACAGGCAACGTGTAACCTCCAAGGCAAGACTGAGAGATATACCACACTGTGTCCAACCTTGTCCAAATTTCTTCCAGAGGACCCAAGCTGTGTTCCTCACAGTCTCTCATTTACTCGTTTGATGTACTGGAGCAAAGAATGTATTGATCAGTAACCATAGCTACTGTTTTGCAGGGACTTTTGGGGGGGTATTTTTTTCATCCCCACCAGTTTCACTCAGTGTATCGTGCTGAAATGTTTGCTGTTTGTTTTGGTATGTTTTGGTACAAGTTAGCTCAGCTAATGGGATGTAACAACTCTGTTTCCACGGAAACTGTGACTAGATTTATTTTGTTGACATGTTGGCCATGTTGTTATCATGTCAGATGATAAATGACGATCTTGTGGGCATGGAAAATAATCTGGAGTTTTTCTCAGAGTTTCACCCGAAAAACCAGTGAGACCAGCCATGCAATTTCGCCCCATATTGGCCAGTAATGTTCTGCCTCTGGTAGTTACAGGATTGGTGGCTCTGTGGCTTTGGGGCCTACATCTGCTCGTAGACGTAGATTACATCGCACAACGCTCAGCCCTGGACTGAACACACACACGCCACTGTGCAGCCCTCCACACGCAGCCCTCACACACGCACACAGGCATACAATGTACACTGTCAGGCACACATGCCCATGCAAACATAATAAGTTGCCTACACTTTGTCATGCATTCGCACCCAAAAGTGAAGTGCACACAACCACATACTGTACATATGTACACAAAATACACGTACTGAATGCATACTCTGTCACAAACACTAGCAGCAGGCATGGCCATGTGTACAAACACACCCACATTCAGTCACCACCTTAACCTCTGCACACAGAAGCCAAGAGCCACCACTTCCCTCTCTGCAGTGAAACCCAGGAATTATGTCAGACCACTCTCTGTGTTCATCCTTCCATTCCTAACCATGCATTATCCTTACCACCTTCCCTGTTCACATCTGCCCTCCAATTTAGGATGATCACACTTCTGAGTCACATGATTGAAAACAGGGGACTTGTTGCCATACCATTACCAAGCTCTGTCATGTGCTTTATCTGTGCTGAGTTCTACTGTGTGCGCTCTCCCAAGTCGACTAGAGAAAGTCATCGTGAGAGCCTGTAATCATGCAAACCAGTGTGTGTTTACAATCTATAACCAACTGTGGCTATAGGAAGACATATTGTCTTTGAGTCTTAGTAGCCATTTGCTGCAATTCTGTTTAAAGCTCACCACTAATGACATCCAATGTCATAACTGAATGACTGACCAAAGTGCCTATGCTGTTATTGTTTACTGTACAAGAAATGATTGCCTCACAATGTCCAGGATTTGCCGTAATAACACCCTGGGAAGAGTGAAGGCTAAAATAGCAAGCATGTGTAAACATCCTGATGGAGCATATCTTGATACTCTTCTACTAACACTGTTTCTGACACACTTCAAAGCTCCTCAGCTTCCCTTTCAGCCTCAACATTTTTGGGGCACATTATGTATTTATCATTTAGCGTAGACAGATTTCCTCAAAGAAGCTAAAATAAACCTGTTTGACTGTAAAGCTGCGGAGCTATGTTGGTATCCACCAGCAGATTAATTTGGTAACTGTTAACACAGTTTCATTTGATTATGTGACGTTAGATGTTGTTTCCCTGAAGGAGCAGGTCCCCCGGGGCTTCTTTACCAAGCAGGAATTATGACACAGAGCTACAGGGTTCCCCTCTTTCCCCCCGTTCATCTTCAGCTACAAGGCCGCTGTCAATTTACACAGCTGAAATCATTTTCCTGTCTTGAAAAGCTGCTTTTTTCCAAGTACATGAATGCCGGCCCGGGGATTGTCCAGCATGCGTTCAGCCCTGACTTTCTTGTGGTTTGGGCCCTCTGCAAAATCTCACTGATCTTTTTCTTGCCCACTCCTATTTTCTTTCATTGTCTCACTTTCTCTCTCTCTTTTTTTCCAGTGAGATTTTTTTTCACACATGGAACATTTAATTGAAAGCTTCTTGTGTACTGGGGTGAAGGGGGAGCACTCTTTCAAACACCCTAAGGAGATTTGGTTTCCCTTTTTTGGGGCATAGAGACATGTTAAAATGTCTCTTTGTGTGGGTTAAAACAGATAATGCCTTTGCTAATATCAGAGCTGATCGTGACCTTAAATAAACTTCACTAACCTTTAATTACATATTTATTAATAATACTTATATACCAATAAATAGTCAGTGGAATTGACTAATGGTTAGCTAATTGCCTTTGTAATTAACTGTGATTCTGTGTCCATTACTTGATCACTAAGAATAAATTTGATCACTTAGATGATTTTTAGCTGACCAGAATTGACTGGTTGATATGCAGTTAAGCACATTTTTATATTTTATGCAAGTAAAACCCCTTAAAAAGCTTTTTATGTGGCTTGATTATAAATTTGTAACAGATTTTTGCAGCACTGGGTAAATATGTGGGAGAATGAAAAACTTTTTCTGTACTTTGAAGCTTTAGTTGCCCTTAATGCACTGCTATAATGAGCCTGATGAAGGGCTGAAAGAAATGTTCCAAAGATTTGACAGAAGTGGGGGTTCAAACACTGATGCATTTAGTCTTTAGTCGAGTTAGTCTCAGTTAAAATCACACCATTCCTACATGCAGTCTCCTGTTTCTGTGGGTGAGATCTGACTCCATATTTAGTGTTAAAATATGGAGGAAGTTTGGATTGAAGGAGCAGCTCTCCTGATTCACCAGTGATAAGAAGAGTTCTATTATCCATAAAGCTGTTTTTATGTATATTTTTAACTGAGCTAAATAATTAGTATCCAAGTAATGTTCAAACAGTGAAAGTTTCCTTAGCATATTTTCTTGTGCATGTGTATTTTTCCCTCCCCTTGTGACTTCTTGCATCCATGTGTCGGCACATGTTTCTACATGTGTGTGATTGTGTCTTAAAATATCCTTCCACATTTCCCGACATCCCCACACCTAGATGACACAGCTCTAAATTCCATCACTTATTCGATTACCTCATGGTCTGTCCGAGGGAGACTCGGGGAGCATCCCGCTGCCGCACGATATGGTTTTTGGTTTTTTGTTTTGATTAGTTCACATGCCTGCATTTCTATGGTAACGGCAGAGAAGGCTGCTGTGTCAGTGGTGATGCAGCGCCAAGTCAACATAATGTGGCTGTATCAATGGACTCTGCTTCACTCCCCCCGCCTGCGTCTTTTTCTAATACACTTTCCAAAGTATGACTGTTCTTGCTGTAGCATTTTTTTGTATTTCCCTCTTTCTCTCCCTGCTTTCTGTCCTCATCCAGTGATTGTGTCTCTGTTGTTTATAACCCATCGCACCTATTTAGCATTTAAGTGTCCTTCTTTCTTCCTTCTTTCCTTCCTTTCTTCCCTCCTGCCTTCGTTCTCCCTGTTCTTTTTTAATGTTCAATGTGACTAACTCTTCCTGTCATGCTTCCTTTTACCCATCTCCCTGTATGTCTAAATAGCTTTTTTTCATACTTCTCACCTTCCTCTCTCTCTTTTTTTTTTTTTTGCCACAACTATTTTTTTCTCCATGCATCCATGTGTATTTGTTATTTCCTTCCTCTCCGTCGCTCCAGTGTTGGTTAGACTGGTCCCAGTCCCAGCACACTGTGGTCAATAAGCCATCCCCTTATTGCTGTTGAATGGCTGCCTGGTTAAGCCCATATATATGTCCTAATAAGTGGTTGTGATGGGGATCTCCCCTCCAGAGATAAACACAGCCTGCTGAAGCCAGGACCCTGCCTGTTACTAATAAAATTTCCTGGCAGTACATTACATGCACCCTTCTCCCACAGTAGCATCCTTTCCATGGCAAAGGATGTGTGGATGGAGGAATAGAGGGATACAAGTCCCTGAAGAGGTGGGAAAAGGAGAGAGGTGTACTTTCTTTCCTACTGTCTGGCAGTAGGAAAGAAAGTGATTTCACCTGGTCAGAAAATGATGGGAAAAGAGATGTATGTCTGTTTTTCTCCTTCTCTCTGTAGCAAAACCTGCACCTGCATTGACCACTTAAATAATGTTAATGTTTTACATTATAACATTGAGGGAGCTCATGTCTCTGTCATGTAAAGTGTTGTCAGCATACTGTAAAATGTACAAGATAATGTGAAGTTAACTATGTCATTTGCACCCATGGTAAAGTGTTGCTCTGTGGTGGGAACTGTCATTACATTGTTCTAAGTGATGAAGATTTCAGATTTCAGCTGCACAGTTACAAGACATTAGATCGGTCCTATAATAAAAACTGATTTCAGTGATTTTTAATTCAGTTGATTCAGTCAGCTGTAGAAGCAGAGGAAGCTTTTCCACTTTTATTCATTTGAGGCAGTAGGAGTGAGAGATGGGTGAAAGCAGGGTGTAGAACAAAGCTGCTTATAGGCCTTCAGCACATCAGCTCTGTTCAGAGGTGCAGACCTGTCACAGCATCAACAATCACCTCAGTAAATTCACCAGAGGTCACCAGGGTTCACATACTGCTGCTGCTGCTGTGCTAGTAGTAGGATTAAGAGACCCTGCGAGTTTTATGCTCTGTAATCTCTTGTCCTCACATTGAGAAAAAAAAAAACTATGAATGATCTTCTCAGGCGTCTGTATGACAGCTGCAGCTCACTGACTTTCTTTTCTTTTCAGATGAAATGCCATTCTTTTTTGTATGCTCTTCAGCTGGTCCCCTTCTTTCATGTCTTTCTCCTCATCTTTCTTTTCCTCATAAAACCCAGAGTTCCCAGCAAATGATTCATTAGATGCTTCAGTGCACACTTGCCTCATCACTCACTTTAGTCGGCTGCCAAGTACCCCATTTCCCCGTTTGTTTACACCAGCGAAAAGTGTGCCGCTTTGCTTCGCTGCCGCAGCGGAGGAGAAGAGCTGCCTGGGCCACACACAGTGACACCAGGACCTACACTTATATACTCTGATTTAGGAGTTGCTTTAAAAACTCCCCTGGCTGCTGAGCAGGTTTAATGATAAACTCCTCTCAGAGGCAATGATGGTAATATCTGAATCACCAGAATAAAAAAAAAAGTCTTTACCTTTTTTAAACTTCAATTGCAGAACAGCCTAAATGATGAGCAGCATTCATAAGTGAGCATTTTGGATGCACCAAAATTGCATATGATAGTACCAGCTGTAATAGTAGTGCTGAAAGAAATTATGTTGGAAATGACTCCCTGCATGTGAAGTATGTTACTACACAGTACTTTGAGTATACAGAGTAGCATTATGCTGTAAAAGTGGTGTCTGTGGGGATTGCCCAGCCAGACATGGGCCATTTGAAATCTCTTTATCTATTTTTGTCTTTACTTTCAGGCTTTAAAAATATAATCAGAGGATCTTAATTCCCTAGTCTACACTCTTGCTATTTAAATTTTGTCTTTTTGTGAAAATATGCCAGTGTGTCATTAACACAGAACTGTGGGCAAAACCAAACCAACTGAGTAAATCTCTTTAATTGCATTGGTCCTTTTTTGGCCAACTAGCTGTTCTGATCTTTTAGTTGCTTCATGTGTGTATATTGATGTCATTACTGCCGCTCTTATGACTCTGCCTTAAATATATGTTTTTACAGGAATTCCCTTTTGATACTACATGGTTGTCTTAAAGTGTAGTTATAGTGCGTTGCAGGCAAGTGCTCAATCATCATAATGTAATCCAGTGTAAGCTTTTAGGGCAGAAAGAGGGAGATGGCACTGAGCCATGAGAGTTTGCTGTGAACCTCCTAGCAGATCCACCCAGCAGTCAAACAGAGGTAAAGTGGCTAATAGTGTTAAAGACTGCATCAATAGGAATGTCTCTGAGGGATCGCAAAGCCTGTGCTTCGTTCTAGTTGTTCTCTGTTTGGGCCTTGGAGACAGAGGACAGAGACATTCAGTTGAGATGATTAGCGCTAGACCTTTCTTGGTCAACTGTAAATCATTTAGCTCCACTTGTTTCTCTCCCTTTCTTTTAATCCTCTACTCGCTCACTTTAGATGTACACCCATGTTCTCCCTCTCTTCTCGGGAGAAAGAAGATAAAATAAGCAAGGATTTGAGGGTCAGCCAGAATAAACATTGTTTTTTGTCAGTCCAGCAAATGAAACACCTGGTGCTGGTAAACGCAGAGGACATATTTCACAATGCCTTGACACTCAGGATTAATGCGACATCAAATTGTTTTAAAATGGGGACAGCCGCTACCCAGAGTAAATCACACGCCCCTTTTTATTAAAGTTTGCCCAAGAATTTATGTTTTATTTCAGACAGGATAGCCTGCACAGAGCTGACTGATGAGACTGGGAATGGGTTCATAAGGGCTCATGTTGAAACAGCCCTGAGACAATGTGTCGTAATATGAACAGGAAGTTTAGACTCAGCCACTGAATACTGCTGTTTGGGGTGGATTATTTCCCCTTCCACCTTTTTTTTGTGAAGTAAAGTGATATTTGTCATTCTTTTCTGTGGGAACCAGAGTGATTGATAGATTTTTCTGTTGCACAGATGATACATAAACATATCATGTGAGCTGATTTCCTGGAAAGGGAGAAAATGTCATTTTCCCCTGCCGCTATAAGTGAGAGGGGAAGACTTGGTTTGTGTTTGCGGAGCTAATGTTACGAGAGCAGAGCAGAGCAGAGGAAACCAGTTGAGTGTTAGTGGATGTGATCATTGATCTGTGAAACAGAGTACCTGACCGCTATGTTAAGTCAAGTAAACCACTCAATACGAGGCTATCGGCCTTTTTAAGGGTGTACTCCACGCTGTCCAGACTGACCACAAGCCATCCCTCTTTCTGTCTAACTACAGATCTTTGAACAGATTATTACAAGTAAAATTCAAATGAATAATGAAAAAAATCTGGGATTATATATAATATAATTAATAAATAATTTGTATTTTCACACTTAATTGTGTTGTAGATTATGACTATGTTTGCAAATTTATTAAAAATCCAAACATGAATTCTCTCATTTACAGAAGTATTCAGATCCTTTGGACTGCATGCAGCATTGTCTTGGCTGTATGCTTTGGGTCACTGTCTTGCTGAAAGATGAACTCTCGTCCCAGTCCCAGGTCTCATGGAATCTGCATCAGAGAAGGACCTCTCTGTATTTGGCTGCATTCACCTTCTCCTCATTTCTGACCAGTCTCCCTGTCCCTGCTGCTGAGAATCTCCCCCGTAGCCTGATTCTGCCCTACCATGCTCCACTGTAGGGATGGTATTAGCCAGGTGATGATCAGTACCTGGTGTTTGGAAGATAGAGCACATGGAGTTCTGCCCGAAGGGTTGTCGTAGAGGTCTACAGAGAGTGTCCTGCACTTCATCGCTCCTTTTTTGTCCTGACGTGCAGTGCAAATTGTGGGACCTCATATACACAAGTGCATGCCTTTCTAAACTGTTCAGCCAATTCAGTTTGCCACAGGTGGACTCACATCTCACGGATAATTAAACAAACAGAAAAGATCTGATCTTAACCTGCAGCAAAGGGTCAGACAACTCTTGTGATAAATTTGCAAAAAAACATGTTTTGTCTTTATACTAAAGTGAGCAGAAAGTGAAGGGGTCTGAATACTGAATAAATCCACTGTATTTACATCTATATCATATAGAATCTTAATCATCTCTCTTTCTGTACCTCCATCATTGCGCAGCTTTTGACCAGAACTCTACACCTTGTGTTTAGCCAGCAGTCTCTTGTACTGTATATGAGTAGGGAGCTGTATACAGAGTCTTGTGTGCTGTGTTGTGGTGTCTGCTGCTTCTGTGTACAGCCTGTGGTTCATTCCATAAATATCTGTGGCCTCTGTGATGTTATTCTCAGGCCCTCTGCTCTGTGAGAAGATTGCACCACAACACTTGTATTCCTCGGCCTGCAGTTAGAGGTTTAGAAGGATTTGGAGAGAGAAAACCTCAGCAAGGGCTTTTCTGTACATTTTTATGGACATTTTGATGCATATGATTCCGATGTACTGTACAGAGAAAGGGGAGAAGAGGGAGAGAAACGGGTTTTAGGACCCACCACAGGGGAATCAAACAAGTAAACCACAACTTATTTTCCCCTCTCTGTTTCGGCTCAGAGTTGAGTGGATGTAGGGATAGGTCCCTTTGTCTTCGGGGCCCAACACTTTGGTCCAGCGGAAATATCTTAATAACTTTTGGATAGATATATATGAAATTTAATATGGACTTATATCATCTAAAGATGATGAATTGCAGTCATTTTGAGAATGCCTCAGTCTTTTCTGTGGTAAGATGATGAGGTCATTGAAACTGTCCGGTCCATAATCACTGTCCTCAGAACTCAACCTTTCATGTTGCATCACCCATAGGCTGACGTTTTCATTTGTATGGAAGATAAGCTCTGTAATGTAATGGTTGGATAGTCATGAATGAGTTCCCACTGTGCTTCTCCTCTGTAGTGTGGTTACCTTTTCTCTAGCACCACCTGCTATAACAATAACTGCTACGCACATTTTCATTCTCACCAAAAGATAGACCCTTTTTAATTTCGTTAACAGTATGTCCTTTTGTCCGGCACCACCCAGCTATGGTTCTCATATTCCAGCTGACCAAATGAACTCCTTAACCCTGAGCCTGTGCCTTACAGTTACCCACTTCACGTGTGAGTCCTTTTCAGTGTAAAGCCGAAACACCCGCGGTATGAATTCCCAACAACTGCCCTTTCTTTGTTTTTTTCTTTAACATCTGTCTGTGTGTTGCGGTTGGAGGCCGCTTTGCATTCCTTGTTTGGTGGCACTCAAGGTGACAGACCTTATTTGAGAGCTTCCCGGAAACTGCTCTCGTGTTTTGGCATAGTGCTGTCAGTCAAGTTGGAGTACATGCTGACAGAGGCGAGCGGGATCACCCCTCAGCTGGCCTGCCCTCATAAAAGGGCCTGAACCGGGGGTTGACCACCTGGCTGCAGGACTTCAGCCTCAATGAGTGTGCCTATATGTGTGTGTGAGTGTAAATGGTTCATCCTGAAGCAGGATATAAGGGTTCTAAGAATACACCCATAACACCAACCTAGGAAGCTCTGTGCTCAACTGCAGCATGAAATACACACAGTGTTACCCTGTCAAAGTCTGGTGTGTTTCTGTGTGTGTGTGTAGATGAAATTGTAAGTGCTTATGTTTTGTGTATGTGTCTGTGTGTGTAGTCCGACCTCAGCCTTGTGCATTATTATGTTTTAGTTCCTCTTCTCCCTGCTCATGACATGTTGATGTTCTGGCATCCTGTGTAGTTGGTTTGAAGCTCTCATTGTACTGACAACAGGGAGACTGGCTGGCCAGTCACACAGCAGTATCAGAGGCCAGGTGGACTGTCAGGGGAAAGTAGGAATACTGGGTTACTAGTTATTTGATAGTCAGTATGTCTCCTCTTCGTCTAGTTTCTTTCCATAGGATTTCCATGGAAATATCTGAACTTGAGCCATGTGTCGATTTGCACAGCAAAGTCTGGGACGATAAATTTGGAGGGAGAGTTTCTGGCAACTTTTTTTTCCTCACAGCAGTGAGGCTTTGTGTGTAGTTAGAGTGTAGTGCTGTTATGGTTGTAAGGAGTTTAGTTCTTTGGCATGTGATACAGAATAGTTGCATTGATACAGGATTGTAAATATGGTAGTGTCTGATTGTATTGTAATACTTTTTCAGCAGAAACAGAAACCTATATATTAAGTTTCTGTATATTTACAACTCTTCACAGTAATGTCCTGTGTGTATTTTAGTAATGTGTCCATGTATATGTGTGTTTGTGGTCAGTAGTCTCCTGCCAAACAGCAGTTAGCAGTAGGCTACACAGTAGAACGTCCGACCGGAGCAGAGGCAATTGGAGGATCGAGTTGTATGAAAGAGAAAAAAAAAGAAGAAGTCTGCCTCAAGAAAGAAGGAACGTGCAGATGCTTTCAGATGTCCATGTGTGAAGCCATAAGCTCTTCTGTGGCTCTGGGAAGCTCTGAGAAAACAGTGGTGTAATTGCCTAATGCTTGTGTAATAAAAGGCACATTACAACCCCAGGAGGTCCAACCAGACTTGAAAGAACCAGAGGCTGGCACTAAAGTGGGCTGAGAACTGTCTTCCTCCTCCTGGTCTTTAACAGTTGTTTTTAATGCTTCTTGCTCAATACCAAATAGCTTATTTAATATATATTATCAACTCAGATACATGTGTTTGATTTGTCCCTCTTCGTCCTGTTCCACCACTTTATACCATCTTGCGTAACACACAAATATTTGTCTTAAGTAAGCGAATGCAGTTTGTGGAAACTGAATATTCTCTGTTATGCTCTTGTGGTCTTGAGGCATTGACTTTTTAACAGTCCTTACTAATGCACCTGTAATAAGATGTAATGCATCGATAACTGTTTAAGTTTCTGTGTAGTTTGAGGACCACACTCCTGGTTGATCCCAGGTTTTTGTCAGGATGTTTGTGCTGTTTTGAGTATCTGTATGAACCACGTGCAGAGTGCAGATTGCAGATTATGGTTTTATATTTTGTAGACAGGTACAGTGGTGTAGGTGTCCAAGGTCGGCACGAAGAAAGTGACTCTATCAGTGCTCAGTTAAACTCACAACAGCTCGAGATTTGCAAGCTGGCAGGTAAGAGCAGTGTGAGGCTAAAACTTTACAAAAGAGAGCTGTGTGTGTGTGTGTCCGTGTGTGTGTGTGTCTGTGTATGTGAATGTCAGTCGTGTTACTTCAGCTGCAGGTTTGAGGGAACCACAGAGGGAAATGTGAAGCCACCATGTAGACAACTCTACTGTGGTGGTCCCCTTTCTTCTCTCCATAACTTACCACACACACACACACACACACACACACTCAACAGACCTCCAATCAACACCCCACCCCTTCACTTTATCATTGCACGCATGCACGTCTCTAGTTACACACATGTAAGCCGAGCAAAAATTATTAACTCGAGCAAATATGCTTTGCACCATATATTTTTGCTGAAATGAAATGTCCAACTGTTGGCAAGACTTCCCTCCATTCCTCAGTGATGACGAGGAGCCAGTGTTTAAAGAATCATTGTTCCCTCCTTGATATTTTTCCATCCTCTCTTAGACTGAGAAGGCATGTGAAGAGCTTTGAAAGGAGATTTTTTATGGTCTCACATTATGTGTAGCCTGGTAATGGATTGATATTATTAGCATTTTAAAGCCACATGAGAGGTTTTCTTTCTTTCTTTTTTTTTTTTTTTTAAGAAGAAGGCTGGTTTGAAGGCTGAGGGAGAGCTCCAGCTGACAGGCACATGTTGGATAGGTAGCACAGTGAGATACACTGTGCAAACCTCACTGTCCTGTCTGTTGTTTCTATGTGGGACACACACAGTAACTGTATATGTCAGAAGTAGCAAGTGCAGTTGTTTACAAAAGTTTTTGCACCACTGAGCAAATTATGTATTTTGTCGACTTTTGCTGCCACAGTTACAGATTCATTTATTTCTATTTTTTAAATGTATAGAATAAAAAGTGCACAAACAAAACATGTAATTTGTAAATGTAGAGACACAGGTGGCAGTGAGTATTTTCCTCTCTATATCTTTAAACCCTAACAAATACTTTGATGTGCTCTCTGCAGTATCCTTTCTTGCCATGAATCATTTTTATTTGCCCTTAATTAATTCCTCTTCCTCTCCACCCAGCCCTAACGGGCCTAGTTCAACATCTCATATAATGCCTGCTTTGTTTTACTCCCCTGTACATACATGATTCAGCCGTCGTGTGTCCCCACATTGCACTTCTCCTTTCCCCTCCACCCACGTGCCAAGTCATCACACAGGATGTTGTTTCCTGTCTTTTCCTTACCCTCTTACCTTCTCTTTGCTTTTTCCCCTTCTCCTCACTCTCTCCCTTCTCTCTGCCCTGTCCTGCAGAAGACCCCCCCCCCCCTATTCTGCTGTTTCTATATCCACACTCCTCTGCCCCCTGTCTCTCCCTCTTCTCTGCAGGATGTTGTTGAACATTTTCTACATCTGCCCTCTTCTGTTCTTCACCTCCCACTGTATTTGGTCTCCTTGTTGCTCCCTCTCATCTGTCTCTCTCTGGTCAGCTCACAGGATGCTGTATAGCATTTCCTGCCACCAGGGTCTACAGGAAAGAGGCTGAACACGGGCTCGTTTGATGTGCCATCTCCTCTAATTTTTTACACCTGGACTGTTTGCTATACAGATTTTCTGCTCAACAGAAGCACTACTCATTCTCCCTCCTTCCTTCCTTCTTTCCTTCCTTCCTTCCTTCCCTCTACACCATCCTTCAATCAGTTTCTCAATCTCTCCCTGCAGCCTCCAACTACACAACATGCTTTTTTGTTCAGTATGCTTTTAAGACCTAAGGGGGTATAAACTTCCATTCCACAGAGGCGCAGGGGGCTGTCGTCTTCTCATCTCTCAGTTCCTTCTAATAAAACCAAGGCCCAGTCCGGTTGCCAGCTCAATGCAGACAGCTCTTTAGTTCTGTTTTGCATGTTTTTCTTTTATTATTTTGTCCCTTTCTCTTTGTTTTTTTCCCACTAAAGGTTCTCAGTGCCTGCAGCTGTTTGGATGGTGGTCAGAAGTTTTGGCATTGTGCTGTTTGAATGCCATATTTTCACAGCACTGCCTGTTTAGAGTTGTGGTTTGTCAGGAGCCTGGCCCGCAGAGGCCACTTCCTCCTCACTGTTCTAGAGTCGCTGTACCAAAACACTGACTGGCAAGAGAGGAGAAAAAAAGAATAAGATAATAAGAGAGGGAGGAGAGATAGAAGGAGAAACAGACAATTAGAAAATGGTTGGGGGGAATCATGTACAGATGATGTGTGGATAAGATGTAACAAAAGACAGAATGGAGGGTAAGGAACAGGAGGTGAGGTGTTGCAGCACTGTCAGCTGTTGAGGGAAGAGAAGCACACCTCTTACTTATTTCTCTATCATTATTTTTCATTGTGGTTTCTGTATGCTTTGTGTGCTGTCTTTCCAGGTATTCTGTCTCACACTGCTCTGTGTCCTCTGTCCTCTCTGTTGCTTTCTGTCTTTCAGCTCCCTTAGCGTCTCTCTCCATGTTGTGGTTATCACATTCTGCATTGTTCTTCCTTCTTATTGGAACAAGGTGCGATGCCAGAAAACACACCAAGCAGCCAGGCTCAGGCTGATTCCTAGAGAACACTGTCAGTCCACATGTAAAGTATGACAGGCACCAGATGAGGCTGATTGAATGCAGCCTTTAATCCAGCCCTCGCCTGATGAAGCTCCCTCTGTTATGTAGCCATTTCAGCAAACCTCCTACATCCTTTACCTCTTTTCATTCCTGTCCGTTGCTCATAATCTTGTCAGCCGATTTCTCTCCCCTTTCTTCTCAATTTATATTTCCATACAAGAAGTGAGGAAGGCTTTCACATCAGTTAACCCACTGAAGCTGGATCATTTGACTGCAGCATCAGCAGTGGGACTGGTGCGAAGACTTGAAAACCTTTTTTTGATGACACAACAGAAAGTATCCAGAGCCATAGCAGTCACAGTGATTTTTGTTAGTGATTTGTGTTCACATGTTTTAAGGTATTTAAAGTGGAGGAATTAGAAAGTTTTTTTTCTTCTCTGCAGAAAAGATGTTTCAGTCAAAGGTGCTATGAACCCTGCAGTTTTAAACATCAATGAATATTTATCTGCTCTGGATACATATTACCTCTGGAAAGAAATAACCCAAACAAACCTCATTGACGTGTCACAGAATTAAAGCACAGATGAATGTAATAAAATCAATGATGGCTTACTGTCAGCTATTGCTCACTGGGACACTTTAAAAGAAAGTGGGACCTTTGTCAAAATCAAAAGGATTTTGTGTCTCTTCATCAGGCGTTTTTTTTCCTTCTACTTAAACCATTTACCTTCAGTTTACATGGTCAGAGCTCAGCTGCTGATTAATCTCAGTCTGCAGTATTAACCTCCCTCTGTCACTTTAAGTGCACTGCTGCTACGTTTACATTTTCTTTCCTGTTGATTTTAAATGCGGTTACAGCCTTTTTCCTCTCCTATACTATTTCTTTACCTTTTCTCCTTTCCTCCCTCCCTCTCCAAATCAACAACATCAGTAGTGGAATTAGATAAGCACAGAGAGTTCACTCCGCCCATGTGATTTCCTCAGATAGAGGGGAAAAAGGGGGAAATCTCTCATACAGAAATGTCACTTCGTGTAAACACACTCGGCGGTGTGGATGAATGCAAGATCCGTTTCAGAATTATAAACACTGGCTCCGCAGTCGTTCACAGAGGAGGAAGAATTAGCTGATGTAGGAAGCATGTGTGCCCCAGATTATTGTAATTATTTTATGCTGTTTTTCCTTGCTGACAAAAAAGCATTTGGACACTATCTCATGAGAAAGTGGTTGTAGTCCTGTAGTCTTGGGCAGCGCCGTGGGTTTCTAATCTGCTGTCATACTCTCGAAGTCCAACCTGTCTTTCCTTAAAGCTTGTGATTTAGACATAAGTTTTTAATTCCATTATGTGGGAGCTTCCAGCAGCAAGTCATTGTATTTTGTTTCATTCTGCCTTTTGTTTGCTGGAAGGAAATTTGAATTAGAACAAAATGTTGTTTAAGGTCAAGGCAAACGTCAACAAGAAGGACCTACTGTTTTAGCTATCTGATTACATGTTTGTTCAGCCTGTCTGCTAAACCTGTAGCATACATTAACCTAATCAAATATGGACATCATTTCCCTGACTTTGTTTAGGAAAATGTTCGTTCGTTATCCAAAGAAGGGTAAGACCTTGATATGTAATTTCGCTGCTTTAAACATTTGTCAGAATTCAATAATTGCTGTAAACAGTGTGTAATCAACTTCAAAGAGCTCTGCCAAAGATCCTCATTTCACAGATAAAAATGAGCATCTTCAAAAATACACAGAATGCATCCGTGTGTGCGCTAATGCGAACCAGCTTGGCAGTACTGAACCGCTTAATCAATATCAAGTGGAAAAAACAGTAGTGGTTCTTGCTGTTGGATCCATAAAGTGAGCCTAATTTTACAGCTCCATAAAACACCCTCCTTGCCAGAGCATGAATTGAACAATTTATGTGCAGAAGTAAATCACAAAGAATGTTCTGAAGACTGTAGCTATCTTGGTTTCAGACTCATGTCATAGAGTGAATGTATATTGCATGTGCCTGTGCATGTGAGCATTATGTAATGTGTAATGCATTGATAGTTTCGCTGTATTTAATTTTTTTTTCTTGTATTTACGTGAGGTCTTATGCCTGTTTAAGGACTTGGGAAGAGGAGAGGGTTATGCAACACTGCTCAGTGTATTTTCTAACAATCTGGACAATATGTCTGATGCACCTTGTGAGATTCAGCTGTATAATTAGTAATGTAGAAGTATCATCAGTTATCTTCAGTTTGCAGCCTACATGGTTTTGGTCTTGGATGATTGTGACTCCTTTATGTTTCTAAAGCAGTTTGATCTACTTCAGCCTTTGTCAGTCACCGGCGAACACACCAGGTGCCTTGCGAGAGACCAGGGGCAGGGTTTGGATTTGGAATCTTCCTCCAACAAAAGGATTATTTTCCTTTAATTAGTGTAACAGTAGTATTGAGGTATGTGTCTGTTCTGCTTGAGCTTGATGAAAATGACTGCATCTGAGGGCAAGCCAGATCCTTGACCTTCCCTGCCATGTCCTTTACTGCAGCCAGTTATGAATAATCTATTCCATGCGTGTGTTTAGTGATTAATTAAAGATAAGGCCTCTCAAATTAAAATGGCGGTGAGATTACGTCATTGTGAAATTACTGGTGGGGACACAAATCTGGTTTCAATCTGAGGTCTGAGGAAGTCAGCAAAGCATTCCCTTCACACCTCTGCATCAGGGACTTGCTGCTAAAACTCTGCCATGACATGTTTTATAAAAGCAGCATTATGTCCATTTTCACAGAAGGGAGGAAGCATTTCAAATCTGTTACTGCTAACAGAGGAAGTGACTTCACATGCACTGGCATGTTCAGTTTCATGGGAAAAATGGTAGCTTTGTCCTGCGGTGACGCGCGCACACACACACAAATGACTCGTAGTAACTCTCAGCAGCAACTTCAAGTGTGCATATTGTAGAAGAAGATCTAAGACAGACGCATGTTTATACACACACACACACACACACACACACACACGCACACACACAACCTGGCAGCAATTTTCAGCAGCAGCCACAACTCCAGTTGTTCACAAATGAGGATCCAAGGTGCCTTTTTGAGTGGATCCATTACAGATGTACCTACTGTATGAAGGAATCCAGCGAAAAGTCAATGCCCTTAAAAAGCCAGAGAATTACTGTCCCTGTTACCCAAGAATGTTCCATGCTCAGAGCTATATGCAAGCAGAAGCAGCAAAAGAACACATTTAAAGCTAAACAGACCAGGCAGAGAGTGTGTGTGTGTGTGTGTGTGTGTGTGTGTGTGTGTGTGTGTGTGTGTGTGTGTGTGTGTGTGTGTGTGTG
>JBBMJY010000025.1:21582008-21593430 GCA_037833715.1 Toxotes lorentzi
TGTGTGTGTGTGTGTGTGTGTGTGTGTGTGTGTGTGTGTGTGTGTGTGTGTGTGTGTGCGTGCGTGCGTGTGCGTGCGTGTGACAGTGAGAGAGGGTATGTGGGTGGGTGGGTGTGTAAGGATAAGCAGAACAGGAGCGGTGGGGATGAGGACGACATCTGTTCCATTAGTCTGACAGTCTGATGCAGAGTTACTTCAGAAATGTAAGTTTGGCGATGCATATTCTAACTGATCCACAGCCAAAGAAATGTGATATAATATGGATTTAAAAATACCTTTTGATATAATGTGTTAATAAATGAGTCAGTATCCATCATGGGATTGAAGCAAACTGTGTGTTTGGCTGCAAAATGAATCACAGAGTATGATGAAAGATTAGCACTTTAATTTGTATAGTCACTGGCATGTGTGAATTCTGTGAAATGTACCAGTTGAAGCCAAGGGAAATATCTGTACAATCTTTACACATGGCTTCTTTGCAACAATGATGCAAGAAGCAGGTTTTGAATTAGTGCGTGATGAGCCTATAAATTACACTGGCCAGACTGACACCTTTAACAGGCCATCATGGCAAGCACATGTTAGTTCTCTGCAGAGCAACACATCTGATACCGGCCCTGTTTATCACAATCTAACTTTTCTGACATGTAAACTGCCTGGGAGATAAATGACTCGTGTAATTAAGATATGTTGAAATCAAAGTGCAAACACTGTCTTTTAGTATACACCATGTCACTGTAAACAGAGGGGCTTCTTCTGTTGTGCTTTCTCTCAGCTTCGTATTATCATGTACCACTGTCATGAGGGTGGTATGAGCTTGAGCTAAGTCCTGCTTGTATTGTATATAGAAGTAATTGTTTCCTCCTAAGATCTTATGTAAATATGATATAATTGGTCGAGTATGAGTGTCTTAAAGTGCAATCAGCTTAATGAATAACAGGCTTCTGTTGGGAGCCTCAGTGGAGATGAGTAATGCTGCTGGGCTAAAAAAGAATAGATTGTTGAGTTTTTGTCATGGGAATTTGTTAGTACATCAAAGCCAAGGCACAATGCAGGAAAGTGGCAATTTCTGTTTATTGCATATTGTGGCAGTGAGAAAAAAAAAACCAATTAACTATAGGTTGGACTTGTTGTGCTTGGCTTAAAACACAACACAAAGTAATCCCCTTGTTATTGCCAAGTGACAAATTTAGAGCATTGTTACAACTTTGTTGTCTTGGATATTTTGTTCTTGTTGTAACTGTTTGACTTCTGTTGAAAAAGCTTCAGTCATCAAAAATGATTTTGGTAGCAGCAGCAGCAGCAGCATAAAAGTCCTTGACTGGGTCTGATTCTGCTGACTCGCCTTGTTCCACAACATCATTTTCCCTTCTCACTCCAAGGACGGCTGAGCAATCTAATTCAGAGCCTTAATTACTGTAATTGGTAGATGCAAATTAACAGCAATTGGACTTGACTGGGATCATAAATCCACATCTCAGAAGTTGCCGAATTTCTGGCAATTCAGAGCGGACCACCGTAGGCAGGGGTGCTTAACTTACTAAGTAATTGCAAGTTTCATGAATCATAATGCTTATGAATTCCCCCTCGGCACACACACGGGCCCTGTGGGACTGCGCTTTAAGCCACTGGGAGTCATGGTAAACTGATTGAGAAGCCACTGTGCAGCTTTGGCCACTCCACAACAGAAATACCACGGAGGAGTTGCTGGGTGCTAATGGTGTTTGGCTAATAACATTTGGAGCCACAGAGAAAGAATATCAAAACCTCAATTGAACACTTTTGTTTTTAGAATTTATGGATGATAAAAACTATTTACATCGGTCTCACAGAAACCCTCTGCCTCTTGGATGTTACTTTAGCGTTTGAAAAAGTGGTTTAAAGCGAATGAAATGACACAGCAAGGCGTGCACCGTGATCCACGTAGCATGTTTTCCTTCAGTTCAAATAGACATTAGTCGGGGTCTGCTCAAAACAAAGAACGTGGAACACTCATGAAATATAGCACATCTGAGTACAAACCTAATTTAGCTTGACTTGGCTGAATTAAGCCTGAGATCTCAATGAAATTTCTACTCAGTATGCATGTTCAACCATGAGAGCAGAGGCAGTGGGCCTCATCTTTCATACACAGGCACACTCACACACATTTACATACACTCCTGCCTCAGACGAATGTGTAACCAGACATATATTGCATGTGATTGTTGAGGAAATGAAGTGAAAAACAGGTCTGGGGTTGCGGGTTCAGGTTGCGGGTTTCAGAGTGACGAGATCCAGAAGCCAGCGGCGCTTGGTATTACCCCGGTGCTTCCTGCCCCACTGGCCCGGGGCAGGGGATGTCAGTTGAGAGAGGGAGGTGGGAGGCCATTGAAAGCCAAGAGCCATGATACACCCTGCCCCACAGAATCCCCTCAGCGAGAGGCTTTAACACAGCCCACGGCTCCCACACTCCTACCATCAAGCCCTGAACCTCAACCAGATCCCATTGTGGTTTGTTTTACAACCTTGAACCACTGTTAGCCTTCAAAACCTCAGCATGGTAATCAGGCTCTCCCAAGATTCCACTTTCGCTCTTTTTCAACAAAGTTTTTACTTATTTACCCAGTGGCTCTGTTCAGCATGACTCTGTATCCGTGTAACACCCCAACACTATATTTCAGTTTTTTTTCTTTTGACCATTCATCCTCTTCTATCATGCAAGTTCTATATTCCAAGTCTGGATGTTATTGCAAAGCTGTGTGCAGCAGCAAAGTAAATCCCTCACTGGTTACACCTAATACCTCTGTGGTGTGGAGCAGCAGTGTGTCTGCATGAGCTTGTTAGTTGTTTATCGGTGTATACATGTGCATTAGCTAATGTGTGTGTTAACTGATCGAAGTTCCTCCTTGAATCCCATTACCACTTCAGCTAACAATCCCAAATCTGCAACACATTAAGCACGCAGTCTTCCCACTCGTGTACTTAATAACACAAATCATGACTGATGCTCTGCCCATCAACATGCATGGACCCAAAGAATGCTAAACAGAAGAACATAACTTGGAATGAATTGCCCATTTGTAAATTTATCTGCGTATCTTCCAGAGGAATTTTGAACATCATTATTATTTTTTTTTTCTCAGCAATGAAGTACCAGTGAAGCACTCTTTCCAAGTCCTGCATTCTAGATACATAACACTGCCATGTCTTCACTATTTTGTCTGCTGTTTCCCACTGGAGGGCTTGAATTAGATGGAGGCTTTGACTTTGAGCCATAATAATGTTGGATGGGAGCCCTCATATTTCAGCACTGATGCGAAATCGGCCCAGTGGCTTTTCAGAGTCAAATTGGATTTAAATTGTGTCAGAAGAGGGAGAAATGTTTTTTAAAATAATAGCCATGAATGCCATGAAACAGAGCGTTCTTACTGCAGAGCTTTTGATCCATTTTTATAAATAGCAGAATTTTGTCGTAAAAAATAATGTTTCTGTGGTCTTTTCCTGCAATTAAAATACGGTTGGCTCGGGAACAAGGGCGAAACTAAGTACTTGTGTTTGAGGAAAATTTCTCTCCCTCTCTGAGCCCCCATCCAAGCACCCACCACCACCGCTCAGCCTTCCTCAGCTGCGAAGGCATGTCATGTACCACATGGCCGTGGCAGGCAGATGTCTGATAATGGCAAAAGAGCCAGAGACTCAGCAGGAGGGTGTGTTCCACCTGCCTCGCTCCGTATGTTTTTAGTTCATCCTGGTATTTGGTGGACAGAGTGAGTGCCACACTTCCCCGAGGCATTCTCCGACTCCTCTGGACCAAGCAGTGTGGTCTTTACATGACCGATCAGATACGTCAAACCACCAGTGTTTTCCCCCCACATGTACAACTAGAAAATCTGGCTTCAATTATTATTTCACCCCAAAGGGGAACTTCCAAAATTCCTCCCTTCCTCATTTGTCAGAAATGAAGCTCTCGTTTCCTGTGATTGGCTGAAATATGTCTTTTGATATTAAATCACACTGGTTTCCACTGGCTGCATGACCAAGACAAATGTTTATCATATTTATTTATGTCACTGGAGATGACCCTGCAGCTCAGCAATGCAGAGACTTGGCTGCAGACTCCCATGCTATGTTGATTATGATAGAGTCTCCTAAATAAGCTGAAGTTAAGAGATAATTTGGAAAGCATATGAGGTAACTGTGGTTTGTTTAATGTGAAAAATACAGTTTGGGGTTGGGGAGGGTGATGGAGGTACTGTTACAAAAGCCCTAATGAATCTAGACTGACACATCCCACCCAAATCTTACAGGGCTCTTGGTTTGATTTATATTATATTCTGTTGATAAATGTGGTTCCAAATGTTGATTAAGGATCTGTTTCACTTGTTTGTATGTCAACAAATCCAGCTAAGTCTAGTTATGCACCTCTGATCTCCCATTGCCATTGTTTTTGTACTTGGTGCTTATTGTCATAACATCACGCTCTGGTAGAGGCCTTTCCAGTGTGGCTGAGGAACGGAAACTCTATATGAAAATTACCATTGACGTTGCAGAAACAAATAAAACTACTCATGCTGCCACTACATCTGTAGCCGTTTTAAGCCCTTATTTATACCATTTAAGCTCTCATTTGAATTCACCAGCACAAATAAACATATCATAACGAAGCGAAAGCCCTGATGTCATATGCAGATGTTGAATTTTGATTATTCCTGTTGCCTCGTGAATTCGTCAGGATCTTGTCTCTCAAAGGCAAAATAGATGACATCATTTTTTCTTGGCGCTGATGGGACAGTTTTACTCACTTGACTGTAGCAGTTCAGAAACCTTGCTGCCCACTCCTGACATATCTCTACATCTCTTCTACCATATTACAGTTTGTGTATACTGTAGAAGTCCTGTGTTTCTGGAGACAGAAATAGAAAAAGAGAGGCAGTAAGATCCCCACTCCCCAGACTACTGTGGCGTCAGGCCAGAGGTTTAAGCAATGTTTACTGCTAATGATAAGCTGGCATGAATCAGAACTATATAAAAGGCAAATGATTTCACCTGAGGCCTGTGGGGTTACTTATCTGAGGTCTGGCTGTACAAGTACCAGAGACTTTGATTTAGTCATAAATCATCCTGTAAGAAACTTACTACTAAACCACTGAGCAGGCAAAGGGAGGAAAGAAGTCAGTAGTGGTTAGGGCCTACTGCCAGAACCTCTTTACTGGCTCAGTATAACAGACTACCTGCTCTACTCCAGAGGTCATGTGCTTCATTGTAATTGACTTTATAAAGTACAGCCTGATCCAATGTGACCCCCCGCAACAATAAATAAAACCTGTTCATGTTTTATACATTGAGGTTGGTTGAACTTGGACACCTGCTTGTTTAATGTGACTGCACTACCCCATGCAGTGTATTGTCAACAAGATACACTTTTTCAAAGATCTAAGTCTTGGCCTGACCTGGGCTTTCTAGGATTAATAGCGCGCCGTATGATTTGTAAAGTGGCCCAACCAAAAAGCTTTTTCCCTCTCTTCCCCCCAGACGTGCGCTCAACCTCGGCATCCTGCATGACCCAGGTTCAGAGGTGGAGGACCGTCAGTACCAGGTCGACCTCCAGTCCATCACCATCGGAACAGCTCAGTGGGAACAACTCAAGCCAGAGAAGGAGGGAATCAAAGGAGGTGTATCAGCGGAGAGCGAGAGGAACTCCCAGAACCCAGCCCTGGAGTGGAACATGGCCAGCAGGTCAGGACTCACCTCAGTATTTACATGTTAAGCCTGAAGGGAAGATGCTAAACGATTTGTCTGTTGATGCTGTAAGGAGGTACAGAGGTGTTCTCTTTTCTATAGAAATATATATCTGTAAGGTTTGGTTACATCCATTGATAACCATGCTCATCATCAGCACACAGTAAAATGGCTGTGAGCAAAGAAAATGAGTGACAGGTGAAGTGATACATTTAATAAGCCAAACACTGCTCAATATTTTTCTCAGGACGTGGCAGATCAAAAAGGGGCCCAAAATATTAAACGATTGTATTGCTTTCATCTGGTGGACTCCACTGGGATGCCCATGTCACTCTGTATCTGCTGCTATAAATGAACTTGTTTAACCTTCATAATCCAAATGCTCAGTGGATGGGGTTTTTTCAGCGTTATATAGGATAAAAATCTTTGATTGATTTTTTCCGTGGCTGCGTGGCTTGAGGAATGGCAGTGTTGGTTGGTTGGTCCACCCCTTTGATCCAGAAAGAAATATCTCTGCATATATTAGATGGATTTCCATGACATTTTGTACTGACGTTCATGGTTCCCAGCAGATCAACACTAATGGCTTTGGTGGTCCCCTGACCTCTCCTCTGATGCCACCAGCAGGTCAGAAATGGAGAATATCTCAACATCTGCAAAATGGATTGGCATAAAATTTTATACAGCAACCAGTGTTCAAAACACGCAAGCACTTTTCATCTTTTCTGTTTTCAGTCAGTGTATCCTAATGACTAACGACTGTGTTACATAATGCAAGTGTATGGCTCTTTTATTATTCTTTTAATTAGCATTCAACAACAGTGGAGTTTCATGAGCTTGAATCTCATTGCTGCTGGTTTAAATGCTTACACCCCTTGTCAGGTGCTGTGTGTGTAATCTGCTGTGAATGTCCCATAATTTATCTCATCAGTCTTAATGTGGGAGCAGCGAGCAGTTATTGAGTTAGCTCCCTATCATGGAGCCTCTCCATGCACAGTCATAATTACAAACCCTGTCATTTTTTTATAGACTCGGGAGCTAAAACAAGCATGAGTGTAACAGCCTGTTTGGCCCCACATCCTTTTTTTCCGCTCATGTTTTGAGAGGGAACAGACCCAAAACTCACAGAATCACAGGCAGAGAGTCCAGATTTGTTCCCTGTCAACTAAAAATAAGCCTTGTGGAAGAATGCAGCACAAAATCAACATGGGCCTGATTGAAACTGAGAGCTCTCAGGTCATCAGAGCTTTAAGAAAAGGCTGGCTGAGATACTCACACCAGACACACTCTCCAGTGCACACGCACACAAACCCTCATTCATATCCTTATGAACACTATTTTCTTTACTGTATGTTTTGCACACACACACACAGAGTATGATAGTGTTTGGAGGCCTGCCAGGAAAACCCAGACTGCTGCTGTTGCTGGTGATACTAATGCTGAGCCCTCAGCTCTCAGACTGCAGTAAGATCCTTTATTGTGACAACCACTCGAGATTTATTTAAAGGAGAGCCCGTCTTACAGTTTCTTCTTCCTGTTTAGGGTCTAGCTACTGTATGCTTTTGAATAAAGGCAGACAATGCCCAACAAAAACACTCAAAAATGACAGTTAACCTCTTCCTGCCCAAGGAAATATGGCTTTTTGTTTAAAGGGCAGACATAGGGAAGAATTAGGTTCATGTCAGGTTACAATTTAAGTGCTGACTACACCTTTGAATCCAACTTCTTCACCTGTATAAATCACAGGGCAAGCATTATTACAAAAGGATGGCAAAAGTAAATTCAAACAAGTTTGTTCCATTCTGGTGAGTGGAGCTCAGCTTATAAAGGGCCCAGGAAGACTCTTTGGTTTATATGTGTTCTTCACTTTGTTCCTGTTTGTCACTTTTGTGTTTTAATAGAAAATAACTAGTGCTTTCTGCACTCCTTTTGTGGTCAGTGCATTCAAATCTCACTCCGAATGAGCAAACAAGTGGAGCCTTAGTGTGTAATGGACTTATGGGATAGTATCTCTAACCATTAGACCACCCTGATTGTCTCCTCGGTAGTTTTGACCATCTATCCCAAAATCCTCGCTTGTCTTGACCTTCAGCTGTGGCAGCCAGGGTCTGTTGTTAAACAGCCCTTTTAAGTAGCAGATCTGGAACTATGTCAGAGTCTTACGCTCTTACTACTGAGTCTGACAAGCTCATATGAGCAAACTGAGGCTCAAACCTCCTACGTTTTTTCTTTCTTTCTTTCAATATGTCTCTGTCGATGAAAACACGGCTGCTTGGGCCTCGTGCCAAGGCCAGATTGTCTGAAAGGGCAATGAGGTGAGATACTGGGCTCACACTTTGGGCTCCAGAAGATACTGGATTCCTTCTGAGAAGACTCAACTTTCTTCAGACATACTATAGCTACAGTATGTCTGTTTTTCTATTCAGAGCTTGATTATAGGATGACCTAACCTGCAGCTGAACGGTTACTTTTGTAGGATTAACACACAGTATTATATTGTGAGGAGGGTCACTCTCACAGTGACTTGTTGCTAGTGTGTAGTCGTCAATCATCTAATAATCAGAAGGTTTTAGCTGCAGACCGCATCTAAATTGGTCTGTTGAAATGTCCCATGTGGATCTCTGTTTTACTGTTTCTTCCCATCTCTCATTTTCATATCCAAATGATTAAAATTCACACTTGTAAGCTTTAGTGTCACTGTGTGGTCACGCTGAGAAGGTCAAAGCTGCCGCCGTTGTTGAGGTTTGTGAATTTCACCCTGACTCTCACTTCTCAGCTTCCAAACAAATCATTCAGGGAGGCTGTGGTTGCCTCCTCATTCCCCTCTTCCTTGCCGTGGCTGGAACAGCAATGGAGGCTCTGCTGGAAAACGGGCTTTGCTGTACTACTGTGTGCTGCGCTGTGTACCCCAGCCTCAGTCACCACCCAGCCAAGTCATAACTGAACATGTGATTTAGAATGTTCCAACACACTGAGGAAAGGAGAGTCAAGTTCACAGCTTTACTTGTCTGCTACAATCACCAGCTGAAATACACCACGTTGGTTGTAATTAGTTTTGACACGCACCACTTCCAAAGTTCACACCTTTCCCTCACCCCCCACCCCCGTCCGGCTTTGGATTCACGGCGTGTTCACTCTGCAGTTTTCTGGGTTCAGTTCCAGTAGTTGCGGATCTGCAGTGGCCTCAGTTGGCTTCCTGAGGTCTTGTGTGTAAATTCCAGCACCATGGATCCACTGACAGGATCTGTCCTCGTCACAGTGTGTAGTTGCCGGCTAGGAAAGACCCTGTGTCAGGGAGCTGTGAACTCTCCATCTCCCCTCTGTCAGCCACCCCACGCAGGCCTCTCTATTTTTGTCCAGGCCACTGATATCTCCACTCACTGTTCATGCAGTGTAGCTCTGCATGAAAGAGAAATCTTTCTTTCCATCTTTTCTTGTTTGCTCCACACCCACTCAAAGGTGCACACACACACAGGCACACAGAGTTCTGCTGCCCAGTCAGAGGCCCCCGTATTACTGGTAAACCGAGACTCACACCTCTTAGCCTTGCTGGTGAATGATAGCACCTGTCCGCTGCAATGAGACACTCGTTGTTTCAATCCCTGTCTGAGGGGAGATTAGCCAACACCAATTGGCTCACAGATCATTTGACCTCTGAATCAGGCCTCCCTCAGACTCTCTATGTGAAGAAATGTGTCAGAAAATAATCCCTTAAGGGCACTTGTAATGCACATTTGTGTAACAGAAGTGAATATGATATTGGTTCTGGTTAAGTACTGTACTCTAGGCCACCTAGAAACAAGGCTTTTTTTAATCCTGGCCAACTATAAATATTGGAAGCCGTACCCCTTGATTGTTTTAATAGCAGCAGATGTGGCAATTAACACCACCTTATAAAGCCCACTTGTATATTTGTTTTACTGCTAACAAACGTTCCCACAAATATGACTTGATTGTGGGAATGAACATTAGTGAAATGGAGAGAGTTGATGTGAGAAGGTCTCAGTTTGATCTTGTGTATACAATTTAGGGGTGTTCCCAATTGAAACTTGTCAAATAACGTCTCATTCTGTCTCTAAAACCATATTCAAGCATCCAGCTAAAATGCGTTAGACCAGAAATTTAAAAAATACCAGAAATGCTTCACAGGTCAGGCCTGCAGGAGAAAATCAGTTTTGAAGTCTCTTATTTTGAGCTCAGCTTGTCATCCTACTGGTTTGGATTTGAAAAGCAAGAACAAGTTTGAAATGTGTGTCTGCCTGTCAGCTAAGGGCATAACAACAGCTCAGTTGTGAACATTTTGTGGTTTTGACTGTGTTGTTTTGACTTGTCAGATGGCACAGTCTCACAAAGATTTTACAACCAGAAACCATAACAACTTATTAGTAAATAAATATATGGTCCTTATGGTAGCTGTTTTTATTGTAGTGTAGTGCTAGAATCACTTCCACTCCAAGGTAATAGACTTATAACTAAAATGAAATCAAGTAATAAATACTTCTAGAATGAAAATGTCCACTTGTTGGCTCTGTAAGGTAAATTATGCCTTATTATGTTCTTACATTATGTTCTCCAGATGTTCCTGCAACCAGTGAAATATATATTCCATAGTTTTTCTTAGACTTTGAGAAAATTAATAGAGACATACTAGTTATGGAACCTGTCTAATCCTGTATGTATCTCCGTACAGTATCAGGAGACACCAGGATCGCCGGGCCATCCTGACACCAATCCTGACTGAATTTTCTGTTCGAGTGACCGCAGCCCCGGCCATCATCTTCAGCAAGAACCTCTCCCCTGACAGCGGGCAGGCAGAGGTCAGTATCGACTCAGCACAGCTTTTTATAAATGACATCTTTCTCTTAAAAGTTTTGGAATTTTCCACGAGAGACTTTTATCCACGCCATGACAAAACCAATGACCACAGGTCCACAGGAAGCAAGGATTTTCGAAGAAACTCACACAGTCAGAGGCTGCATATTTCCCCTCATCTGCTTTGTAGAAGTTTGTTCACTACTTATTCTGACATCTTGTGCCCTTTGACCGTGACCTGTTACAGTCATGATTGCAGCCATTACTCTCACAATCTGTTGTTCATATGAAAAAAGACATTGATTATGTTAGATGTCAGAAGTATTTACGTTTTGCTTCTTAACATACAGTAACTCACTCATTAGGAATCCCTCAGCCAGTCCACCATGTAGTGGAGGCTTTGACCCACAGAGTTCAAACCTTTCTGCTTATACAGCTGATGTTTTCTGGCACAGCTCTCTGAGACTTCCTGCCTCTTTGATGCTTCGTCCGACCACGCTAACGTGCCCCTTGACAATGCATAACAGCTAATCCATAGTTTGCACTGACACACACACACACACACACACACTCTTGTACTTCTGTCTTTGTGAGGACACTGATTGACAAAATGCATTCCCTTGCCACTTAACCTTGACCATCGCAACTAAGTGCCTAACTCCCAACCCTTACCCTAACCCTAACCTAAACCTAATTCCAATTTGAATCCTAAAACCAAGTCTTAATCTGCAAACAACCAAAATGTTCTCACTTTCCAAAAATGGCCTCAGTCCAAAGGTCTAAAACTCACAAATGTCCTACACAAATAGCCATGCAGGCACACACACACACACACACACACACACACACACACACACACACACACACACACACACACACACACACACAC
>JBBMJY010000025.1:21593530-21606980 GCA_037833715.1 Toxotes lorentzi
ACACACACACACACACACACACACACACACACACACACACACACACACACACACACACACACACACATACACATACAATGTGATTTTTATATCTCCTTGAGATATAAAGACGTGTAGCCAGATCTATGAAGTATAGACAGATTACAGCTATTGCTATTATAGGTCATATGCATTCACAGCTGACCTCTAACTGCTTCTAACACATTTATGCATGCCAGCCATGCAAATGTAACAAATATCTTAGATTATTAACATATTCATTATATTATGCAGTGTGTGATCTACTTTAACTATATACAGTCAATTTTCATTCATCCCTGCAGCCTTTTCTGTTACTATTATTGTGTTAAAATTACTGCTGGTACTGCTCCTAATCACAATAACACTGATACCTTTAATATGTTTTATGAATCTAAATGAGAAAAAACAGTTATGTTAATGTTACATTGGCTAGTGAATAAGACATTAGCAGCCCTTTTATGTTTTTAAACAGTAGATCTGAATAGATTATGTTTACACAGCAGTCGCCAGTACCATTGTGCATAGTTACTGTAGATCTGGCTCGTGTGTGTGGTTCAACCCAGAGTGTTAGTGAGTGATATCCTGTTAGATGTAGCCTCCAGGCAGAGGTTTAAACTGCTGGATCGGGGAGGGTGGGGGGCACTGGAGAGGACAGGGAGAAGAGGGGAACAACTGAGCTAAACGGAACAAGATAGAGGAGAGATAAAAAGTAAATAGACCAAGAGTATAAAAGTTAGAGAGAGGCAGTGCACAAGGTCACAAACAACCCTGATGTGTTATTAAATGGTTTTCTTGCTTCCTCCGCCCACCTCCCCTTTTTTCAATTCTCCCTGTACTATCTCCTTTATCTCTTTAGGAGGTGGTGGTGTGTGGCCACTCTCTGGATGTGAACGTGACCAGCAGTCTGGATTTCTACCTCAGTGTTGCCCAGGTGCAGCTCTTACAGCAGCTTCTCCGAGACAACATGGTGGGGATAGACACTCCTGAGAAAAGCGCAGAGGTGAATACTGTAATCCACAAATACAAGCACAGACACATACATGCATAGCATTCACTTACCAGAGCTGCATACATGAAGTTGTACAATAAAACCAGAATGATTTTATCGGGACACAGAAACTCTGTGTTGGCCGATTGCATTAAAGTATTTATACAGAACCCTGCAGTGCACATATGAATTGTTCTGTGCTCTAAAGTTAGAGAGTCATATTCACACACTCATGCATCATACCTCGGAGCTCAGATCTCCTTTCTCTTGCCGATATGATTAATGGCTTGTTCATTTTTTTCACACAGTGCCACAACTTCACATACATCCATTTACTAATCATTCCACTGGGCTATGCCAGGTTTGCTCAAAAATCCATCACGACCGTTTTCCTTACACAGTGCCCCTAAGTATCAGCCCTGACTATTTTGGGTGAATCTAGCACATTTAAATATTTACTCACTCCGAGCAAGGCAGTGCTCTAATGTGGCCTTAGTTTACTGCGCAGTGCTCAGCTGCAGCTTTCAGGGCCCTTCCTATTGTTTACAGGACAGGGAGCTCCCAGGCGCCATTTGCCCAGTCTGACCGCTTAATAAAGCTTTCTAATGGAACACAATATAAAAATATTTACCAGCTGTGGTGAGGATGGGAGTCATAGAGGAGTGAAGGGGACAGGGGAGACAGGAGGAGGGGGAATGTTATGAAATTAAGAGAGTTGACAGAGTGATTTTAGCGTTATCTCTGCTTGGGATTCTTAACGGGGGGATGTGTGTACCGTCATGCAGTGCAGTGCATCAGATGACTCAGATCCCTTAAAGCAGCGGTAGGCAAATAGTGGCCCGTGGGCCAAATCCGGCCCAGCAACAAAGATGTTTGGCGTGCGCAATGAAAGCTGAACTTTTCCCTTTTATAGTTTGTGTTAAAAGCCAATAATTTGCATCTTAGACACAAACAGTGTAGGTGGTAGTCTAACAGTAACAGCATGTTAATCTTTTTTTTTCTAAGGCAACAGCATTAACAGTACTTTTATAAAACCTTTTTAAAAAGTGTTTTTAATATTTCTTCTTTTTTTGCCAAACAAGTATTAAATGACCTGCTGTAGCTTTCTAATGGGAAATGACATCTGCTTTCAGATACACTCCTTGAACAAACTTAATGAAGTCAAATACTCAAAAATAAAATGCTGTCACAAACAAAACATTACAACATATAGGCCTGTAACTGCACCGCGACTGTAAAATTTACTTAGCCACCCATTTAACAATACTGAAAACAACAGGTTCATGGTTAAACCTACTTGTTGATCACTTCCATCTTTTAATACGCAGTGTACTTACAGAGCAGGTTCTCCTGAAAGCAATTCAGCATCATAAAATCTAATGTTAAAATGGACATTTCACAGTCAGTCTTTCAGATTTGTTATTGCAACACTATTGAAACAAATAAGAGAAAAACACGGTGTGAGGTTTGCTGACTTCTATTATTTATTCATTTATCAGTTGGTCTTAAGGAGGTGCCTGTTGTGCATCTGGTCTTGATTTAGGTGATCTCTGAGCCCTCACCCTGACTTGTAATGATTATTGGCTTGGTTCTGTTGAGGGGCAGCTAACGGCTGCAGAGGGTTCATCCAGGTTTAAGGCAGGATGAGAAACTTCATCAGCTATTCTGGGAGGTCCACTGGCAACAGTTTAAAAAAAAAAAAAGCTTCTTACTCCATTTAAGAAAAGTCATTTTGATTGGACTGATTTAAGTTGTTTCTGAAGGCAACATAAACAGAGCATTTTTTCCAGCAACAGTTAGCTTCACCTATACCCAGCCGGAGGAGATGGGGATTAAGAGTATTGCTCAAGGGCACCATGACAGTAGCTGCTAGTGTTAAGTTCTTTTTCCCCAACCAAAGGGTGGGAACGGTCAAGTTTTTATTGAGACATTTGCATCTAACCACTATGTTAATGCTGCCTTCAGCTAGATTAAGTGAAATTGAAATGACCACTGGTCTGGAGTGATGCAATATAATGGTCTTCCATCTACTGTTGAGAAATGTAGAAAGTATGCATGGGAAAATACCTCTGCTTTCATTTAATATTGGCCTTTTGGGCACAGTTGTTGGGAACTATCTCCTTTCACTTTTTACTTTTATGATACCATATTCATTTCAGGTGCATTATACCATGTTCTTTGCTCATTTGGTTTTATAGTAGTGCCATTATTGAGCGTAACAGTATCATTAACACTGAGGTCAGTCGGTGTGTGTCCTCACCTCTGTGCAGCTGCACAGCACAGAGGTTACTCTGAGTAACTGTGGTTTGGCTTTGGATTTTTGGACACTCTCTGTAAAACTATTTGTACCTCCATCTATCTCGGTGTCGTAAGTCTTTTGGCGACCGCATCTGTCCGGCTGCTTGGCCCAGACCTGGCAGCAGGGAGGTCAGTATGAGTAAGACATGGTCGGGTCTGGTGCTTACTGGTCTCCAGTAGCTCATTCTTCAAGCTGCAGAGCCCTCTAGTGGTGCATTTGACTGCAGCATTGTTTGGCTGCATGCTCAGACCCCAGCTCCTGAGGACAGCTTCTCCTCACTTGCAGTCTGTCCTGCCAGCAGCCTGTCTACCCCCAGCTAACACATGAGACTCACAACCATCAAATAGCATCAGTAGTACGTGTGCTGAATTGTTTGGAGTATGAGTTTGGAACAGGTAAAGGCTTCTGATGTAGGTCAAAGAAACCAACTGAGTATAATGAAACAGATGTCCAGCCCTGCTAACATGTTACACATAATAATCAAAAAGATCAGATGTATTTCCAGAGCCGCAATATCACAATCTGGATTTGGAACATGTATATGTTTTTGTTTTGTTTTGTTTTTTATTCAAACTCAACTTCAGTAATGATATTTATAGTATTTGACAGTTTTGTTTGTACTTCCTTTATACAACCTGTTCAAAGGATTCAATTAAAAACAGGTCCTGGATCTCAAGCATCTGGTGCAGAGGAATTGTTTTTGTTGTTGTGTATCTCCGCTCTCACAGTCAGCACTGTCCCCAGCTACAGTTTCAATTAAACACCGCTCCTCTCTCAGTCTTTTATTTCCCAATCTTTTCTTCTCTTTTCTAAACTTTTCTCTTTTTTTTCTTTCCTAGACATTTTGAGAACATGCTGTGTGCCTTGAACTGATTCTATGCAGATTTCAAACGGTTCCCATTGCCCTTCACAGCTGTGTTTTATTGTCTGGGTTAATGAATTTGTTTTGTAGGGGCTTTTGGGTTCCCTGGCAGTGGTGAGGCAAGCCAGGCGCGTGGGCAATGTGTGTGAGCCTTGTGTGTGATTTCAGTCATTTCTAGTCACTGAGCTGTGCTTTGAGAGAATCTGTCCTCGCACACACACACATCTATTATGACCTTTCCATACATACATACAGAGAGAGATTATTTTCTCATAATCCGTTACATTCTGTCATTGTAGCCAGTTGTCCACAGTTTCCGTATCAGTTTCCATACAAATCATGATTGAGGTGCAGAGTAAATGAAACGTGATTTCTGAGCAGTCCATAAGCAGATCTGTTGCCCTTTAAATCACTGCATTATTAGGATGTTTATCACAGCATTAGTCACAGTCCGTCACAGTTTGACTTCATTTCTGTATTTTTTGGTTGATGTTAATGATGATAAAGTGAAGCTGGGCTGAGATCAGGCAGCTCTCGGCAGCAGGAGGTTCCATAGTCAGTGGCTTGTAGGACTTATCTCACTGCTCTGTCAACGGCACTGTCACCTGGCAACACAGAAGTGTATACCCTCACGAACACGTCCACACACACATATTGTCCCCACATTCCCTGCATGGTAACTGCAGCCTTTTATTTGGGAGCCAGTTCTGTAATGCTGCTTTATGACTGAACAGCTGACCTGAGAGTCTGGTTGTGTGTTTGCATTCTGTCTCAGCTCTGCTATGACGTTATTTGTTCTTCAGAGTGAGAAATAAGTTTAAAAAAAAGCTTCTCACTGCCAGTCTCTCATCTCTCTCAACCACCACTTCTTCCTCCACACACACTATATCATTCTCCTGTTTACCACCTTAATGCCATCCATTGTTTTATGTAGATTTACAGTGTAAACTCTCATTGTTGGCATTGCTTTCTGGCTGTCATTCAGTGACCACAATGACAAGCTCCCATAGTATTTTAGCATTGTCCCACCAAACTGGTAAAGAGCAAGAATAGAGGTTTTTTTTTTTTTTTAATTACGTCTCTCATCCCATGTTAGCATGTCTTTCTCACTCTCTCTCTCTATCTCCCTCTTTGTGTGACACACACACACACACACACACACACACACACACAGAGGCAGCTCGGGTCAGCCATGTGCTTGTACCACAGTGTTAGAGGAAAATACCCTCTGGTGCAGGGGAAGTCCCGCTCTGCTTCATCCTCCACCTCATCCTGGGATGATTACACGCATGGGAAACAGGGCTTTAGACTTCCTCCAACACTCATGCACACACGCACACACGCACACACGCACACACACACACACACACACACACACATACACACACATATGCCAGTGCACACACAAACACACACTAAATCAGTACCCAGGTTCGGAACAAAGTATCAGGCATCACAGGAAACTCTCAATTACAGTTTTTAGTTACACCAATGGCTAAAAACCTCTCACTCATCCATCACGTGCCTTATCTCTAGTCTTTCTCTCATTCTTTTTCCCTTTCTCTCTCTTTTCATACGTTTCCTTCCTTTTTGCATCACCTGTTGACATTGTAAGGTCATGTGCAGCTCTGTCTGCCACTTACTTTGCCCTTCCTTCTCAGTTTCCTGCATCTTTTTGCTTTCATCTTACTTGTCTTTCATTCCCCCTTTCATCACTTTCCTCTCTTTTCCACGCTCTCCATTTTCTCTCATTCATGTTTTTCCGTCCTGGGACTGGCACAGCTCCTGGTTGGAAAAGTGCTAGTTCATCCAGAGTTGGCTAGTTATGTTATCAAGCTGATTAACAGTGGAGGGGGTTCCTCCTTTATGGACTCTGGAATTTGACAGTCTGTAGATTATGTTATTACTGTACTATTACATCAGTGTAAATCTTAAACGCTAAGGACGCACACAGGGTGCAGCACTTCAGCAGGGTAGCCAAGACGAACCACTGTAAGAAGTAAATTTACAGTAGGCACGAGCGTGCCGGTCAGTAGCTGCTTTGGTTTGTCAGTGGGTTCGGACATTGGTTTTAAGTTATTAGTGGTGAGTAGAAAGTTTTTTGCTGATGCATGTGTTTTTTTGTGCATCATCATCCACACAGTCACACTCAGCTACAGTTACAGTTAAAAAGTGTGTGTGTAATGAGGGTTTTTTGTTGTTTTTGTTCTTGTTTTATGGAATTTAAAGTTGTCCATTTTAGAAAACCATGAAGAATCAGAGCTTTGCAAAGTTTTGTTTTGCCTTTTGATAAAAACATACTGTGATGTAGATCATTCAACACTCAGGAAAAACACATCAGATGAAACCTGCTCTGTCCCTCTTGAGACATCGATTGCAGGTAAATAGAATTTTAAAGCCTATGAGACCAATGAAGACCTTTCTGCACCTCAGTCCTGGATCCAAATGCTACTAAATGTTACACTGTGGGAGAATGGAAGCTTAGCGACCTATTCTACTCTCTTGTATAACAGTTTAGTTCTCATTCATGTAGGAGTATTAGCCGTAACGCCAAAAGCACATAAGACAGCTTATCTAAGCCACGGTGTTGTTGACAAGCTTGGCTCAGTGAGCAACCTGAGGCTGGATCCTTGTCTGTGTATGTTTAAAGTAAAGCTTTTCCAAGACCGCTCCTCTTTGTGATGAGTGTTTCATATTGTCTCGTAGCTGTTGAGCTTTGAGAACTGAAGTTTCTTTCTTGACCTCCGATCTTTGCCGAACAGTGAGGTGTCAGAGGAGCTCTTATGTGCTCTGCTGGCCAACAGAAATAGGGAGACATCAGATAAGAGTGAAATGAGAGTGATCCAAAGCATGGAAAAGGAACAGTGAAGACACTAAGACAGTAGACAGCTTGAGAGAATGGCCAAATGAGAGATAATTCAAGAGGCAACAAGCATTAGGGAGAAATCTAAGGAGATGAGACGTGACGCAGTGAGAAAGAGAAGTCAGGATCCGGTGTTTGCTGTGATTTCTGGTTCTGTGTAAAGTATTTGTCCATAAATGTGGGAGCTGACATTCCTGAGGGGTCAGCTCTTAACCAGTCAGCCTAGCTATTAACCCTCTCTGAGGGCCAGATCCCTTTCACCCTGACCTCTTCCCATCGTACGTAGCACTATTTTCATTTGCCCTGTTGCTGCTAAGAGTAATAATAAATAAGGCTCCTTGCACAGCCATCTCCTTTTCCATTTTGGCTGCCTCACATCACTTAAGTAAGCGCTGTTGTCTCAGCTTATCTTAAACATACATATTTTCATAGCCAGTGTTCATCTCGCTGCCCTTCTTTTGTTATGAAACCTTATCTTTTTTTCTCTTCCTTTTTTGTTCATGTCTCACTGACCCTCCTGTGTGAATCAACTGCTAATTGACAGCCAGTCATAACAACTCACCTTGCCTGTTCAGCCCCTGCACCCCAACCAGCTTTCTCCTCAAAGCATGACCGTAGTACATTTTTAAACTGGCTCCTTGGAAACCCTGTCTATTTGAGATCAGTAGCAGCTGAATTTGCTCTGCCCTCAATCAGTTTTGGCAAAATTGGCGTGAAAACTCCAGATAAAATCACGAAGGTTGGAATTCTATTAGAGTCGGGAAACAAACGGCGCCTTTGAGGAGAGGCAGCGGGCCCCCATCGTGAACCCGGGGATCGGGTGTCGACTCAGGTGAGGAGGAGTCAGGAGTACCCTCTCTCTCTGCCTGCAAGGGAAACAGGGTCACAGACTCGGGGGACTAGTAAAAGCAGGGCACACCAGGCCAACTAGTTACAGTCACATATGTACACACACCATAGTAGACTTTGTTCAGTGAAAAAGCCCAGAATGTTTGTCTGAAGAGGTGAAAAGAGGAAACAGATTTTTTTTCACTACACCTGTATAAGCAAGATTCCACCTAGAATAACAGGTGATGGGAGTATTGGGTTCTCTCTCTGAAACTTGGATAGTGTAGTGAAAGTGTGTGTGCGCACACACGTGTGTGGGTTTGCATGTGCGTACATGCATGCATGTGGATGTAAATATTTGCATTTGGCTATACAAATGTACAGTATCTGCTTCTCCCTCGCTGTGGTTTTTCAGGTCCTGTGGTTGATTGGAGTACTACTGAGTCCTCTTGGACGGCTCTCATTAAACTAAATATTTACCCTAAAACAAAATTCACACATCATTCCAGGCGTTTGGAAGATTTTCCATGGTTTCAGGCACATTTTCTCTTTTTTTTCCAAATCTCCCTGCTAGTATGCTGTCCAGGTCACATAGGAGTAAAATGTTAAATATCTTAGGTCCCCACATGCAGTTTAAAGCGTAGCCACTTAAGATTTTATTAAGTGATACAGTTATTAGTTTATTAATCAATTGAGAAATCAACAGAAATATGATCAACAACAGTTTTGATTATGGATTTTGTTGTTTAAGTCATTTATCAAGCGAAAATGCCTCTCAAATGTGAACACTGGCTGCAATGTCAGCTTTATTATTAAAAAACAAACACGAGTTTGTTCAGCAAAAAACGCAAATCTGGGGCTCTGAAGAGTATTTTATAAACCAAAAGATTAATCAGTTATTTAAAAAATGATCTAGATATTAATCAACAGTGAAAATTATTATTAGTTACAACCTTAACTGGTCTATAACATCTATTTCTAAAGTGGGAGTTTACCTTAGAAATTGTCATTTTGTTTCTTGAAGTGCGTGTTTGAAGAGCTCAACATTATTCTGTCAGCTACTATCGGTGAATGGAAGTGTGAAATGAATGATGTCTATGTGCTTAAGGCTTGTGACCAGCCCTAAAACCAGAGAGAGTCATGGAAACCTAAATGAAATCTAGGCAATGATAGATATGCACAGATAGACGCCATGTAGCCACTGGAGACCCAACTCAAAAACATAGCTCAGATGCTTTGGATAGAGGTGGGTTTGATTTCATACCTCACCTGTTTCGGTTTGTCTGTTTAGAGCCACTCCAGTGTTTTAGATACACCATTTGTGTTGTGATGAGTTAGTAGATCAGTTTAAAACCTTAGAGGTTTTCTCTCTGTGCTAAACTCTGTCTGTGAATCCCTCCATTGCAGTGATGAGGCTTTTAAACACCTGAAACTGTTCATCTCCCGCGGTGTTGTCTTGAACTGTACTTGTCCAGTTCAGCCAAGGGATCCTGCAGTCTGCAGCTCATTTTTACAGTCAGATTAACTTTTTCTGACGTTGTTTAATTTTGGTCTTTTCTCATATCGATGTGTCCTCTAGCCTTGTCCTCCATGTCCCCCTTATCAAGGCCCTCCCTGCTAACTCAGATGAGGGGACAGGGGGGTCTTGCATCATTCTCCTTTGAGAACCTAACATACAGCACATAAGAGCCTTTGTCTCACTCAGTCCTGGGAGCACATCCAGGGAGAAATTAAAGGAAGATTACTTCAGTCCTCCTCTTCTAATTTCGGCTCTGTAAATAGACATTGAGCCAGGATTGTTCTTGTCTTCACGCCGCTCTTTGAATTTGTATGCAGTCTTGTGAGCGCGCACACATGTTCACCGTTGCATGTGTCTTTACGCTCAGTCCTGAATGCATATACAGGCCGCTGTACGCTTGTGAGCGTGTCCTTTCGTAACCATGAGTGTGTGCGTATGCGTGTGCGCTGGCTCCCTGGGGTGTGGGTTGATCACAGCAGCATCACTCACAGTCCTCAGCAGACCACCTGGGGTTCATCTGCCCTTCTCAACCCTGCGCCTCCCACCCCGTCCCGCTCCAAACAGCCTCATCTCACCTCAGGTCACTATTGTTTTCCCTGCCGTTGCTGTTTCCTCATGACCTTGTTACTAAAGCAGAGAAAACAGACATGGCCGCCAGGCAGCGCAGGCAGGCGTTTCAGAGGAACACTCCATGACCTAATGAAAGGCATCTCTGCTGCTTTTTGAAGTCTCTCAGACGTCTGCTTTTGTGAACTGCCGAGCCCATGCTGAAGACAATGCAGTTTGAAGTCTCTTTTGTTGTTTGTGTTTTTGAAAACATAATGCCAAAGCTAATGACGTTAAGTCAAAAGCTTGGATGAGTGATCTTGAGGGCCAGGCTGAAACCTTATGATTACTCTGCTGCATAGCTCTCTGCTGTACTGAGTGTGTGTTTTCACTGTGTGCATGCCAGTGAATTGCGGTGCATTGCCACACTTCGCTTTACCCACTAAATGTAAACAGTGATTAAAGTAATTACACTGAGTCATTGCTCTTTACAGTTCTTCTTATTAACAAAAGACACAATTAATGCACATTTAAAGTCAAGTTGCAAATATAAATGATAATCTAACTATGAGATTTCACATTTTAGGATTTCTCACAGTAGCTCACCCACAGACACTTTCACACCCACAGCCTTCAGAGGCCATTGTCACTATGAAGCCCACCTCACTCAGGAACACTTGGCATGTGTTACCACTGGAGCCTGGAGATTAGATTAGAAAATTACCCCCCACACAAATCTCAAAACTAAAGAGGGATGGTGACAGTTAATGAGAGCCAGTTGTTCTCTACCACATTCCCATGGAAAGAAAGAAGAGAGGATGAAGGAAAGAAAGTCTGATGATGACTCTGCTGCTGTGGAAGCCAGGATCACAGAAATTAAGACAGACCCCAGGGTGCTTCTGTCTCTCATTCACTTTCAGTTTTGCTGTAGTGTGTATCCTAATGACACCTTTCTCCACATCTGGCCTTCATCTTAATTTAATTAGTTACTAAATAAAATGTTAGGAGGCAGGTTGCAGTTGAGCAGGGATGTAGGAGAAGGAGTTAATATACTTTTTTTTTTATATGACATGCACAGAGGCAATTCATCCATTTATCAAACACATTCCTTCTGCCAAGTTCTCCATCTGGCTTCAGCCCCTTGATAACTTTATAATAAAATTTCAGTGTTTTTATTCTCCCTACTTTATTTACCATATGGCTGATATCTTGTTTATCATTAATGATGGAAGTATTTGCTGATAAAGTCCATTCAGCAGCATCTTATTCCAACCAAGAGATTATGTCGGATGAGCAGAGAAAGCCTGTGTATCATTTCTGAATAGTTACATCATGGTGGTCAGGACACTTTTCCCCTGTGTTTGTTTTCACTAACACGGTCGTGGTATTAATCTAGGAATTGTCTTCTGGCATTTTCAAACACTTCCTTCAATGAGTAATACAACTACATTGCATCCTGCTTATACAAACATTCTGTGTTTTTGTAGTGATATGGGATAATTCCTGCGTGTCCTCACAGTCACCCCTAACCCAACTGTTGGACTTGATTGGTGGATCTGAATCAGGGTTTTTGGTTTAGATTGGTGGATCTGTTGAAGATGACTGATGCAATAAGTCTCCTGTTGAGCTTAAAGGGTGGTGTCTGTCAGACCTTTTAAATCATTCTTGATTGCCAGAGATTAGGAGCAGGGCATGGTGGGTTTGGCGAGCTTCTTCGAGGACATAGAGTCGTACTGCAAAGGCTTCGGTATTAAACTCAATGTGTTGAGCACAACACTGCAGCCTGCTGAATGTCAGAGCTCTGGATACAGTTCTCTTTTACTAAGCAATGGCAATCTGCGTTCTATTTGTGCCAAAATATTTGCAAGTAAACTAATGTCGTGTGCAGGAGTAGGAGAAAACAGGTTTTGAAGTTCAATCAGTTATAAAACAGAGTCTTTGGCCGCCACATCTCCCAGAGCCAGGTTTTTGTTGCGCAGCATACTGTAGTTCCCCATATGGACCATATTAACTCACTCTTTTCACAATTTTTCTTTTCGTTCTCCAGCCTTTATCATTTTGCATCTTTGTTTTTGAGCCAGGGCTTTTCCAAACCATAAAGCAGCTGAAAGTGGAAGAACATCTCTCTGTGTTCATGTTTTCTTGTCTGTTCATCATTGCTTTGTGTTTTTGAGGTGTTTCACAGTCGTTCCTCTATTAGACCAGCCATGTCATACTCGCTCCTCTCGTCTCTTCACTTCTCCTCCTGTAGGTCTTTCCGGAAGGAACGTGTTCCAACTGACCCAGCGCTTTAGGAATGTAAACATGCATAAATTATTACTGTCACCCGGATGTTTGCTTTCTCCTCTGTATGTCACGTGGCATCAGGGGGATAAGAGTCTCTGACATGGAAGGCAAAATACTCTCACATTGTTATTTCTCTAATCCTGTCCAAAGAGTGACAGAGAAGACATGGAAGGGGACTAAGGAGAGATGCTTAGGGGCCTGGACTGTGAGAAGAGAGTGCACAGAGTGTAGGATATTGTCTCTCATGCTCCTTTGAGAAACATGTTGTTAAACCCTGGAGGAGCAAACCCACCAACCAGCTTTACTGGGTGGAGGGAGCTTGTTAAAATGGCCCCACTCGGCGCCCAGAGTACACTGTGTTTAAAGTACAGTTGACAGTCACTCTGAAGCACTCGGCATCCATTTGCGAGCTACAGGGTCGCGACCCTCCATTGCTTCTTTGTTGTGGTTCAGTTGAAGTGCATAGCAGGTTGCCTTTGTTATTGAAACAAAGTTGCAAGTATTAAATGACTGCCTTTGATGCCTTTTTTGTGACCGCTGTTATGGCATACAAAGAGCAGTGACTTCATATTATGAATGTCTTCCCCCCTCTGTTCTCCACAAGAAAATGAGAGAATGAATTGCGGTCTTTATGGCATTTGGTTAAGTATTATTGTTATTATTTTTGATTAAGATGAGGTATTGCTGTATTGAGGTTTTCTTCCATCAGCACAAAGGCACAGAGGCCTGCTATCGGCTTTATGGTTCTAGTAAACAATAGCGGGTAGCACAGCAGGGACCTAACCTGTAAACTCTGATGTTGTCAAGATACAGAAGTTAATTTCCATGCAGGCATCCTGCAAGCAAGAAACTGAGCTGAGTAGTCCTGTCAGAAAGAATTAGTGATCTGGCCTACCATGCTTTTCAGTGGGAATTCTACAGGAGCTACAGGAGAACATGGGAAAAATGCAATGAACATTAAACAATTCTTTAACCTGAAATGTTTTGAAAAGCAGCGTACTCCAACCTCCTGCCACTGGTTTTTATTTAGGTTCAGATATGCTACTAATCTACAGTCACTGTCATATCTATTGAAGTTAAAAAAAAAAAAAGCATGTATTTTACCATGATAGGAAAACCTTAGGAGTTGACACCCAGAAATGCAAACACAACACATGTGTTTTGTTTTTGTGTGTGTGTGTGTGTGTGTGTGTGTGTGTGTGTGTGTGTGTGTGTGTGTGTGTGTGTGTGTGTGTGTG
>JBBMJY010000025.1:21608267-21626949 GCA_037833715.1 Toxotes lorentzi
CCCCCCCCCCCCCCCCCCCCCCCCCCCCCCCCCCCCCCCCCCCCCCCCCCCCCCCCCCCTCTTTGTGCCTATGTGTGTGTAGTCGCACATTCATGATCATGATCAACTAAGTCCAGAGAAAGATTGCATTGGGATCTGGAAACAGCGCTTCAGTGCAGCCATTATATAATATAATAGAAAGTAATGGTTGGAAAAGGGGATTTCAGCTGGGACCAGGCCTGCAGTTGCAGTACATGTTTGTATTCTGAATTTATTGCCCTCTGTCAGTGAATAAATTGGCGAAAGGTTAAAGCATATAGACTAAAGAGCCGCAGGTTTATGTTTTGTGTGTATACCTATTCTCTTTTTCAGTGAGTAAGCACAGTGAGGCTATAACTAAGCCCAGAAACACAGGGAACAATCCAGTTGTGTGCTTTAAAACTCTAGCTGAGATCCAAATGCAGCTGACTTCGTGTGTGTGTGTGTGTGTGTGTGTGTGTGTGTGTGTGTGTGTGTGTGTGTGTGTGTGTGTGTGTACATGTCTGTGAATGCACTGATTGTATGCTTTGATTTAAACTAAATGAACAACTGTGTGCTGTGGTATGTTTTCTCATTGTTTCTTTTCTTCTACACCCCCTTTTGTGCTCCCCATTATCCCTTATTCCACTTGTAAGCACATCTAAATATAGACCAAGAATTTGCTTAGGGGGCACTCTCTTAGTACTGGTGGTTAAAAAGAAGACGGGGTATTTGCTGTAATTGTAAATGCATGTGTACAGCCTAAGCTTGGGAAGAGAGACAGAGAAGCGTAAAGAGTATCTGGCAGTTTCTTCTGGCGCTTGCTCTTTCCCAGCTGCTGTGCAGCTTATTTGTCCCCTTCCAACGTGGGGCGCTTGGAGTGGACATTTTGCCTTTGCCAAGTACCTTTTTGAAATACCTCCTTACCTCAATACAAGTTTCACCCGCTTAACACAACACACATGGAGACAGGTCCAGGCCTTTTTCTGCCTTCTCTCCCCTCCCCATTGCTTGGAAAATCTTACATTTCTACAGAGAAAGAGTGCACACATCCTGTCCTCATTAGACCAAGGAAAGGAGAGGAATCTGGCAAGGCCAGTTCTATGGAAGCCCCGCACATGAGCCGGGCCGTTCAGAACAGGCAGGCGGGCAGGCATGCCGCGGTGTTTTATATGGCTCTTGTTCTTAGCCTTTGATGACACTGTTTAGAATAGGAAATATCTAATAAGTCAAGTATTCTGTCTAATGTCCTGCCAGTGGGCTTAGTATTTGCCTGGAGGTCTTGAAACACTATCTCCACCACAGCAATAATATACATTTAAAATTCTCATGGCGAGGGTGGGAGGGAGCGATGTAGAGAAAGAGAAGGGGCAGCTGAGAGAACATGTTTTAATAGCAACCATGTGCAGGTTGGGGCAGACGAGGGTGGGATAGGATGGGATACACCTTGGGTCTGTGGAAAACTCACTCTCTCTCTCTCTCTCTCTCTCTCTCTCTCTCTCTCTCTCTCTCTCTGTTCCTTGAATTTTTCAGTTTATCATAATCATGTTTCAAAAGACAGCAGTAGCTAATTGAAACTGGCATTGCGTCCATTAACATGGACAAGAAACATGGGAGAAATGATGATGATGAATAGGCCCAAGTCTCTTCATGACGCACCTGTCAAGCACACAGCTGTCAGAGGACCTTTCGATTGATGTGATTCAGTGGTTGAATAAACTGAAATGGCCTCACATGTTGACATGTGCCTTCTTTACCTTCTGTTTTTTTTAAAAATATTTTCACGTCTGCCTCTCTGTTGGTCTCAGTTCTGCTGTAGGAGACGTACTTTCTGCGGGGATGGTTTGAAGTGACTGTTTCTCAGCATCTACAAAATATTTTCCATGCGCATGGGAAATTTTTGAAAAGTAAAAGCTTCTGTTTATTCAAGCTTTTTTTTTACCCACACGTGTCAGATCTACATAAACATATCCAGTAATTTATTATTTGGTAGGTAGCATTTAGTTTTAAATGTTTGTCTCAGTCCCGTCCCATGGGAATCAGTGGCGGCTTCTTTATAGTCTTGAAGATGGCATGCTTTGGTAGCAGAATAAAGATGCCTATTTTCATTGTTGCTTGAAACCCAGCAACCTACTCACATTGATTTATAGCATCTGTCACTGAAAGCTTTTTATTGCCTCAACGGCTGGAACTCTCCCGATATCCGTTAGTTGGAGCCAAGCATAAAGTCTCAGCTGCTTTATACACAATACCACAGTCAGTGCACGAAACAATTTGATTTGCTAGGGTGAGGCCCTTTTCTTAAGACATTTCCAATATTGCAAAAAGTGCAAAATGATTTTTAGACCACAGAAAAAGTCCCAGAGCATGCCTTTAATGTCTCTGTGGATGCTCTCCTTCTTTGGTCAATTTGTCCAGGGTTTCAATCAAGCGAGTCATTTGGTTTGTGTCCTCTTGTAAAGCCAGGATCCAAACAAGAAACAAATTTTACCAAAAAAAAAAAAGGAAAAAAGCTTTCATCCTTTTTTTATTTGATGCTCTTAACTGCCCACCCTCCCCCACCTTCCGTAATGCTAACAAACCATATTGGTTTGGTTTGAGATAAGGCAATTTGTTTTAATGCAAATTGAATTCTTATGTTTGTCACATTCATGTTGCACATGTTTAGCTGTGTTTGTGTAGTTACAGAGGTAGCAGCAATCCATGTGTGTGTGTGTGTTTGAATGGCACTGAGCATCTTGTTTGGCACCAATAATAGGTACAATGGACACACATTTTATCAGGATCACAGAAACCTTGGGGCTTTTTTCTGTCTTTTTTCTTTCACTTTAGCTCTGCCGATGAAGGTAGCAAGCAAAGCATTATTTCTTACAGTTAGGCCCCTTTCAGCCATCTCCAGTTGACTTTAGTGTTCAACATAATTAGCATCACTGTGAACATGGCCTTTCCTTCCACTGTTTCTTTGTGCAGGTGCGTCGACATGAGCAGAAGCGAGGAAGTCGTAACCCTGTGACGGGCGTTGACACCTCATCTCGTCAGAGTGGAACTGGGCAGGACAGTGGCTTTGGCAGTGACAGCGCGCGCATCCGAATTGTCCAAATAGAGCAGCAGAGCGGTGCCAGCCACCACTGCATCGCTAGGCCCTCCCACAAGTCCACCATCACCAAGAACCTCAGCTTCACCCCCTTTGATATCTTTCTCACAGCGAGCAGGCTGTCTGTCATGACTTACGCCTGCTCCAGTCCCTCAAAGGCCCTTCCCTTATCGTCCCCCAGCACGCTGGAGAAGAAGGAGTCTGGGGATAAGGTAAACAAACAGTCCCTGGATCTGTCAGTTGTCCATGTGTGCGTAATTATTCATTCAATATACAACAGCAGAATGTGTCACTTATGTGAAGATTGCCTTTGTGTATAAGTACAAAGAATTAATATTGCACAGTTTTTCTATATCTTTTTATAGAACTTTGTACTTGTACTACAATTACATTATGTGGATGATGTATTTTCATACAGTCCAAATTTATATAACTGAGTTTTATCCAATATACTGATGTGTTTTATACTATAACTTAAATGTTTCACCCATTAATGTTTCACTGAACATCTCACTGACTAAAGACTTTAAATGTCTATGCATGATCTCAACAGGATCTGTATAAACTTATAAACACATGATCTTGGCAAGTTGTTATGGACCAAAAGTCCCTAGTAATGTTTCCAGTATCTTATTGAATCAATGTCTCAAATAATTTGTACAAAATAAGGTTTAACACTGCATCTGCATCTTTCTGCATCTGTTTTAGGTGGGAAAGAGTGCCCTCAACCAGCCTGAGATCCTGTCTGAGTCTCCTCCAGCCTCAGCCTCGCCCACCCCAGACCCTGCTCCAGCAGCACAGAGTTCCCTCGCTGGCCTGACAGCTGAGGACATCTTCAACAGCAACACCTCCGAGCCAGCCTCCCCACTCCCGAGAGGCAGCCTGCTCTCCCTGGATGGCCTGCCTACTCCCAGTCGCTCCTCTGCCCGCCAGGCACTGGGTGTGACCATAGTGAGGCAGCCGGGGAGAAGAGGGGCTGGGGACCAGGTGTTGGAACCCCTCCTGTACCTCCAAGTGATGCAGCCTTCTGCTCTGCTGAGCTGCCACCACCGCAAACAGAGGATGGAGCTGTCTGTGTTTGATGTGGCCCTAAGAGGAGTAAATTCTGACTACAAGTGCCTAGGTGAGCCAGAGCTTAACTATTAACAGTAAAATCTCTAAATGCTGAATATGTTAACACACAGTTTCTTTGTTGTGTTCTCTTCCTTTCTCCCTTCTCCTTCTCTCCTCTTCGTCTTCCTCCTTTTGTCCAGACCCAGGAAAGACTCTTCCAGAATCTCTTGACTACAGTGTGTTTTGGCTGCAGACAGTAGCAGGAGAGGTTGACAGTAAAACGGGCATCCCTCCCCCTCTGCTCTGCTTCCAGATCAAAGATTTCCTCAATGGACCAGGTAGGGATCTCTCTCTCACACACACACACACACACTGACCACACAGGTCTTCTCTTCTGGATGTGAACACGGGAAGTATAACGGGAAGTATAAATTACATTGGGGATGTTTTCTACAGGAAGCCACTGATATCACTAATATTACTCACTTTTAACAGCAGACCACAGGCTCCTGCTGATTTAAATGTGTGTGGATCATCAGGTTCCTGTGGATTTGCCTTCCACAGGGTTTGGTTCTCTATTTTTAGACTGACATGATATCCATATGAGTAGCTTTAAGCTAAGCCTGGTGACCTAAGGGTGTGGCTGACATTTTATCCAAACAGAGCTGCAATGAATAAAAGTGTGAGTGGGCTGCAACGTGAATGCACAGCCTTCTTATCCATAGGAGGATTTCACAGAGTGTGTGTAGGCACAAGACATCCTTCAGAGTTCAGCTCCCTGAACCCTGTCTTTCTTCCACATTAATACAATCATGAACACACACTGTGCGTGATACAGGAAGGAGATCCAGGCTGGACACGAGCAGCCTCTTCGCCTACACACATTCCCACTGTCGGCAGAAAGCCCTCAGCTCCTCTGTCCTTATGGAATCACACTACACAATGCAGCTCTCTGTGCACCACAGCAATCACACAATACAACCTCACACCAGCATTGTCCATCTACCCCTCTGCTCATTCCAAATGACGCCAGCAGCCAAATTACAGTAAGTATGACCTTTCAATGAGGCATGAATTACATCAGAATCTCAGTCAGGTTTTGATTGTATATGGTAAATATGAGTCTTTCCTGACAGAGGTTCCCTGTGTACAGGAGAGGCATGTTAGTGTAGTGAGCTGAGAGAGACTGTCCTTCAGTATGATTATGTACTGAACTCTGATCTCCCTTTGGAGAGATGCATGAAAGACGAACAGCAGTAGATCCAGTATTGTTTCCAAAGATTCAAAAAGTGTAGTAGTAGTAGGCATTGATTTTGCCATTTACTTTATTAGCAGGATTACTGCCTGTCATATTTCTATAGATAAAACACATTATGCTGTGGTTACATCTGATTCAGTTCAAGTGCAGACCCCAACACTGTGCAGTTACACTCAGGTGTTTCCCTGGAACTCGTAAAGAGGAGAGCTGTCCTTGTCTCTGTATAACTTCAATCATAATCACTCACATTCATGGACTACACACACACACACACACACACACACACACACACACACACGCACACACGCACGCACGCACACACACAAGCACAAACACAAACAGCAACCTCTCAAATGATTCACAGGGAATCCAGCCTCAGTGTGAGATTGCCCCAGGTCAGGCTCTGCTGGAAATATCTAGAATTGACCACACATGCTACTGGTTCCCCATGACCCACACACACACACACACACACTCAACTGTGTGTTGTTTGGTTAGATGACTATCTGGTAGAGATAATTATCCTCTTCAGGGATGGAGGAGCAAAGGAAGAAGTTACAAAGAGCAGTGGAACTGGAACTGTTTTCAAGTCTGAAATGTTTTATCAGTCCTAACTGAAGCATCAGTATCATTAATGAGTGTTGGGTAAATTTCCTGACCTGGTAAGAAATGTCTTAATGCCTCTAAAAAGTACAACCAGCATTTTATTTGTCTGTCCCCTGTTGTTTTCAGAGATGGTTTATTTGCATGTGCAAGTCTTTATAGCTGTCTGTCGCTGTGTGTTTGTGCTGCGATGTGTATGTATCATGTCTGGCAGCTCTACTTTCATTCAACAATGCTTCACATTTGATTTATTTCAACAAAGCGCAAACAGAGAGCAGACTGCCATGAGGCCACATCTTGCTGTGTGTTTACAGCAATATGCTCACAATTTCAGCAGCATTTATTCTGCTAGACCAATCAAAGCTGCCCTCCCAAGGATGCTGAGTGGGAAACACTTGTAACATGTGTACTGTAAATTGGATGGTGTTTCAGCATTGACCCTCACTCAGCAGCCGCTCATCACACACACACACACACTTAAATATGCACTACTAATGCAGATACAGACAGGAAGCCAGATTTTTTTCAGAACCAGAAGGGTTCAAGGCTTGACCAGCAAACACGCACATGAAAAGGGCTGAGCTGGGTTTGTTTTTTCCAACATAGGTTCAGTGATTGACCAGCGAACACAAACACTCATACACTTTCCTTCCCTCCCTTTCTCATCTTTCTTACTCACTTCCTGTCATAGAGAGGGTCAGTGAACAAGTCTAGAGGTAACTGCTACCACTTGGAGACAAGAGATCATCCAAGCCCTCTGTAGAGAAGCAGCAGGTGATAGATTTGCTAGAACAAATTGGAACCATTACTCTCCCGTGTCCCTGGTTCCCGTCAAGCCATGGGTTTGTAGAAATGTTGTCAGTTACTGTATACAAGCCTGTGCCCCTCCGAACCATCCAGAACCACTCTAATTTGAGTCAGATGGCATCTGAGGTGTGTCACTGGCCTTTCTTGGTATGAGGCTTCTTTTTTTTTTGTGACAGCGGGATTCTACAGATATATCTCAAAAAAAATTACTGGCACTTACAAACACAGACATCCACACATGCCCTTCACATATGGGCCCTGTGTAATTTGACACACTGCCACCTGTGTCTGACACAGGCTCTCTGCTGCCAAGAGTCAAGCGTAAAAGTCAGCTAGAGAAATCAAAGGTGGGGTGGGAATGAAAACAATGTTTGTGGTGTTTGCACACACACACATATTCCCGACACCAGGTTCAAAGTGGGGATGGCGTCATGTATGACCTTGCCAAAAAGGCACAGTAACCTGGGTAATAAGCATAGTTGATCTCCCCCCACCACTTTGTAGAGTTATATATGTGTGTGTATGTGCCTCTGTCAGACCTTGATCTCCCACTTTCTCCAGTGCTAATAGAGGGTGACACCTGAGAAGGGCCAGTCTATGATACCCCCAGCCTGTTCACATTAAGGCCACTTCTTTAAAGGTATATGAAGACCAAAACCACCTCTCAACCTCCAGGCTCGACGCTTGCTCCTTGCACAGGCCTTCCACTGACAGTCATCTTAAAATAGCTGTTAGTCTTAAAGCTGAAGCAAAGATTTTTCCAATAAAAACACTCGTGTGTGAGAGTGCCACTGTTGGAAATCCCTCCTTTGACTCTTCTTGCTTGGCGATGAAAGCACCACATTTCTTTAAAAATCTTTTTTTTCTCCCTTTTTAAAAAAAAATCTCTGCTGTCTCTCTTTGCCCCTTCTGAAGAGTGACATTGTGAGTAATGTTCAATAAGATTGTTATTTGTACTTTTCCAAGTATTTTCCTTTTTCACTACAGTGTTAAAGAGGTGTGGCAATGTATACTGTGGAGAGAAGTCTTTATCATAGTGCTGTGTTACATCACAATCCATAAATACAGAATTTTGCAGCTTAGTCTGTTTAAAAAAAAAAAAAAAAGTCAGTCATGGCTTGTAAATAGTTTCTGTTTTTTTCCCCTTCCTGTTGTGAGGTTTTAGTTTCCTCTTTTTCTGCCTCCTTTGCCTGGATAGTGAAACCACATGGAACATCACTGTAAGGGCAGTCTCACTCACACTCACATCAGTTCCAGAGAAACAACTAAACGTAAGCATATTACGTGTATGTGCTTGAGTCACGGCCAAAAAATGGTGTGATGTGATTTCATTAGAATTCTGCAAAGATAAATCTTTTGGCTGAACTTTATTCCTTTTTCCATTTATGATAAATAACGTCAGGAAAACAGTTGTGGGCAGCAGACAAATCTTTTTGATGGAAATTACAATAATCCTGTGCAGTTATCAATCAATTAACCAGAACAGTTTGCATCACTGTCTCTTGTGCTTCTAGAGTATAAAAGCAAGTGATTCACTCCCTGCCCAGTAAAACATTCACAGGGCTGCAAGAAGCTGTATGTGGTAGCTCTGATAGGAGGAAGAGAGAGCTCCCACAGCCATGTCTGGACATGGTCCTGACTTAGTGTTTCTCTTTCTGCAGATCTGTGAATTTACTCTATGCCTATACATATATATTGAATCTGTTTGAACCTGTTTTTGATTTTTTGAAACAATAAGAAAGATATGACCGGGATGATTCCAGGCATACTGTACATGTGTTCGCAGCAGGATACATAAATGGTTTTTAAACTAAATGATCTGTCTTGATACTCGGTTGTTGGCAGGTCTCTGCCTGCTGAGGCAGTGAGGCACAGAAACTAAGCCTAACTTCTCCTTCCCTCAGGAAGCAAATAAGAATCTAATTTTAGTGGAATGTCCTTAATAAATGTGTTGTAGCTGCAGTATAGGGACATTTTCTAATGACAAATGGCCCTAGGTAAATTTAAAGTTAAATGTAGGTTAAGGCTTGAAAAATCTTTGGATTATACCAAGCTGGGTCCTTTGCACTGATCAGAAGAGTTTCTGATGGGTTAAACAGGTAATGCTGTCACTCCAGTACTGGCTAGGTCTGGGCAGTAGAATGAGTTTTTCAGGGTGGGGGCAGAAAGAGACTTCGAAGAAGGACAATTGATAATCAAGACCAGGTCTCCCTGTGTGGAGAGCCAGACAAGGCCCAGGCCCCAGCATTGGCCCTGAGTGGGTGATCGGAGACAGCTTTATGTGATTACAGAGGAGGGAGGGGCTGGTAAGTTTAGGGGATGGAAGAAAAATAAAAGATAGAAAGGTCTGAGGAAGAGAGAGGAAGAAGAAAGATGAGCTATATGAAACGGAGGGGGAGAGGATGAAAGAACATGGAAGAGGAGCAGAGGAACCTGGATGAGCAGCTGCAGACGGGCTATTTATTCCACAAGTGGAACGTTTCCTGGTGATAAGTCAAGTGGAAATGATAAGCTACACTGCACAGCAAAATCCACCTTTCCTTTCCATCTTTCCTCCAGTTCCTCTCTTCAGCCATCCTTCTATTTGACCAAGTGCCTTACTTCCACTGGATTAAATGAGAGAGAGTCCTGAGGGCAGAGTGTGTGTGCACGTGCATTCGTGTGTGTGTGTGTGTGTGTGATGGCCTTCCCCTTTTGGCAGTGCTCCCGGGCATGTCATCCAGTGCTCCTACCTGGGAAGGAGACAGACAGGAGGCCTAAAACCCTTAAAAGCCTCTAAACACTGATGCCTTGATGAGACCATGAAAAACAGCTGCTGTTGTTTTCGGCTGCTTCCTTCTCCCATCATCATGATCATGACCAAGTGGAAAAATGGGATAATGGAAGTGGTGTAAAACGGCATTGAGTTAAGTCATGTGTCTCTGTAAATTCCAGTCAAGTGTTTGAAGGCTGTAGTGCATCAGAGAGCGAGGGAGAGGTAGAACGGGAGATGCTGCGGAGTCTTGGATTTATGTGGCTGGCATGAACAGAAGATTCTCCTCTGCTATTCCGCAGTGTCATGTTAGGATATCACAGGGAGACAGCCAGTGATTGTGTGTGCATATAGGAGAAAGAGACTGAGACTGGACAAAGCTGTTATTTAACAGGTCCTTGCATGCAAAGCTGAGTGATTAGGAGAGGAGAGAATAGTTCAAAGTTTGATTTACGAGATGTGGTACCATGCACCATTCCATGGGGTAGATAGCAACAGATCTTGCTCAGTGGTGCTCTGATGAAGCCTGCCTTTTCTTAAAGGCCCTAAATAGATTGTATCCACTTTATGGTGAGTTTCCAAGTGACAGTGACAGAGTAGGTTGTTAGCAAGGAGAAAGGCCCTCAGCCAAGAGTGAATCTGTTCAATATGTGCCATGGGTTTAATATAGTTTAAGGTGCACAGCTTTAGCAATGAGGAAGACAAAACTGTTTGTCACTAGACTGCTAACAGTAAGAAATATGTTCAATATTCATTTCTCACTCACAAACACAAGCTGAACACACACGGGAAAAGTGTACGTACTACTCAATGTACATCCAGAAGTGTTGCTCTCTCTACTTTCTGCCCTGTTCTCTTTATTATTCAGTACTTCATCATCAGAAATCAGCATGAGCACAGATACTCCTCTGATCCTCAGAACCTGTCCACAGAGGGAGTTGTTGTTTGTTCAATTTTGAAAACCCTAGTCATGCTCTTTTCTTCACCCTTTCATATCTCTCTCATATCTTGTCTTTAATCCTTTTTCTTTCTCTCTCTCTCTCTCTCTCTCTCTCTCTCTCTCTCTCTCTCCACAGCTGAGCTGAACATAGAGCTGTCACGCCCCCTGAAAATCAGTCCTACACTGGCGAAGCTGGAGCAGGCCAAAGCCTACCTGAAGAAAGTCCTACCAAACCACGTGTGGGATACCCCCAGTAAACCCATGTCTGCTTCCTCCACACCTCGTTCCTCCCCAACGAAGACACAGCCCAAGTCCTTTCTCTCCCGTTCAGACCCCCACCATCAGGCCTCAGCTCTGGGCAAAACCAGCAGCATCAGGTCCCTGGCGTTGTCCTTCCATAAGGTCTCTCTCCAGACTGCCCAGATTGTGGTAGTTATGGAGACAGAGGCTCATCCAATGAGGCCCAGCGTGACTGTCTCTGTGTCAGCCATGACAGGAAGTCTGAACATGAAGCCAGGGCCGAGGATAGAAGGTGAGTAAAAAAACAAGCATCTTTCATTTGCAGAAACTAAAAACATGACATTGAACTTACATGGACAGAGACAGAGAGTAGGACAGTTGCACTGGAACATAAAACCACATTTTCTGCAATTTGCTGCATTTATTTGTAATCAACTGAACACTACATCAAGTAACAAAATGAAAAACATACTTGGCAGCTGTAATGTGGATGCACAAGCCAAATATTAAATGTCGTAGTTCCTCCAAACCTCACAGACCCTTCATTCACCTTTATGTTTAAACTGGAAACTTAAAACCCCATATAATTGTTAATTATTAGTTGTCAATTATATCAGCCAATGAAAAAGGTTCCTTTTATTAGTCACTGTATCATAACTCTCTATAACTGACTCTTACATGTAGGATTTCTCGTGCTTCAGATTGTCAAAACATTTTTTAACAACTCCTTACCATCTGAGTAAATGACCCGTGTTTGAACGCTCTAAAGTAACAAGGAAACCTTAAATGACTTACTGTTACTTTTTCTTAATGCGAAAAATGGAAAAACATCAAACCAGTGATGTAATCCATTTTATTCTGCTTTATTTCAAGATATTGCCACTTGTTTCAAGGAAATTCTTGAAACAGGTGGAGCTACATTGGAAACAACTGCAATGACTTCACCCCATTTGGCAGATTTTATCATATTTTAAAGAAACCACAATTTTAAGACTCCGTAGTACACAACACTAAATGTACATGCTTTTTTTGTGGTGTGTCATTTGTCTAGTACACTAGCTCACCATGTGAGCCAACAGGAACCCGTCCAGGCCCTTTGAAAATAAAGTACAGTTACACAAAGCTCCAAATATCCAATAAAAAATTTAGTGGAGAACAAATTGTTCTTTTTCGTGTCATTATGTTTTGTAACCAAATAAATATTGATGTGGACAAACTCTAAAGCGCTGTGCATCCCGCTCTTATATTTGTTCTTCATTTGAGAATAAAAATTGTTAGGAATGCAGCTGGAGTGTAACATGGTCCCTCAGGAATGTGTTTAATTAAACAGCAGGTTGTATTATGAGAAAAAGTATAAATCTGTTCTAATGCTTGAGTGCATATAAAGAGTTGTACTTTCTGAATAGTTATTGATCAGTGTCTCACGGTGTAGCACTTAGTCAGACTTTCCACTTTCCGCCCTTGTTTGTTGAAGAGAATGTGACGTCTCAGCCTTTTTTGGAAGATCTGACACTGTCATTCACTTGGACCGGGAAAGGTTGGGAACTAAATAACAGTATTGCTTTCAGTATTATTTGGAATATTGCTGTTTTTTACACATGCTAGCAAAGCCCTCATCTGCCAAAAACAAAGTTTGTCAGTAAACTGTAAAGTGAGATGTTTGTGTTAGTCTTGGATCTTAAGCTGGTGTGAGGCCGTGTGTGTGTGTTTGATTGCGTGGGTTTGTGTGTATTAGGGTCTGAGAGAGAGTGATATTTTCATGCGCTAACGTACGAGTGTGTGCGAGAGCGAGATGTTTGTTTTCATGTTAGGACCGAACCCTGCCTTCATCAACACTGACTATTATCCAGGAGGCATCACAGTGTTTCCATTATGACAATCAGATCTGCTAATACTAATATAAATGAAAAAGCTTCCAATTTCTCTGAGCTGTTGGGTGTGAGCCAGTGCGCTGTAACAGATGATCAGGGATTTTTGGTTTGTTTTTCAGTTTTTGCTATTTTTTTTTTTTTTTTTTTTTTTTGGCTCGTCTTCCTTGGAGACCAGATGGAAACAGGGGGCTAAAAGAGAGTGAGGGGCTGATGTGCCACATGAAGCAGATAACAAGGAACAAGTTGACTCATAATTTAGCCAGTAGATGGTTTGTACCTCAGTGCCGCTGAGCAACGCATCTCCTGTGCTGGGGGTGCCTAAGGGACAAGGACAGATCTGGAACTGGGCTCCCTAAGTGCCTGCATCTGTTTTGCAGATGTTGTTATATAGGGTTACTTCAGATAAAATGATTGTCGAAAATGTTAATTAAAACCTCAAACAATTTGCACTTTGTTTACTCAAATCTGCATAACTGCACGATGACACAATACTCAGCACTCCTGCCCTGCCCTGATTTTCACCAGCTTTTCAGCTTTCATCCATACTTCAATAAACACAGTTGAAACAGCGTGTGCAATGCAATGGAAAAAGAAAAAGAGTTTAGAGACGATTGTGTTAATATGAAAGCTCATCCCCTCCCACTCACTTTCCACTCAAATGATCTTGCATATAGTTAAGACTTAGTTAAGACTTTTCAAGAGATTCGTTAATAGTAGTTCTTTGATTCATTTACAATAAACACAGGAAATATAGATTTGTTTGCTGTGAACTGTCTTTTCAAGGGTATTGTTTTCCCCATCATTAACCAGCACCTTGAACCAGAGCCCCTGCTGCTCTGAAGGCATTACAGTTTGACTGGACACAAATAGAAATAATGGGATCACGACCAGTGGTGTTTATTGACATCCACTGGATCATTCATCCGCAGCTTGGCTTTAAACTCTTGTTGTTACGGCTCAGAAAACATAACATCATGTATGTTCTGAGCAAGACATTATAATAACTGCCCATAAAACTAATGCTGTCATCACGTGCAGTAAAAGTTTCGTTCAGCTGCTCGTTTATCATACATGAGAGCTCTCTGAAATACCTGAGAGGTTTAAAATCCTCTATGTAGATCTCATTATGGGCCCTGATATTTCATCTCTTTGCCTCATCTCTGAGAGCAAGTTCAAACTGCATGTGGAGCAGCACCTGTGTATGTTGCCACTGGAGAGCTACAAAGTTTACATGGCGCCAGATGCCCACAAAGGGGATCTTTATTTTTGTGTGGGAAAAGGCCTTTTAAAGTCATTTTAACAAGTTATTCTGCTGAATAACATGTTTGTCTCACCCAGTTGTTCCTTTTTTCTCTCTTGATAACTTTAGCACTCTTATAGATCTTTGTTGCAACACACATGGTTATTTTCCCAGAGGGCTTCTTCACATAGTGTTTCCAGATTTGTTGACATCCAAAGGAGACAAATTGTCTCAAATTACACAGGCTGATCACTGGCGACAATAGATGTATCTGCTGACTCTTAGCCTTAGCTGCACCGCCTCCATCACTCACCACCACCCGGCCTCTCCGCTCCATACCTCAGAAAACGGATACCTTGGAATTTTACGAAGATAAAGGTTAGGATTCCCGTTCTGTAAGGCTGAGCATTTGAGCTGCCACAATAAGTCAGAGGGAATGACCCCCCTGGGAGAAGCTGTACATGAGAGATGTAAGACAGGAGAATGTAGTATTACTACTGCTACAGTACGTAACACTACTGCTGCTGCTGCTTTCGTTGCCTTGCTGCTTCTCAGTGGCTGAGATTGATGGACCACATCCTGAGTACACCTCAGGATGATGCCAGTTTGTAAGAGGAAGCGGGGGGGGGTTATGAAAGAAGGGAAGCACGAGGGCCATGGAGATAGAGAAGTAGAGGGAGAGAAAAAATTAAGGAGATGTAGTGACAGAAATGTGAGAGGAGAGAAGGAGGAGTCAGATAAAAGAATTAGCAGGAAATTAAACGTTATTCGACAAAGAGAGGAATAGCAGAACTGAGCAGAAGGGAGAAAGAAAAAGTTTGAGTTGAAGCAACACAGAAGAGAGGAAAAAAAGTTGAGTGAAATAAGGAGAAAGGTAGAAAAAGGTAGCAAAAGGAGAGATAATGAAATAAAGGAGATACGATGTAGGTCAGAGGTGGAAAACAGAAGAGGCAGATTACTGTGTGTGAGCAGTAACAGGGGTCTCTTCTGCATGTGTCTTTGCACTCACCCCGCCCCACCCTGTCTTCATTAGTGTATGTCCATAGCTACAGCGGGGTGAAGACCCAGTCATACACCCCCCTCATCCAAGGAACATCTGGGGCTCTGTACCTGGTCATGGCAGCCCCCCTCTGCCAGGGGACAAGATGGAGAGAGAGGGGATTAGGTTGACAGTGAGGTGTGTTACCAGATCCTGTGTTAATGAAAAGCAAGTGGAAGCCCTGCATTCCTCCCTCCCGTCCGCAACTCACCCCTCCCCAAGGTAGGGGGGCATTTATAGTTCAATGAAAGAAAGGTTGGGAGGTGGGCAAGAGAGAGAGAACAGATGTCTTAAGGTCCATGAAACAAGACCCTCCCTAATCTCTCAGCTCTCCGTCAGACTGCCCATAGAGTGCCCCCGATTTGCTAAGAACACATACATACCCACACACACACACTCACAATGACAGACTGTGCTTCTAGTGCGCACATTTTTATATGCATACAACACCATACACACACACATATGCAAAGCTTTCTCCTCGGTCCTTTGCCTCTGTGGAACCTCTGTGCTTTTTCATGGTGATTTACTCCAGCACACTTGTAAAGGAAAATGTATATACTTTGAATGAAGTGAAAACTACCCATTATTTATTTATGTCACTTCATTTTCTTTTTTTTTTTCAAATTTTATTTTGTTTCCCAGGCCAACCTTTGAATTATGGTCATGTCAGTGTGTTTACTCTGCTGAAAGAAAGCCACTCTTTTCCATTTATCATATTATTTCTGTTTCAATAGTCCGGGACAAGCAGATCTGAGCAAAGCCAAACTTACAGAGATTTATATTGGGACATACACCCAGCTGTGATTTGGCAACTTAAGCCAGTTAATAAATAGTTATTGCTGCATTAATAATAGAAATATGTCACAGAGAAGACATGGAGGTGGAAGTGTCCACCAAGGTATTTGTCAGCCCACAAGGCTGCTGGGTCAGGGTGAAGATGTTCAGAGACATGAAGTGTAAGAAAGCTGTGAGACTGTTGTTGTCGAACTATCATAGACAAACATAAATGAGAATGAGAAGGAAAAGAGTTTGCAGGTGCTTTTAACAGCAGTTTTTGTTAAATGTTCACAGCTTTTGTCTAGAGGAACCCCGGGGCCTCCCAGAATGCAGCTGTGTATTTTTCAGTCGGTCGACTCGATTAATTTAGTGTTTCAGCTCTAGTTTAGCTTTACTTACTACAAGCACAAAGACTTGACGGATATTAAAAGTTGCCACTTCTTCCCAATTGTTCAGCACACGAACAAACTGCTTGATTTAACCAAACAGGTTAGCTAGCTTCTAGTTAGTTACCTATCATGTGTAGAAAGAAGGAAAAGGGATAAATTCAGTATGTGGTCTTAAAACCTCAATAGATTAGTCTCATTGGGGCATTTGTGCAATATTTTAATTGTTTTTCTAATTTCCTGCATGTGCAGGGTGTACACTCACAGAGCACTTTATCAAGAACATCGCTCAAAGTGAGCCACTGGATGATTTTTGTTTTTGGCACCATTCTGAGATTTCAGAAACACTCAAACCAGCTCAATCGTGTCACGGTCAAAGTCACAGAGAGATCACATTAACTGAAGCTCCTGTATGACTTTTTGTGTTGGCAGTGGCTGATTGGAAAATTGCATGAATAAGCAGTTGTACGAGTGTTCTTAATAAAGCACTGAGTGAGCGAATATCTTGATACAACAGGAGCCTGAGATCAACACAGGCAACTGAAACTGAGACCTGAACCCACTTCATACCCACATCTTTAAGACCTGATCCAACTGAGCCCAGGGTTTTGTTATTTAACCTTCCACCATACATAAAAATAGGGCAGTCAATTTAATAGAAACACCTGAAGGTATAACACAGTACAGTTCAACAACACCACACATTCTTTAGTTGTATTAGACTGCATCGGTTTTAGCTAGGTGTACTTAATAAACTGGCCCCTGAAATATACCAGAGCTAATGTGAAAATGGCCATAATCCTTACCTACACAGCATAAGGCACTGTGGCCCACCAGCACAAAACACAAGTGGCTACAAAACAGTACAAAGGTAAATGTTCAGTGGTTATAACATGACTTAGTTTGTAGGTGAAACCATCTGCGTCACCTCTTTGTCCACATCATGCTCAACTTTACCTAATTCCAGTACTGACCAGATGAACGAGGACAGTAAACACGGAGTGAACAGTTCCAACACAGAACAAAACTATGTGCAAGCACAGTCAGAGGTCATTTAAGGCCACATGGTTTAACTGTGTACCGAGGCTCTGCTTTAGCAGCATTATTCTTCTTTATTTATTATCCTTCATTTCTTCCATTACTGAGCGCTAGTTTGCCGGGCCAATGCAACGCATAACATTAGGCTAGTCCGGCTGTTTCTTTCATTTTTCCTGCTGGGCACTGCATGTCCTACTACAGCATATCACACACACACACAGACACACACACACACACAGATAGACACACACCACTGGGTCTGCCAGAAAGAGTTATTACATTTGAAAATAACCAAAACCAAACCAAGCCCGAAGCTGTGTGAAACACGATGGCCCGAACTTGACCTAAAACCCGATAATTTGTCAGAACCCATCAGGCTTTCGTTGGGTAACAGAATGGCATAAAGTGAAAATTCCAGTAATGGGAATAAGATCTCTCTGTTTGACCATTATCTTCATACATGTCTTCGTATATGTAGCGTTGAATATTAAGAAATGAATCCATATCTACCATATGTAATTTGCTTATGCATTACAGCTGTCACTGAACCCATGTGTAACTCATAAACACTCATCAGTTACTGTATTTGTAACGGCTTGGATGACACACATCTCCCTGCACTGTGCCATTTTGGCTGAGTGTGTCCCCTGCTACGAAACCAGTTTCCTCTAGTGTCCTATAGTGGTCTTGTGGTGAGTGAATAGTGTATTTCTGTGGTGAGTGACAGTATATTACTTCTATTACTCTTACCATCCCAGACAGTCTTCGGGGGCCTCTGCTCGTTAGGTAATGACTCCTTTAGGTTTCTTCTAATTGATACCAGTACGTCCCGGGGTATAAATCAGCCAGGCAGTGGTCAGATAACGGCTGCCAGGGAGAAACCGACACGGTAAATCAGTCTCAGATCCTATCTAATCTCACCCAAGAGTTTGCCAGAGATGTATTTCACTTTAGGAAGATTTCCATCCACCCTGTTCCACCACCCACTTTGTTCCTCGGGTGTTATAGGTTGTACATTAGGCTACAGAGGATGTGCTCATGTGCACTGTTTTACCATAAGGTCTACTGTGACAGCATGAGATTACCAGGTGTAAGTTAGTGTGTGCAGATCTATGATTAATCAAAGCTATTTCCTCTCAGTAAGTTATTTTGGCACAGTCATCTACATAAGGACCAAACCCCCAGTGAATCAGTGTGTGTGGAGTTATTATAGGGTTATAGTTCTTAAAAATATGTATATCTACATCAATATGTATGGGTTTCTTTGCCCTTTTTGTGTGTTGTTTGTTAAAAGGTGTTCCTTTGTGTAAGTTGTGTATTGGCCTCTAGCTATTGCCATTTCACATCTTTGATATGTCTACAGAGGGCTTGTTTTTATCTTTGACCATTAATTGGTTACCATTAATAACAGATAAATGGTGGTACTGAAAACTTGAAACAGAACAATACTAATAATAACCAAGTGTAATATGATATATATATTTAGGTTCTTTTAACAGTTGAGTATTAAATTGTGTGTGTGTGTGTGTGTGTGTGTGTGTGTGTGTGTGTGTGTGTGTGTGTGTGTGTGTGTGTGTGTGTGTG
>JBBMJY010000025.1:21627049-21654549 GCA_037833715.1 Toxotes lorentzi
GTGTGTGTGTGTGTGTGTGTGTGTGTGTGTGTGTGTGTGTGTGTGTGTGTGTGTGTGTGTGTGTGTGTGCGTTTCATTTGCCTGGATTCATTTCATTCAGCTCCCTCTGAGCCAGTTTCCTAAACCCCAAACACACGAAGTGGAGCCGCCTCAAATACCCCCAAAACAACAGCTGTTCGTTTACTCCACAGTGTCTGTGTGTGAGCGTGTATGACTTCTCCATATGGGACAACTGTATAATTAACAGTGGCATAACACAATATTCTTATTCATCTCCACACCATGCTAAAATGCATGTGGACAAGCCACAGTGCTTCTGGGAGAATTTCTTTTGGACAGATGAAACCAAATTTGAGCTTTCTGGTAAGTCACATCAGCTCTGTGTTCACAGAAGGAAAAAACAGAGCTTTCAGAGAAAGAAGTCTCCACTGTGATACATGGAGGAGGCTCAGTTAGGATATGGGGTTGCTTTGGATGCCTTGAAGCTGTGCAGGACACAATGAAATCAGAAGATTATGAAGGAGCAAAACACACTGTCCATTGGCAGAGCTCCATCTCAGTCACAGGTCATGGCTCCTGCAACGGGAGAATGACCCAAAACTTAACATCTTAAAGCACCATTTTATTTCTTTTACTGTTTAAAATGATGAGCTCCATTGAAAATCAAAAGCCACTCGTCTGTTCTAAATATGGAACAGAGAACAGTGGATGCCAGTTACTCTCAGTTTCCACTTATTTCAGAGAAAATTGTGGTTTTTCATTTTTTAATCGGAATTGTACCAGCGCTTTTGGCCACGTCTGTATGTAGAAAATGAAGGCACATAGATAGTGCCTGCTTCATGCACCAGTACTTTCCCAGTTTAATTTTTTTTCCTTAACATTCCTTCCACTCCTTCCTGCTAATAACAGCACTTCACAGCTCAGCAGTGTAATGTCTTTGGGCTGTGTGCTGACACATCTCTGGAGACAAACCTACAAAGCAATAATATGGTCATTCAGAGCAAAAGCAGGGATGGAGAGAGGATGGAGAAATGCGCCTGTGACTATTATTCAGCCTGGATGGAAGAATGGAGTTAGGGATGAAGAAAGAAAGGGATTCCCCCTCGTTAAAACCACTCCCAATTAGGGTGATTTTTGGGAGTGCTGGCTCCTGCTGCTGGCTTTAACACCAGGATGCTGCGGTCAACTGGGCTTTAAATGACGCGTGGTGAGACAGGATAGAATGCTTTGATACACGTTGTGTGTGAGCGCAAATGGGTACGTGGGTGTATTTGTTTCCACTTGTTCACCTGCGTCAGATTGTGCGTCTGCATATACATATGTCTGCATTCAGGCATTAGGATGTACTGTTTCTGTGTGTACATATGTGTGCACCCTTTTACACATGTTTGAATTAAAGATTGTCCATTTAACAAGCCAGTGTGGGAGTTGGGCCCGTGCTGTCTAATAAATCCTAGCCATGAAAATAAACCTGATGTCCATAGTTCAGTGAGTAATATCTAACAGCCCTCTCTCTGCACTTTAGCACCAGAAGATGTTAGCAGGTAAACTGCCAACTTGTACCAACAATGTCTTTCCTGAGAGAGATGAGTCATCACAGTGTAATATTTCCCCCAGAATGATTTATACTAGAGGCACCCTCTTTCATTGGAACCCCATTGTGTTATTGGGCTCTTATGTTGAATAAGATGTTTCTTACTCAGTTTACTGAGTCTGAAAACATGTGATAGCTCTTATGTGCCATATCTTCATCTAATAGGTCTTTCTGTCTCTCACCATCTCTGCTTTTGTCTCTCCCCCCTCCATGTCTATATCTATTGTCTCCTCATTTATCACCTCTTCCCCCACTCCCTTCATATTTCCATCACTCCCTCAAACCCCACATATCAGGCTTTACCCCAAGTGAAACCCAAGGCCAGAGTAGTCAGGACCGAGATATAAATAAGGGAACATGTTTTGAAATATAAAAACCCCTCTGTTCTTCCAATCAGAACACCATGAACTTGCCCTGTGGAATTTGTCCAAATGGACCTGGTGTGTCAGGCATAGAGTTTTCCATCCACAGGAAATCACACTGTGTTACATGTAGAGTTCTTAAAGGACAAGCTGGATTTTCAACCATATACATTTACCTTTCATTTACTGATATCCCATAGTCTAACTTCTTGGTGTTAATTTTCAGTTTGTTGTGTTTTGGTTTGCTCATCACTATTGTGCTGTTATTATGGTTGTTTTGAACGTGACAGTCCAGCATGCTAACTTTTCAAATGTCTGTCTTCTCTGTTCTTCTGTTAGAATTTTTAAAGCCAAACAATGAAATGATTGGATCATACATAACTTCTAGCTAGAGACTGAAACAGGTGTGCTGCTGCTTTCTTTTGCTTTTTCGGACTCTCAGCCAAGCAGGCAGGAGTGAGAATTTCTAAAAGGCATGCTTAAAGAACCACTTCTCAGGGTATTATTAGTCATCCAGGGCTGAGGTTTCCAAATGGGCTGCTGCGGCTGTAGCTCTAACTGACCAGATCAGCCCTCCCATGTCAACGACTCGTAGAAGGGGTTTCAGTTTCACTGATTTATGGGAGCGAAAGGACAAGTTCAGGACAGTCTGTGATGACAGTGGCACATATCTGTTTTAATGGAAAGGACAGATCATGCTTTGAACTTTCCTTATTAAATTTTTGCTACTTTTGGTTCCTTCAGGATGAGTGGGTGTTTGGCTCTGCTGTCTGGATTCCATCAGGGTTTTCTCACTGTCATCATGCCTGCTAAAGCTTTTAGTTTCCCAAATCACAGAAATGCTATCTTTGAACTTGAACCAACACGGGTTCAAACTAACCATGACCCCAAAGCACTTCTGTTCAAGGAGAGAAACAGGAGTCACACCTGTTCATCTTATTAACTGATTGTTGTACGTTGTATGTTATTAGCTGCAGATTAAATATTGTTAAAGAGGAAAAATCCTCCTTTCCTCTTTCAAAGAGGCTGCTTTGACATCACACTGTTAGCCCTGAGTTTCTTTCTACTAAAACAAGTAAATATTACATAAAAATACAGTATGATTGCAATATTTAACCAGTCATAGAATATTGTGCTGTTCAGACACGTTACTGTTGAAGACCTCTGCTGATGTGGAGTCAATAGAAGTGTTTCTTCCAATCAGAACACCACAGACATGTAGAACCTGAACCTTTCAAAAGCAGGGATCACCTTTGAAGGCAGTGTTGTCAGGGAAGAACTGACAGCAGTTGTACTTCCTGTTTCACCCACTTTATGAACTGCACCTGCAGCACATGAAAAACATTTTAACTTTATTCAGCAGGTGCTGCTGAACCTGGGCAGAAGTGAGTTGACGCTTAAAATTCTACAAAATAGTCTTCTAAGTGTAGGACTAGCCTGCTCTGGTATAATTTATTAAAGTATAGTTTTAGGATGGAAACTGTACATTGAATATTTTGTTTGTATATGTCAATGTGTGTTTTATATGTTATTTTCAATAAAATGTTGATAAATGTGCCGTATTGTGTGTGTGTTAGGACATATTTTAAGTACATACAGTGAAGTCAACTTGTCAGTGACTGACTTTTGTAATCGAGCTGAGTACAAACACACAAACATTCATGCAACTGAATTATTATAAATGATCATAAATTAGGGCCCTCTGCTACTTTATCCACAAATTTTTTTGTACATAGGATGTCAACGAGACATTCTGTTTCATAATAATCCAGATGTTTTTTTGACACATTGTTTACCTTCTGTTTTCCCTCTGGAGTTCCACCCTGTTCTCTACATGCCAATCATTTCTACTTCTTCTGTCTTCCTAGATGCAGTTCAAGCTTCCTCTGTGCTGCTGGAGCTGCAGGATGTGTTGGTGAGGACAGGACTAAAGGACCGAAGCCATCTGCTGCTGGGGCCGTTCTCCTGCACCACCTCCCTGGATGCTCGGTGGTGTCGGCACAGCGGCAGCCCTGGACCTGAAGCTCGGTCCCCTAAACTGCTCTTGGACCTGAAGGGAGGCCTGCTGCAGGTTTGCCTATGTCATCAGTTCAACATCGTCAATAATATAATTTTTTTTCAGTTTTTAGACGTCAGAGTCAGATCATCACCTCTGCACCTGGTTGGAATTGAGTGTCTTGCTCAAGGACACTTAACCTCGAGGGTTTGAGTGAGAGGCGGTGCTATTGCCTTCTAAAATATCACCTCTGGTTTCCAAATGAATCCTTACAGTATTCATAAACTGGCACCCACAGACGCAGCTCATCACACTCCTAACACTCTTCTTAAATCTGCTGTTCCTCTTCACTTCTGCCGTGGCTTCTGTCCTCTTTGCAGCTGAAGTGATGACAGTAGGAATTGCATGCTGTAGTTCCAGTGTAGATTTGAGTCACATCTGCTGGTTAAGTGGTGGAATATTATAGGGCTATTTTGGGGGGTGGAGCAGGGGTTATATCTTATGTGTGCCTTTTTTCCTGAGAAAAGTTACATAACTGAAAATGTGACTAACTGAACACATTATTACTAATGTATTATTCCACATTACTTCTTCAGGGGTAACCCCCTGGCCCTCCCCTATTTTGAATGTTTCCTTAATGCTGTTATTGCGTGTCCATGAACAGAAACATCACTTGCAACTCAACACTTAATACGTAATCATACGTTTCCCTTTGCAAATATTGGCGTTTGTGGTGTTTTAATCAAGTGCTGTACAAAACCACCGGAATTCCTTCCGATTCCTTCTTCTCATGGTTCTTTCCAAAAACTTGAAAAAAAAAAAAAGAAAATCCCAAAATTTTCCTGTTTTTAGAGTTTAGTCATAACCCTCCTTTGCGAGCTAGTGAGTAGCGGGCAAACAGGCAAGCAGCTCCAAGTGTGAAGAGTTTTTGACTCAGAGATTCCTGGTCCTTAGTCCAAACCCCAGACAGACCCGCTTTGATGGAGCATAGGAAGGGGAATGCCACGGGTAAGTACGGAGGATGTAAGGTTATGTTAGGTAATGTTAGTAAGGATGTGAAGGGGTGATGATGAGGGTAACCCTGACTGCTTCACTTCCTGTTTTGGAAAAGAAAGCTGAATAATTGTTGACGCAGGTATTTATGCATCAGCTGTGAGTCTGTGTCACTGTCTAGATTTTTTCTTTTCACTTTTTTTTACTTTCTTTCTTCACTTCCATATATCTCTCCTTTTATTCCTACATCATGTTCTGCCTTTACATCCCTGTTTTCCTCTGTCTCCCCTTGTTCCCTGTCCCACACTCTTTACTTGCCGTTCCATCCCGTCCATCTTACCCTCTCTTGTTCCGTTTCCACAGGTCTTTTGGGGCCAAGAACATCTGAACTGCCTGAAGCTGGTGGAGGAGCACCTGCAGGCGTACCTTCAGCTCCAGAAAGGAGACTCAGCTGATAGCTGTGCCAAGGGCAAGCCCAGCCACACCCAGCCACCTTCCTCCCCAGGCTCTCCCTCTCCTCGGACAGAGCACAGCTCAGATGATTTGCGCACAGGGCATTTTCACTACATCCAGGACTCAGGTGAATCTTTATACAGAGCATGCTGATCTCCGGCAGAGATGACATGTGGCTCATAGTGTATATATCTATACCAGGCTTAGATCCAGGGAAAAAAAATTGACACATTGAAGTGTTCATTTCACTGAAGAGCCTCTAGATGTTAATCAGTAGTCCAAATTCCCAGAGACTGGGTGCTTGTGGTGGTTGCTTTATTAGCTTGCGTTCGTATCCATAATTGCAAACAGACAAAATTGCTTTTTAAAGATATTTATCCAAGACTCAGTGTAAAAGGATGTTACTAAGACATCAATTTTCCTGCTCAGGTTTTCAATACACAACAGTGGTAAACACTGGTCTCTGAATCCATAGGATGAACATCATTCATAAAGTCAAAAAAAAAAAAAAAGCTTTGTGACAAAGTGAGATGTCACTTAAGATACAAACAGGCTTAAATCAGAGTGAGATCAAAGCTCTCTGTGGAAAGAAGTTTCATCGGACATGTCTGCCTGGTTCCACTCTCAGTAACATGCTGTTTATTCACCCTCTTTGTGCTTTGTGTGTTCTGTCCTCTACATGCGCACACACACACACACACACACACACACACAGGAACGTTATAGACAGAGGATCAAACTTCTCTCTGGCTGTAGACCAGCCGTCCACTCTGTCAGCTGTGGTTGAGTCTTTGTTTGTTGCACCGTTCCACTGGTCTTTGATGCATTTACTATGCTGACTGAAGCAGGAGAGTGTACAGTAGTGAACTAGAACAGAGGGGACAATCTGTCTGCAACATGTTGTCAGCAGCCAAGGAGAACAGGCCCTGGACTACAGAGAACAGCGAGTGGCCCCTTGGGGGCCTGACACAGGGAGAGATGGTCAATAGGAGTAGATGAAAGATGGATGACGAGAAGGGTGGAAGGACTCTCTGTCTCTGTCTCTCACTTTCTCTGAGTTCAAGCAAATGCAAACGAAAGCAAAACCTCATGAAAGTGTCTGGTTTTTTTTTCCTCCACTCTTCTGCAAAAGAACAATACACTGTCCACCTTCAAGTGGGCAGCTCACCGCTTCACACAGAGGGTAAAATCAGCCGCAGACAGATTTGGCTGGCCCTTGAAATGTGTTTTCTGCAAAGAGAGTCTCAGTGTTTGTGCCCCCAGGGGCCAAACAGAGCAGCAGTTCTCTGCTTCACTGTTTTTTTTAAATAAACATTTTTCCAAAGGACTTGAATCACAAACAGCAGCCACGACTTAAGTCAAACATCACTCAGAAGTTTAGATCCAGTGTTATCCAGCTGTTGCAGGTGCAAGGCATGGTTCAATCAATGGTTGTTTAGTCAATAGCAAAAATGTTTACTCAGCCACTTTGTTTACATATGGCTTCTTACGCATGTAAACTTTCTGAAAGCCCTCTTTGAGGAGATGTTGTTTTGGGGGGGGGGTTCGGATTCCATAGTAGAAATACCCATAAAAACATCACAGCACCAAAGATGTGAGCAAGTCAAAAATAGGTCTTTTACCACAAAAGGTGAATTTTCACAATGTGAAAAGAATTTTCATGACATTTTTTCAACCTCTGTGTTTTTCTTTCTTTCATAAGCACCTGAGAATATTCCAGGAGGCCAGTAAAGATTTTAAACAGGCTCTGTGATGGAATTTTATGTGGTGAGGGGGTTTATACTGCTGGATGTAAGACTGCATCACAGTAAATTAGTAATCTACTGTATCTTAAAAGAGAAAATCCTTCCAAATTCCTTCCAGTTCATCCTCTGCTTTGATCTGTTCCAGTCTTATATCATGTTTTATCTTTTGATTTTATGTCTTCCTCTAAAGCAGTGTTGGCCTTTCTAAGTGAAGATTTTCTGATATTATTATTAATTCATTGCAGGGTCTCAGAAATTGCCAGGACCCCATGAGGTGGTGTTTTACAGCGAGACAGAGGACAGCCCGGGGGTGATGCTGTGGAGATACCCCGAACCCCGTGTCCTGACCTTCGTCAGGATAACACCCGTTCCTTTCAACACCACGGAGGACCCTGAGATCAGCACGGCCGACCTGGGGGATGTCCTGCAGGTAGAAATGGACACACGATCTTAGCATGTTATTTTCCCAACACATACCACAGCTAGTGGTCAAGCAAAGAGTGGTAATGTGTTAAGCAACCATTTCAGTTCACATCACTTGTATCACCGCTTGTAGTCATCTGCTGCAAAGAAGAGGGTGAAAGAGGCGTAAAATGAGAAGAGAGTCCGCACATCTCACTCACTGCTCCCTGCTTAACATCACCTGCAATGAAAGAGAAATAAACTGTGTTAGAGCTGGGCTATGTGCCATTATGATTCCCATGACATGAGTCATGAGAACTCCCATACCCTGCAAGTTATTGAATGACAGAGACCCCTGCTGTTCCTCCAAACATGTAATACATGATCAGACAGCTGTGGAAGTCATTCTGCATGCTCTGGTGTGAATAGCCAGGTGTCTCCAACCCCAGATGAGGTTATATTTTGGCAGGCTGTAGCAGCTACCGAGTCTTCAGGGTCTCGCAGGGGGACAGGACATCCCACTTTTCCTTCTATCAGTCATCCCCCGCCTTTCTCTCTCCTGCCTTTCTTTCCAGCTTATCATCCTCGAAGGCGAGCCGGGTCCCAAATCACGTTCTCTCACATTCTTCTCAATATGCTTACCTTTTTCCTGGCGTTGAACCCATGCATGTTTCTGAACAAACAAATTGTGCCTCTCCTTTTCCTACTCAGTTTCACAGCTTGTATTAGCTGTGTTTATTCAGAAATTATTTGAATTATGTCCATTATTATTATGGTTTTAATTAAATTTCATGTATGAGAAGCAAAACTAGAGCAACTCATAATTTATTAGCTACTGGATTAGTCAAACGTAAACCAAGAATGGGTCAAACAATTGTTTTGTGAAACATGACTCATTCATAATGAAGTACAGTATTTATCACACATTTATGTTATTATCCTGAAATGAATGGCAGTGGCCAGTTTGATTACATTCCCAGCCCATTCATCAGGGCTTTTTAATCACATTTTTTAAACCTCGGGGTTGGCTTCCCTTTCTTTCTTTGCCTTCTGCTTCTTTCCTCCATCTGCAGCAGAAGTTTCTCATCTTTCCATATCCTCCCTTTATCTCACAGATTCTTTCCTGGACTCCCACAATCATTGCACCTACAGTACAGATGTTTTCTTCAGTCTGTTTATGTGTGCCGGCCCATGAGAGGCAAGATATTGGAAGGTTCTGCAGATGTCTGACTTCCCAGCGAGGCCCCACAGCTGTAAAGACTGTAATGAGCAAAACTCCAAAGCCTCTAGCTGATTGGCTGCATATTGAGTTACAGCAGAGAACAGATAGAGCTGATGTGTGTAGAGGAGGATAAAGGCTAGAGGAAGAGGCAGTGATAGACAGAGTGGAGATAGGGAGAGGCTGGTTAATGGGAGGAGAGTGACAGGAAGAAAGAGTGGGAAGAGGGAGAGTTAAACAGAGATGAAGTGAGAGTGTGTGTGTGTGTGTGTGTGTGTGTGTGTGTGTGTGCGTGCGTGCGCTTGTGTCAAAACAGATGCCTGCAACTGCAGACATATTCTTATCTGCATGAATGTGTATTGTACAGCGGGAGATGTGGAACCAGCAGTTGATGAACATGTGGTTTCCACATCTTCCACTCCTCCTGTCTCTTCTGACAAATCTGTTAAAAAGAATCGGGTGATGGGTCTTCTACGGGGAGGTGGTGAAAAGAGAACAGCTAGGAAAATTGTCAAAACAGTTGTGCAACATTAGTTAGCATCTATTTCAAAGAGAAATGCAGCTTAAACTCATAGAAACCGTTGTGCAAACCATTTGTGAATACATCAGGAGTCTCCTCATTCTGCTGCTTGTGTTTCTGTGATGTCCATGTAAACATTCTGACCAATGGGACACTTGGATGGCTACAGCAGTGGGCACGTTTCACAAAGGTACTGTCATTAACATTAATGAAAAACATCACTTACAAAGTGTATATGTTTAAGTGGTTTAAAGCCATTGTTGAAAGCTGCTCTGATGCATTTTGTCAACACTGCTAAAAACAGTATCATGTATCATGGACTTTTTGAAAGAAGTGATTGTAAAGTAATTATGAGACATTGGATCCATGCGCTGATACATTACACAGTCCCTACTTACCTCATATTTTTGTCCAAACACTCACATAGCATTAAGCCAGTTGTGAGTGAGGGAGGGGTTGGATTTGTGGGGGTTACTTTAACCGGACCTCTTGGTCATCAGCCGAAGTCATTGTGATCCCAGATTTAATTGAGCTCAGCCTCTGTGAGACAATGATTATGCTTTCCTTTCTACAAAACTTCAAAAGTCTGAGTTAATTCATTTCTTATTTCTCCCAAGACCAGAGAGTCAGTCCAGCTACAGAGAACGGAAATGCAGCCATAAAAATCCAAAAAACGAGTAATGGCTCGGTTTCTGTTCCAAAGGAATTTCATTTACTTTACATCAAGACTGTGCAGAGAGAAAGAGAGAGAGAGAGCGGGAAACAGAAAGAAGGCAGTCATAATTTCTCAGGCCTCTAAAATTACCATGTGGCCACGCAGAGATGGAGGCTGATAGATTTTGAGAAATGGAAAGTGAGAGGCATAGGGAAAGAAAAAGAAATAAGGAGAAAAGAGAGAGTGATATTTAGTGTTGAGCTGTCATGTCATTTGTCTCGACCATTTAGGCAATAATGTTTTTCTAGTTAAGGGCAGTTTACCAGCAGGTGGAGGGTGAAAAAGATTTCAGATGAACAAAGTAAAAGTGGGTCTTCTCCACATTTTCTCCTTTCCCTCATTCTGTTCCTCCTCCTCTTTCTTCTCTCTCCTTTTTTCCTTTTGTTGCACTCCCCTTTCGACCATTCCTTTGCTCCCTCTCTTCAGCGGAGTGCGCTGACTAGATGAAGGGGGGGGGGGGGGGTTGCTCGTCCCCTGAGCATATCATATTAACATTTTATAAAATCAAGATTTCCTGCATTTAAATAGTTGTGGTTTCCCAACTGGTTCCAGTATCTCAGAGGGGGAATTCAAACTTCCTTCCATTACTCTAAGTCAAATTGCTGCCTGCACTGTTTTTACATACAGTAGAATGGGAGTGTCAGAGTGATGGGAGGGCAGCAGAAAAGTGACAGATTCCTGACGAAGCATCCACAGGCTCCCACCTGTAGAGGGCTCAAGTGATGAAGGGATAGAAGGAGAGAGGAAGGTGACTCATTCTCACTCTCTCACCGCCATGTGGTCCAGTTCTCTGAATCATAAGCAGGTGTCCTTACTGCTCTTTTTCCATTCCTCTCGCTCATCTTCCCCTCCTTCTGCCTCTCTGTGGGGTTCTGAATCCTGAGAAACAGGGAGTAAACACAGGAGCTATGATTCAGCCTGACCCCAGCTCAGGGGGAGCAGGAGGAGGAGATACTCTATGTTAAAGCACAGAACAACAACTTGAGTTCAGCCTCAGCGTATAGTAAAGCAAGTCTAACGCATTCTATACCAATGCATATTCACGTCTGCCTTTCACCCACACTAGCTTTTCTCAATATACAAATGTTTAAATTTGATCTTCCACTTGCTTTTTGAGGCAGTTGCCCAAATTGCACTGACTTTTTCAGACAAACATCACACCATCTGGTCCCCTGCTGTTGCTTTCGTGCATGGCACTGTGGGATAGCCTTTCATGTCCCAGAAGGGCTCTCTGTTCTGCCATCATGGCCCTGCTGGCCTGCGACCGATATCATAAAAGCTCTGTGGCCTGAGATGAACCAGCAACCTTCAGTCATAACAACTGCTCCAGCTGTTGTTTCTGTCATTGTTGTTATTATGAGGAACACAGGTCCGCCATCAGCTTCACATCCACAGCGCACCCCTTTTCACTGATGCACACTTTTTCTCCGATTAGTAGAAATATGCAGCCTTTTGTTGGGAGTCAGAACCACTGGGGAGTCAGTGGGGTGTTTCACTTCAGAGCGACACACTGAACCAGAAAGAGCGAAGGTGTATTTTAGCCAAGATAACTATTATTTTAGCAGGACAACGCTCAAGCAGACCTGCATTAGTCACAGCTAATGCGCTATAAAAATAAAAGACTGTCCATGTGGCTAATTTGATCTGGAGTTCTTACACCTCATCCACCAAAACTCCAGTCCCTCTTTAAAAGTTTGGCATTACAGAGGAAACAAAAAAAGCTGAGCACAGAGATCTCAGCATGGGCTTATTCTTGATTTTCCACACTGATTAATGTTAATGTATATCAGCCCACCTGAGACAGCATAGCAAGAGTCATTTTCAGAACAATTTTCATTACATCTCCTGAGTAAACATTTGCTCAAGCTGATGTCAGTTCAATTTGTCTGCTGGCTGATAAGAAGTAGCTAGCAGTGGACTTTTTTGGACATATAGGCATCAGTGAAATAACAGAAGGCCTAATGACAGTGTTGATATTGTTAATAAAAGTAATGGCAGACAAGGCTGTGGATGTCAACAGCCGCAGCCTCAGGAGGAGCTCAGGGAGTCTTCAGTTGCAGAGACATATTTGAACTTTAGTGGTGATCACACCTGGGTTGATTGTGGAAATTGAAATCCTTTCTGAATGTTGTGTATTTGCTTTAGCTTGCCTGCTTTTACTCAGTATTTCTTGATTGGCCAGTTAGTCCCAGAAATGTATATCCATGCTGACTGGTGGTTTGGCAGAAACAGGTGGGTGACAGGGATGGAATTCAGATCTGGACGTACACAATGCTTCACAATTTGTAAATAGTTTTGAATATTTAAACTATGTGAAAAGTCCTCAGCTTAGCTTTCCAGGTAATTTCAACAGCCTCCAAATGGAACCTTGACTCATAAATTAAGATAGCATTTAAGATAACCCCGCGGCAGATATTTTACCCTGAAGTCGAGCTGCCAGGCAACCCTTGTTGAGCGTGCTTGAGGAAAACACAGAATGGATTCATCCAGCCAAGGGAATGTCAGCTATTCAGGGTTACACATTGTTTATCAGATAAGGTACACACACACAATCAAGCAGCGGAAACTGACACTGCCCAGACCGTATGCACACCTGTGTATACACATATGTATACATGCATATTGTCTTTCATATGTGCAATTACACATAGTCATCCTCTTGGACACATATATACAATACATCTGACATATACACAGGTCCCTTCTCCTCCCAAAAGCCAGTGCCAGACGTCCAACTCAGCATAGCTAAAACATTTATTACATTTCTTTTTTTTTCTTCTTTTTCCATCATCCCTACAACATTTGTTGAACTGGTAATTGATTTCATGTCTACTCTCCTCCAAGGCCAGGACCGCAAGTCAAAAGGAAGATGACGCAAATTCAACCATGCAAATGTATTCCACTGTACCATATATGTACCTTACATATTCATTTCTGAATGCTGTTATGTGTATAGAATATCACAGGTGGAAAAAAAAACATGCCTTGTGTTTTAGCTGTGCAGTTCTGGGAATTCTCCGTAGAGACTGAGTGAGTTTCCTCTTCAGTGGCTCAGTGTTGGGGTTGCGGGTGCACAACTCTGTCAGGTACAATTATGAGTAGTTGATTCCAGGAAAACCTGTGTGGCATTACATACATGATGTAAGCTACGGTTACTTCATCCATCACCCCACACATATGAATGTACGGACACATACTCACGGTCTTTGTGCACAATGCTCTCTCCTCATGTATGCGTACACACCAACTTGTTGACAGTTTTGTGAGTTTGGTAATTGTCCAGGGAGCTCCATACCTCTGCTTAACTATTAGATTGTCACAGACACATGTGCACACACGCACGCGCACACACATGCTCATGTCTTACCACCTGGCGTCCTTCAGGTGTGCTCCAGAGAGCACCCTGCCACTACTGATCCATCAGTAGCTGAGTTCTGGAGGTGGTCGAGGGAACCTGAGCACCTGGTTTAGTTCACACAGGAGCACCAGACACATTTATGCTAATTTTGGAGCCCTACCAGTCATCACAGAATGTGAGAACACTCACATAACCTGGTTGAAATTCAGCGTGAAAAACAGCTCCAGGACTTCAATGTTAATGGCTGTCTTGCAGCATAGAGTTGCCGGGTGTTTAGTTATTCTGTGGTCATGCACTGTTGTTATGGAGAGTTGTCGTCTCACTGCGTTGGTGGTCTGCGGTCAGAGTGTTGTCGTTTTTTCCGACTAGACAAGAAATTAAAGTTTGGTTTGTCTGAAGTGAACAAAATTCAAGGTTGTAACACAGACACCGTGAAAAATCACTTGCTCACTCCTTCTCCAAGCCAGGGATTCCTTGTGTCATAAAGGAGTCAGTAAAGTGTCAGTGCCTGATGATTAGCAGACCACTGCGGTTGCTTAATACTTTATGTGTAACTAGGGGATCCACAGGACTAAAGTAGTACCTGTTGTGCAATAACAAAGCCTTACAGTAATCCTGCAGCAGATGAGTAATCAGGGTTACAGGGTTAAGGTTCCAGTCCAAACAGACCATTCTAACCATTGTAAATGTTCTGTTTGGACTGGAACCTTAAGTTTAAGAGATGAACAACTGTGGAATACAGCAGAAAGATATCCACCAGTGTCCATCTGAAGAGGACGCTAAGTGGGGGATGTAAAACACATATGCTGTCATCTGATGGAGCAAAGTCACCGGCTAAATGAAAGGAATATCTCCAGGGATCCAGTGATAGAAGACAGTATCATTCCTACAGCAAAACCACGCAAAAAAGGTCCTCTGGCATCTAACTGATGAGGATTCAGATATATTCAGCAGCACCAATAACCATTTGAGTTAGTGTTTCAGTAGAAAATGTGTTTCAGTAGTTACAGAGCTCAGTGTCACCTTATAAGGCAACACAGAGCGATGTAACAAAGCACACTGGTTATGCAGCGAATCTGGGGCCTCGTGAAGTCATCAAGGAAAGTCACATTCCCTCCGAGCCCTCAGCTATCTCTGATCATTAGGATGTGTGTTCAGGAGTTGGCAGCAGCTGTACTGCAAAAGCAGGAATTTAGTCATTATTGAGTTGTGAGCAGAGCTGTGCACGTTGAGGAGAAAGTTTGTGTGGCCTGAAGAGTTTTAGTGAGCTTTTCATTTATTTTTTTATCAGCACCTGTCTGTTCCAATGCTGCCTGTACAAGAATGAAGTCACCACACCTTTTTAACACTTTGCTGTTTGATGAATTTCTTTGCGTCCATAAGCTTTTGTAGTACAAGGTTTTTTTTATCTATTTACGACAGTGTCCATCATACCTGCTATGTTATGATTAAGTAATTCTGAGAGCATAAGGAAGCCTTTATCCTTTTATCTTTAGAGCATCATAAAAAAGTAATTTTTGCAATTTGTAATTTTGCGTTATTTTTAATTATGATGTACCCCAAGCAAATCAGTCAGTCTCTTTCTCATGGACTCAGCAGGGCAGTCATTTGTTTAAAGAGGAATCAAGAGCATGTATGAGCATGTACATGCACAAAAAACATAGTTGGAGGTTATGTATGTAAGATTTCTACTGTGTCTTTCCCTCTAGGTACCATGCAGCCTAGAATACTGGGATGAGCTCCAGCAGGCCTTTGTTCCGTACCGGGAGTTCAGCCTGTCAGAGAGCAGCGCCTGCCAGCTACAGCTCCCCAGCCTCAGCCTCACCCACCAGCAGAAGGAGCTCGTGGCCTCAGACCTGTGGAGGATAGTACTCAATAATAATGGAGAGGGAGGAGATGAGCAGAGGTGAGGGAATATTCTGTATTTTAATCTAGTGCAATATCTTTGTTCTTGTAGGTATCTGTAGGTGTTGTGTGTGTGTCTGCACACCCGGGCTTGTATATCAGAGAGCCTGTATATGCCTACACACAGATATGTGTTTGGATCTACACTCCATATGCCGTCCAGTGTGAGGGAAAGCAGAGGGAGAGGGTGCACCCAGGCCGCTCAGCACAAAGAGCTAGTAATGTGTCCCTCGCCCCACATCTGGTGTGCAGGAGCAGGGAGCGGGCTTGGAAGGCGTTCAGATTGGCCTAATGAGATTTCCCAGCACACCAAGTGCCTGTCAGGGCCCATCCGGATTCCTTCCTGCTTACCTTGAGTGTATCTAATCGAGGGGAAGCTCACGGGAAGCAAGAGGAGTAAAGCCCCCTTTGGGTTGGCCAGGCCAGTCCTGGGTTGGGCAGGGTTGAGCTTGGATGGGAAGGGTTGGACTGGGCCAGCCGAGTACTGTAACACCTCAGAGAGCGTGCCTTCTTCTCGCTACCACTGCTTCCTCTCTTCATCCCTCTCATATCTCACCCGCCATCCTGTCACTTCTTCTGTGCTTCACCCATTTTTCATTTCTCTCTGTCGTTTTCTCATTCTTTCCTCATCTTAATCTGCTCCCCTCCTTTTTACTTCCTCTTGGGATTTAGCAAACTTTTAGTGGAAGAGAGTTGCCACGCCCACATTCTGTGTGGCTTAGAAAGCTCCAGAGGAGCAGAAAGGGAAGAATAAGAAAACATGTAAGAGAAGAAACAGGGAAAAAACTCCACAGAACCAGATACAGTGTAAAGCAAAATATACATCTGTGCTTCATTACAATCATACTCCAAACACTACATTTCCTTTATGTTTAAATTATTTGTCTTTTCTGATCAAAATTGATTCCCCTTTCCTCAGTCGCTTGTTTCATCTGCCTTACTTTAGTTTCCACCAGAAAAATAACTTGGCTGCCGTGCCAACTGGAAGTAATGAAAATTGTCAACATATGATGCTTATCTTTTTAAGGAGCCCTCTGCTGCACCAGCATTTTTCAGGTCTTGAGCGTTTCCTGCCGGAGTTTTTTTTTTTTTTTTTAACAGTGGATCATGGTAGCAGCAAATTACAGAGCAAATGGTCATTCACTTCAATTACCTTCCATTCACCATCATCAACCATGACATGCAATTAATGTCTATGGAGAGATTCTCCTGGAAACTGTGACAGTAATAATGTACCTAAACTCACAGGCTCGGACAGTGAAGAGGCCCCCTCTGCACTGTTGCCTCTTTCCATTGCTTTTTTTTTTCCTGAACAATTGTATTTGTCTCAGTGTAGATTTCTGACAAAGATGTCACACAATTTGTAACTCGCTGGGCAAGAGACAAAAGCATTCAGCTACTAAAAAGAATCAGACTGTTTCAATTATTGAATAGAATTTTTGTGGCCATTATTCCAAAGCCGCCCCTATGGTTTTGATGTTACTAAACAAAGTTTGATAGAAAGTCAATCACCGAAAACTGTCAAAAGCTGAATCACAGTCCTAATTTTTCTCCATTATTAATTCCATATGAAATCATTTCACTGGGCGCCTTCAGTTTATATGTCTTTCTTTATTTCCTTGAACTGTTATTTCATATTTAGATATACTTCTTCTATAAATCGTCTGTCTGCTGTGTCTCCTCTTCCCCTCCAGTTTGGACAGCGACTGTGGGTCCCAGGTACCCTGTGATCAGCTGGTGTCACCAATGGCGTTAGCAGCCTGCACCCGCGTGGACTCCTGCTTTGCGCCCTGGTTTGTCTCCTCCCTGGGCGTATCCCTACAACTCGCACAGCTGGAAGTGCACCTCTGCCACCACCTAGAACAGCTGGGTAAAGGTAAGATAGAGAAGACACAGTACTAAGTTTCCTCTCTGGGTTTGGAGAGTATTATGTTTATTAAGAGGGATGGTAGAGAAAGTAACTTCAAATTTTGTTTTTATTTTATCGGTGAGGGAAAAAGTTCTGGGTGCCTCACAGCAAGAGGGTTCCAGGTTCGAACCCCGGTCTGGGCTCTTCTGTGTGGAGTTTGCATGTTCTCCCTGTGCTTGCGTGGGTTCTCTCCGGGTACTCTGGCTTCCTCCCACAATCACAAAAACATGCACGGGTTAGGTTAATTGGCTACTCTAAATTGCCCATAGGTGTGAGTGTGTGCGTGTGTGGTTCTCTGTATTTGTGTGTCAGCCCTGTGATTGACTGGCGACCAGTCCAGGTTGTACCCCGCCTCTCACCCATAGTCAGCTGGGATAGGCTCCAGCTCCCCTGCGACCCTGATGGATTAAGCGGTAGAAAATGGATGGATGGAAAAAGTTCTGCCTTCTCCTTATGTTGCTTTGGTGGATCATAGTAGCAGCAAATTAAAGAGCAAAGGCTCATTCACTTCAGTTACCTTACATTCAACAAAATCAATAGCAGTCAAGGATCCACTGTGTTGACTTTAGAGTATTATGTTAATGAATTACATAATAATTGTAGTCAGTTGCTTTGATAGTGATGTCATGTTCTGTTATATTTAACATCCAGTCTTTAAGTAAAAATAATACATGTCTCATCTCCAGTTCCATCTCGACAACTTCGTCCCTTCCTGCCAGACAGGAAGTTACCTCAGGAGCAGGAGTTTATGGTGATCGGTGCTCGGGAACCAAAGGTCTTTTTGCGCCAGTGGAGCAATGGACCACGTCACTGTCAGGAGTTCAGCTTTTCCACCCAGCTGGACTGCAAGCTGCTGGAATACCGAAATGTCACACACCTTCAGCTTCTCCAGCCCTGTGTGCTGCAGGTAGAGCTCAGCCATTTATTTAGTTCATGTGTCTGTTAGGATATTTTGGTATTTCAAGCATTGATCAGGAAATGTGATGAAAAAAAAAGTTCATTTAGAATTTGATTTCTTGTGTGTTTCAGGGTCAAGCTGCAGCCACCTACTGCCCCCAGAACACCACGCTGGATGTGAATGTGTTTGTGGACCCGGTGTTCCTCAATATCAGTCAATATGCCATCCACACCGTGGACACCGCCCTACACAGCTGGCAACAGGTGACAGAAAGTTCAGGCTGTTGAGACTGCCACAGACTTTACATTGAACCACACTCTAAAGAACACAACAAAGCCTAAGGTCCATGAACTAACGTGCAAAAATCATGTGTGATCAAGACATATGAATATTCATATTGCTTTCAGGGCTTAGGGAATGATGTTGCATGTTTCCCCACTTAAAGCTAGTGCCGAAAGCTAAACAGTTCTTACATGAAATTCTATAGAGGCAACCTCCAGGCAAGCCAAGTATTGGAGGATGACTTGTTCACTTGTACATTGAAATCGTGGGATGCATTTGGACATGCAGGGGAGCGAGGGATTTGGGCTGTTGTTTGATCGATGTTTGATATTTGGAGGCGGGGGCTAGTAAATCTGTAGAGGAAATCCTTTGAAATGTATGTACATTTAGAGAATATGCTGAAAGACGGCCTTTTGTCCCAGATGGAGTATCAGCTAAACAAACTCACAACAAAGTGGATTTTATGAGAATGGTTTTGGTTGTATGCCAGTGGTAATGCAGGATGGAACTGCCTTTCAGTTTGCTGTAAACTCTGACTAAGAGGCTACAGTGTGTCTGTACTTGGGCGTCTGTGGTCCTCGTCATCTCTCAGTTCTCAGCTCTCAGCACAGCCTCTGGTAGCCAGGATCTTTGTGTGTGAAGTGATGCCCATAAAAACACGGTAAAACTTGAGTGGTTACACCTGCCAAGATTTCATCTGGCCCTTGTCCTCCACCCACTTGTCGACTGCGCACGCACACATGCTCACACACTCACACACACATACGCACATGCGCACACACACTGGCTTCTTTGGCTTTGTATGCCCTATCATGGCTCTGCTCAGCTCAGCTGTGGCTGTGCTGACTCATATATTGGCCTCTGGAGACGTGAGGTACTCTCATGGTTTCACATGCATGCAGACTCTCACTGCCAGGTGAGAGAAATAATAGCTGATGTTTTTGTAGAAACAGCTGTGGTCTTTTACCTGTGAAAAATAAAATTAAACAAGCTGTATAGAAAATTACTATAAAATGAATGTTCTGGCTGGAGGAGTAATACCTTTGTTTTCACTCAATGGCATCACTGACTCATCTGAAGGTCTTAACCGACCATGTTAGATGATGGGTTATATTTGACCCTTAGCTTCGTCATTGCATCATTTAGCACAAGCTATTGAATGTTCCCTATTTCTGCTGGTTAATTTAGCCATAAATAAGACTTAAGAGCGTTTGTGGTGTTGCAATGAAAGGTCATATTGCAGCTGTAGTGAAGTGTTTTGGACATGTTATGCACACCAGGTATCCATGGTGGGCTTTACCCAACATGCCAAGTGTGATTAGTTTAGTTATTAATTGGTTTTATGCTCTGAGCCAAGGCCTTTCTGATACTGATTGGATTATATGTTTGGCTTTTTGAATTCCATCTTTGCCCAGTGTCTTGAGACCTAAAATAGAGGCATACAATGCTCACACATACAAACGCACATAGAATTCCATTCTCGACACTACACAGTCACCTCAGAAACAGTAATACTCACATTTAAAACACAAACCTTGACTGGTGGATTTATATGTTCACTGGTATGGGATTGATTCACAGTATGATAAAGCCTGCTGTATTGTTCTGATTGGTCTAAACAGCAGCAGCCTTGTAGCTTGTTCAGAACCTTTTATCTACCTCCAGCATTCACCACTTTGCTGAACACAAGGGAAAAAACACACCATAATTATAAGGCAAATGTGCTGCATGTGGGTACGGTAGTTCTGGAATAAGGGGTAGAGAAAGGTCAAGTACAAAAGGCGGATTCTTTAGGAAATGCTCTGCTTAAATATTTGGTCCATTTCAGAGGAAGTTGTGAACATTTCGATCATGGAATATTGTTTCCCCTTTTGAGGTTTTCACTGAAACAGAATCTTGTGTGTGGTGAACCCTGTATGGGTGCGATTAAGCACAAGCTATCTGGTGGTGTTGTGCACTATAGGGATGGTTGTGAAGGCCGGGACCATCGAGCTAAAATGTATCTTTGATCTGACAGAGGCTCTGTCCTTCTGCAACAGAAGGATGTATGCTAACGTGTGTAATTGTTGCAGTGATTTTCATGTTTCCTGGTGTCATGGCTGGCAGGCAGGCCTGTTGTGATGTGGCCTCCAGGGTCAGCATTGAACCGTGAAGAAGAATCCTCAACTACCACACTATTGAAACCTCACAACCCAGGCATGGTCATACCAGATCACCACAACCAGAACAGCTGGAGCACTTTCAGATGAATAGCAATAAATAGAAATAAAAGACACTTCTTGGTATATGGTTGTTTGCATTCATACAGCCATAATCTGTTACAATACACACTTGCAGCCATGGTAACATGGCCTGTTCTTGTGAATGAATCCATGGTGACAACACCAATACCTCCCTGGCAGTCATGAATATACATGGCTAATGACTTCTCATTAATATTGACATGATAACGTCTATGCCAAGGCAGCGGGCTCATCTCCTCCTCACCTCAACTGCAGTGCTTTCCTTTAGCTCTAACCTTGAGTGCTTACGCCAGGTGTATAGTATAATATTGTGGTATTGTGGTCAGTAATGCTGTTATTTGTAAAACTTTAGAAGATCAAGGTAAAACTATGTTTTACATCTTACAGATGGTTTCTTTGTTCTGAAGATGAAAGGAAAATTAATGTAGAGTAGCATTTTAGTTTTTTTGGTCTTTTGCCTCTTGTCCTTGCACTTGATAGTCCCATATGGCCCCAACCTCAGCCCCCCACCACTTTAACCTCAGTCCCCAGCCCCACTTTCAATCTTTGCCCCCCCCCTCCCAGCTCCTAACCCCAGGGAAGTGGCTTTGGTGGAAAGCCACACTAAAGCCCAGTAGTATTTACGCACTCTGCTTTCTCACAGAGCGTTCACAGGCTGTTACATGTGCAGTTGAGACAACAGAAATTTTTCTCCTGTTATGTTTTTTTCCTCTTCTTCCCATGTTTGAATGACTCTCTGCTTCCCTTTGTAGCTGGAAAGAAAGTGATAGAGAGATCCTGTTCCTGGTTGTAGCAGATGTGTTAGTAAGAGTCATCTGCAGAGGAATATATAGGTGATTTTAGATCTTAGTATTTCATTGTGTCCCTTTTACAGGTTTCTCTATCGTCTCCATGGTGTCTTGTTTTATGTGTATTTCTCTGGGCGTCATTATTTACAGTCTGTTTTCCAGACATTTTACTATACCTTGTCATGTATATGTGTGTCACTCTGTCATGCATATATGGGCTAGACTCCCACGAAAACTACAACAAAAGTATCTGGATGGATTAGGGAAATAGACGCTTTGATTCCTAGTTGGACTGCATGTCACGATGAAGCTGTCATCTTCTGCTCTTTAACAAGGAATACATGTTGACTGTTAAATATCTTTGTCTTAATATTTGTTCACTTAAAGTCACTATATAGACAGGGAGCGATCATGATTACTGCAAGAAGCTTTCCTGATGTGTGGATCATGTTGCCTCATGAATTGGAGCAGAAAGACGATACCATCAAAGAGCGGGCTTAGCAATGGCATCTTAAGATGGCAGCAGGAAGTTTGTAAATCGCAGCGTTGGATTCGGAAGGGAGTACAGATAGTGTTCCACTATAAAACTGGAAATGGATTTCAGCCCACTGTCGCAGCTGTCCTATCTATATTTTGCTCACTACCTCTCTCTCTCTCACACACACATCTATCATCAAGTGCTCTTTTAATGGTGTAAACTATCCCATCCGTTTTCAATAGCATCAACAACCCCAGGACCCTGAACGTGCTTGGCAGTCAAACTCTGAGCTTTTACTGCCAGCCTCTTTTAACCATCAGCCATCAACCCCCCTGCCATTTAAAAGTACACAGCAGGCCGGGGTCCCTCTTTGTTGGAATAGTTGAGTAGTTACTGAGAAGCTGTCTGAACCTCAGTCATGTGTGTCAAGAGTCAGGGAGGGGTGTGCAGGAGAGATCCCATCAGGACCCAAGAGCCTTTGGAAGGAGCTCAAGTACAACTTAAACATACACTTGCACCCACGCACTCTCTGTCCAACTCACATTCACACTATGTGCTGTTTTGAAATTGTGTATTTGAATTCTTGTATGCAGGAGACTTGACGCACACCCTCTCCCTCCTAAACCAGTGTTTTCAATAGTAGGCGAGTGAGATCTCCTCTCTTGCATGCAAGGTGACGTGTGAGTGGACAACATCCCTGCACAGCTCACATGACTTCAGTTTTCTGTGAGGCTTTCTCATTGACCTATTGCTGTAGGTGCGCCAAACTCCACCGTATTGTTTTCTTCTCACAAACCACAATATATTGATGACTCCTAGTAACAGGAATCCATTCGTAGTTGCCCACATCGTTCCAAGCATTGGAAAAACCCACGAACACACAGAGTTGCCATTTGAAATGAGCTGAAATCTCTAAGCCCATTTATCCCTCTCAACAACCAACATATAGCTGCTCAAAGAAGGACGTAAAAAAGTTGAGTGTTTCCTAAAGAGAGAGGCCTCCTGGAGGTTTTATGTGGGACCAGGCGGTAGATTTGGCTCAGAACCCCAGTCTAAGCTGCTCCAACCTGGATAACTGTCAGACTGTGATATATCTTCACTCCCCTGTTGAGGTTTTGTTACTCCCACAGATGATATCACTCATCTCATTCTTCTACTGGCTGACAGCTGCACTACCAAAGTCTGCATTTTTAAGATTGAGAATATATACATTGTTGACACCTGCATATGTTCGTATACATATAAAGGACTGTACTATTATACACCTACCATAAACGTACACACCTGGAAGTATTTGCATACTCGTTTATTCACAAGCTTTCTTTCTCATGTCACCCCTCCCTCCCTCTTTTGTCCTCCACTTCATCCATACCTTCTACTCCCCCCTCCCTCTGTTTGTTCTCAGAATGGGAATCCGGAGGCAGAGGAGCTGGTCTACAGCCACTATGTGATCTGTAACGACACCCATGAAACGCTGCGTTTTGGCCAGGTGGACACAGATGAAAACGTGCTGCTGGCCAGCCTCCTCAGCCACCAGTACAGCTGGAGATCCCACAGGTCCCCTCAGGTAGTGCACTCACACACTCACACATACAGTGTGTATGTAGCCCAGGGCCTGGGAAAGATCTAATGCCTCTTTGTCCTGTGGTTTTGGTTGGAGTTTTGAGTAGATCCACACAAACACACAAAACTTAAGTACACTCATGTATTATAAACAGAAAGACGCAGATGCACCCTTAACATGCGTACATGGAGCACATACATGACATGCGCATGCATCTACATGTACAAAATGGTGTGTTAACATGGCAGAGTATTAACAAGCAGTGCACACACATAAATGAATAGTGCCTGCATAAACTTACACACACATATTCTGGACCATACCTGGACCATGCAGTGCATGGGAGCAGACACACATACCATTGTAAAAATAATGGTTTATGTATAATTCCATACTCACTGACTTTCACATACAAGTTCTGTCCATAAGCTCACAAAGCTATATACACACCGTCATCAGTGTGCAGCCACCATCTTTGTGTTTCTGTTAGCGCTCTCAGACAGTGCCCTGACAGCATTGTTAAAGAAGATTGATTATATTTAACCCTTTGTGGTTTTGAGGTTGAGTGGAGGGTGGGCTGGCATATGTGTGTGTGTTTGGTGCGCACATGTTTCAGGACCCCCATGTGTTCCACGGAGAGTGAAATAGTCAAGCTTGAGAAAAGACATGGCCATAATTGCTCGCAGTAAGTCAGTAAGTCAAGTTGTATTAATCATCGACCATGGTTAATCTGTGTTCTTACCTCACTCTCGCTTACACACACAAACTTGGATACTGGTGATCTGGCATATCGGCACAGCAAATACCACATCTCATTTTAGCAGTAAGTCAAAATGACCTCTGTATTTTCGGGGATGTTTTGGAAGAGAGATTGTCTGAATGGGCCAAATATCATCATAGATGAAGAATGTGATTCCGAGATGGTTCTGTCATTATGTGTTTGTGGTATATGAAATATGTGTTCTCAAGATGACCATGATTTGTGAAACTAGATAAATAAGAGATAGCACAACTTTGCCAAAAACACTCAGCTAGCTTACTGAGCTTGATGATAAAATGCCTGCCAATGTGTCCACCTCAGCAAATTGTAGCACGCACTCCTAATTAGATTTCAGGGTTATAAAAATAGTGACACTGATAAGAGAAAGGGTTGTGTTTCATTAATGGTTACTTGGTCCTGCAAGTCTGTTTTTGTAGCTCTTACAAATCAGTTTCCAGGCGGAGCCGTAAGTAGTTGTGCTGTTTTGCTAAAGCCCCATGATGTCTTGGAGTGTCTAAAACAACTCTGATCATCATGAGCCATCATTTCCCAGACCTCCCCACTCTCCCTAGCAACTTTTCCTCTCTCTGTTTGTGAGCCAGTTCTCCACCTCAACCCCAAGACCTTCCTCTTAACCCCTGACCTCTCGCCTATTTGTCAGTTACGTTGTCAGCCTTGCGTCCTGACCTGCACTTGACTCTTTCAGTCTGCCCATTTGTGCTGCCCATTTGTGCTATTATTGTATATTTATTCTCTTTTTATACCAAAGCAGTGAACTTGAAAGTTAACATCTCCTACCACAAGATCCACTCCTCACCTCCCTCATCTCCAAAACCTCTCCTATTTCCTCTTTCTTTTTCCTCCAACATCGAGGTGGAATCTCACTTCGCAGTTTTCTCTGTAGTTGAACTTTTAATAGTTATGTTAATCAGCAGCTCACAGTGCCTCCCTACAGGCCGGCCTCAGTACCGGTTGTCTGAATGATAGATCTCAGCTCTGTGATGACATTTGTGTCTAGTCAGCTGTCTGCTGTGTCCTCACACTGGTTGTAGCCAGCAGACCTGAGCTTTCAACCATTTTCAAGTTGTCTGAGCTCCATTCATAATAATAGCCGAGTCTTGTTCCCATCCACTTTTGCACACACTCCCACCACCTCCCCACTCCCCCGTGCTGTAATCCCTCCAAGTACATCAGTAAACACCTTACAGCTTGGCATCCACACTGCAGTTAGCTCAGTTATACTGGGGATATGCTAATGCTATGAAAGGTATTCTGTGTCTTTTCTTGCCATGCACTGTAGGGACACGCTAGACACAGGCCAAAACCCATTTCAGGCCACACACCCTGAGCCACAGTTTAGAAAACATAGCTGTACAACAGTCCCTTGTTGTCAGCTCAGTCCAGGTCTCTCTTTATCCCTGACGCCTCACCTCCATCAGTTCGGTGAGATCAGTAGACCTGGACAGTCTCTGGCCTCCAAACTGTTTTGGGGTTTCACTTGGACATTTGTGCCTTTCTCTAAAGACTCTCCAACAACAGCACACCATTTCCCAGTGCAGTCTCTTTTTCAATCCCCCCTAGCATAGTCCTGTGTTCTGATGTTCACGACCATGCTGGCTGAGCTCATTATCCCTTGTCTGGCTCGTCCTAATGCTGGCCTCCACCAGCCTATCCTGTTCTGTTTTGGCCTCTGGCTAGAAGGTGAATTTGTCCTTTTAATCTCCGTTACACCCCCGTATGTGCTGTCCTCACATTGGGGATCATGGCCTTGGATTACCCCTGAAGCCCTGCTCCACATCTGGCTTAATATGTTCTTTGGCCATCACAGTTCCTTCTCTTTTGGATCCCTACAGTTCCCTTTGTGCACCTTTTACCTTCCTTACATCATCCATAGTCACACTGCATCTCACTCTGTCCACTACTTGACTGTAGCATAGCTCCCTCCCCTAATTTTACACTCCTAGCCCACTGAAACACTGAACTACCATTAGTACCATCACTCTGTCCGGGGTTCATCTGTCTCTACCTCACAACCTTGCCCCTATTCCCCACTTTATCAATCACACACACACAAATACTGAAGTACACACTCCCCACCCATTCTGTTGAGGGCCAATCTCTTCTTGTCTGGAAGGCCTTGGGCCTGTCGAGAAGGCAGGCCATCAGCCTGTCCTCATGGCTCTGGTATGATGTGTGTGTGTCCCAGCTGGCCTGTCCCCCAGGCACATATACACACACTCTCTCACACACACACACACACACACAAGCCAGAGCTACTAATTTGCTGTTGTAATCTGTCCCCCCTTACTTTCTCTGCCAGTGAGAACTCACTGGACTTGAGATCATCTCGAAAAGAGGAAAATGGAGGGAGAGAAAGAGAGATGGGGGAAGAATGCACAGGAAAATTCAAAAGGAGGGTCACACAGAGTTGTCAAAGGGGGATACTGCACATGCAGTGGGCTCTACAGCCAAAAATGTGTCTGCTGCTATCTTTGTGTTCCTCCCACCTTCCCTATTGCTCTCTGTTCATGGTGCACAAGCAACCCATTAAGGAAGTATAGAAGAGTTTGCCAATTGTGCTTTATTGTCGTACATGAAATCCCTTAATGTTCCTCTCCATACATGTTACACACATGTATGGAGAGGAATATATGTACATATGTAAAAAATACTCTGCTATGATTCATATTTTGTTTATTTGGTTTTCCTAAGCAACACAAAAAAACTTTCAAAAGGGTCTTGAAGCACATCTTCTCTTACTTCCTTACACTCCGCAGCTGTTTGGGCTAGGTTGACCGGTGAAAGAGCAGCGTGCATCAAGATGGCTAGCATTAGAGGACACACTGGTGAAATTCAGCCATGCATGTTTGAGCTTCAGTCCGACCCAGACTCAGTCTGTTGTGCACCAAACTGTGTCTAGCAGCCAAATGAGAATGGTAAATTTTGGTAGCATCTTTTATTTGTTGGTGTTGTTAGGTATGTGACGTATGAAACCCAGGCTGGCTGACTCCATGTTTTTGAGACTGTCATTGGTACACTGCACTTCCAAGGTGGAACTACTCATCCATGGCATTGACTGCTATTTTTTCATGTGATATTTCTTGTATCATATAAAAAACACCGACAATATGAACAAAGTTAAAAACTTAGGAGGGGCTTAATCCCCTGTCGCCCATCCATAGACAGAGGCAGAAAGTGTCAGTACATAGAGAAAGTCCTTCCTGCTTGAACAGGCCTGCTGTTGTTTCAGCTTGAACTAAAACAGGGAGGCATATTTAAAATCCTGCAATCTCCTGTGTGTACTTTTGTGTGTCTG
>JBBMJY010000025.1:21655952-21675487 GCA_037833715.1 Toxotes lorentzi
GTGTGTGTGTGTGTGTGTGTGTGTGTGTGTGTGTGTGTGTGTGTGTGTGTGTGTGTGTGTGTGTGTGTGTGTCCTGCCTTGTCCTGTCCCGCAGCTGCTGCACATCTGCATCGAGGGATGGGGGAACTGGCGCTGGTCAGAGGCCTTCAGCGTGGACAACGTAGGCACTCTGCTGAGGACCATTCAGTACAAAGGACGCACTGCGTCTCTCATCATCAAGGTGGTGCAGCTCAGTGGTGTCCAGAAACAGGTACTGTCAGGTTTGGTTTGTTTTTGTTGTTGTTGTTGTTGTTGTGGTGGTTACATAGAGGCTTTGAGAAAATATTAAAACATTACACATAATTATTATTTACTTTCTTCATCTTGCAACCATCATTACACAATATTTTTTTAGTCACTTAAAAAATATATCTGCAACATTAAATGCCTGATAACATAAATGCAAAGGGATTACAGTTTCCTCTCTAAGAACGTGTGTTTGGGTTCCCCGGGTGTTTCTGGGGCTTTCGACCTTATCAGAATCAGAGCTATTGTAACAGGCTGCACATGAGTGACGCATGCGCACTCCAGTGATCTCACTGCCTTCATGGGCTGACGGGCTTTGCTCAGTTGTCTCATAAGACTCACAGTGCTGGCAACACTTTTTAATTGACAAGTGAAGATTTGTGGAGCAAATGCACCACAGCAATAAACAAGGTCCAAGGTTTTCAACATATTCAAGAATATAGGCATCCTGCAGATTATTTTGCCACTAACCTGTAAAAAATCTTGTAATTGATTCACTGCCACAGAGAAAGCAGGAACATGTTTGCTGTGTTATGCCTTTTGACTGCTGCTATGGAAGCCTGGCCTTTTTCCCAGCGCTCGTTTTTGGATGAGCACTTTTTAATACCCTTTTTATTCCATTTCTATGTTATGATTTAGTAGTTGCTCAGCTAACAACAGGCTGTATTGTGTTTTTGTCAGTTTTTGTAATCTGTTTTATAGCATTAAAACATAAGCTTATGAGCTTGAAGCGATCCAAAAACACAATGTGCCCCATCAATTCACAGAGAAGATCACAGGAAATCATAAACCAGCTGCATTTGCCTTTTTACACCAAGAATAGTTGTGAATCATATTTGGGTTTTTTTCCACAAATAGAAGGCAGAGATTCTGTATTCCTGAAAATGCAGAGATGCCATCAGATTATGGCAGTGACACTTTGTTATGTAAACAGTGTCAAGTGTCATACATGTCTCCCTTTCGTCCTCCAGACAAAACAGACTCGGCCTCTCACATTCCTTCCTCTGTCTGTCCCTGACTTTGCTTACATCTTGTTCCCATTGCGACCAGTGATGGGGTATGATCGTTGGTCACATCCAATTCACAACACTGAGCTTCACAGTGTCTGACACTACAGACACTGTGAGCAAACCTCATCTTGTTTTTTTGGCGAGGGGTTCACTCTCAAAGTGTCACTCACTGCTTTCCTGTTTGTCTCTGTCTCGCTAACCCATGATCTCTCATTGTGACGGCCTCGTTATCATTCATATTAGCACCTAATGTGAACTGCTGTTAAAATACCCCTCGTATAAAAGCCCCTCGTATAAATACCATGCACACATAGATCAGCACACACATCCATTCTCTAATTACACACACAGGGAACACTTTGATGCCTGTGGGAGGACACACATGCAGAGCCCTTAGGGCTACTACTGACAATTACTGTCATGATCAGGTTTTTTTAATCTGTTCAAAATGGCACCTTCAAATTCCTTTAAATACTCAAATGGTATTCAACACACAGTGATATAAAACTGAGGAAGCAAGTGGATCATCACCTTTGAGAAGCTAGAAACAGTGAAAGTGTAAAATATTTGTTTGACAAGAGACTTAAAATAATAAGTTACAAAAATAGTAACTGATTCATTGACTTTTTAGTGGTTAGAGATACAGTACATGATTCTGTTTTTGATTTTCTTGTCTTCTTTCCTTTAACTCCTCCTGGGTTCTTTTTACATTCTGTTTAAAACAGACTCACTCACTCTCATTCTTTTCTTTTTGCACATCTGTGTGTCAGCAATGAAAGGACAAGAGGAAGACAGGCAGCCAGGGAAAGAAAAGTGTGTTATGGTGTTGTGTGTGTGCGTTACAGCAAGCTGCTGACATGAGTAGGCGTCGGTGAATGGATATAAAGTAATAATTGATGGAGATTTCCCTCATTTGGGGCCAAGGTCTTTCTCTCCAGAGATCATTATCAGTGACACAACCTGCAGAACACACACAGCCATGCACGCACATGTGAAGGCATAAAAAGACTCATGCACAGACGGTGGTGGAAACACTCAGTTCTGAGTAGAATTAGATGTGTCAATACCAGATGACAGCTTGCTGGTGGCCGTGACTTGGCTGTATGGATCTTTGCTTTGTGCATACACACACTGGGCCTCATGCAAGAACCAGCCGTAGGAGCAGATTCATTTTTAAGTAGCACGTATGAGCGATCATCAGTTTTGTAATTCTTAGAATTTTCTCTTAAGAATGAGCAAAATTCACAAGTGTTGTGAATTACACAACAGTGCAACAATTGTTTATTTATTTATTTATTTATTTTTATATGATGCCAAAATGTATTGAATTCAGAAATATCTATAACAAACTAAATGAAAAATTCATATTCTGTTCACCACATCAGAGAGGTTTTTTTATATTTGAACATTTGTACTGGCATTTTTGTTAAAGCAGCTTATAGATTTCATTAATTAGGAAAATCCCCTCACTCTGTCATCTGCCTCAGGGTCTTACTGCAGGTCACTGTCCGATATCGTCCTCCGCTGCATCCAACAGTGTAACAACTCTTACTGTAGGCTGGAACAGTTAAGAGAGTTTGGTGAATCCATCTTGTGCAGGGAGTGAGAACGATTACAAAAATGTTGTTGCATGAGGCCCCATTGTCTGTATATGTGTGGCACATGTGGTACGATGAAAGAAAAAAGTGGTGTGTATGTGTACGTATATGTGCATGCTGCATATGGAGTGATGGACAGTTACCTTAGAAAAGGGTCAGGCAGTGAGGACGCGGTCAGGCTACGTAGCAAACCTTTGATAAGAACAGAGATAGAGGCAGTGCAGCTACAAAGGCATCATGTTCTGAGACTCATTTAGAGAAGCAAAGACAGTTGAACCTGGAGTCGCACTGATTCAGAAGGCTTTCAGAAACAAAGCCGTTTCTAGCATCTGGTTTTGAAGATTTGATGGAGGATGATTTTCCCTGTTTTAGGTTTAAAAAAACAGTACAGCCCCTGTTCCTAACTACCCACACAGTGCAATTCATAGTGCTACATGTTCATGTTCAGCATCCCTTACAGGCTGTTTTTACTACAGGATTTAAAAGTTGAGTTGAGAAAGGGTCAAACGGTGCTTTGCTTGTGGTAAAAGGTCAGAGGTTAACCCTCTCTCTGTTGTACCATGCTCAGTGCTGAACAGAAAGTGTAAGTACATCTGCTTCTGAAGACATTATAATGTCACAGACAACAGGACATCCTCATTCAACACTTGGTGTCTGTTTCCTTCTATATGGGATAAATTATTTTATTTCTAATTGTAGCGATTCTCCTCTTTTATCTTTAAATCCAGGTAATAATCTGTGGGCGGCAGGTCATGTGCAGCTATCTGACTCAAGACATTGAGCTGCGAGTGGTGCAGCACTACGTGGGGCCTGACAGTCAGACGGTGGTTAGGGAGCACTGTGACTGCCTGGAGGCTGGGTCCAAGTTGCCTTCCTATGTGCTGGAAGACACTGAGATGACAGAGCTGTGTGTGAGGGCTCGAGGAGATGAAGACTGGTCCCAGGATGTGCAGCTGGAGAGGAGAAACAAAGGGAGCAGCAGCTCTGTGGTACAGGTACGTTAAAATAAAAAGACCCTTAAGGCCAACTGCAACTGCAGTTTGACACTGGCACTGATTTCCATGACCAGACTGAGCTGTTGCTTGCTAAGGGTCATTTCCCCAAAGACCTGCCGAGATGCTTTTTACTCTTGGCTACATTAGTTATCTTAAATGTTATTTTCGATATGTATGTCACAAGCCTCATTTTCCTTCCTGTAGTGTTGAATGGTGAGTAACTCAAATCTGTAAAGCAGTGGGAAGCTCTGTGTTTTCATGTTTGCCTTTGTTGTAAACAGCACAAGAGATTCAAGCTTGTGGAGTCTCAGTTCAGGTGTTTTTTGATCACTAAATCCATCTCAAAATCAGATTTGCTAACCGTACGTTTTTTCACTTGACACGTATATTGGCAGACAGAGAAGCAGTGTACGCTGAAGTTGATTGTTCGAATGGGAACTGAATGTGCTACCCAGACAAAATCGGATAGATGCACACATTGCACACACCACCACTTCCAACCAGCTCTCCATCCACACACACACACGCTTGGAGCTGGTGACTGGACCACCAACTGTGACCGGATCCTGTTCTCCTGGGTGGCCACAGTGGCAGAGCTTGCATGCTGCTACTCACTGTTAGAGAACAGATTGAGATCTTCCCCTCAGATAGGCTTACAAAGGCCCTCCAACCCATAACCCAACCTCGTTGAGAGGGAGAAAATACAGTTTATTCTCTCTCATAACAACACTAACCATAGCCAAACACTAGCTGATATGTGGGCACAGGGAGAGGCTTTGAAGGCATTTTCACAATGTTGGATTAGAGCCAGACGACCACTTCTTCTCTCCGTCCATGCTGTTTTTGCTCTTGTTCTTTATTTTTCTTGTCCTCTGTCTTTGTGTGTCCCTCTCTCTTTGTTTTCCTCCTTTATAAGTCCCATGCTGTTAACAGCTAGCCATTGTACAGCTTCAGCTTCTGTGTGGGTCTGAATGTCTCTGACTCCATTCCAGCCTCTGCTGTTATCTCTTCTCCTCAAATCAGCCAATCATTACACATATGGAGGGTTGGCTCCAAATGAGAGAGCTGCCTGGACTAGTAGCTGGGTCCTTAGATCTCTCTATCTCTGCCTGCTTCCTATTTCACTCTCTTGTTTCCTCCCTTTTTTAACTCTCTCGCCCACACACTGGCTCACCCATCTATCTTGTAGTTGTTAACTCATCCTCTTTGTTTATTCCATCCTTTGGCTCCAGCTTATCCACCTGTTCCACTCTTTAACTCTCTCCTCTGTCGATACCTTTTCTCATCTATCTCCTGATTCTCTGTATCAATAATCCATCTGAAGTAACTCCTCTCCCTCATATCTCATCTTCCCCCTTCCTGTCTCTTATTTTCACTGTTTTTTACCCTCATCCTTTTTCTTTTGACAAATCACAGGAGGTCATGATGACCTCATCCCAGCCGTGAGTGTTTTTGGTGGATCGGGGTTATAGAGTATCTCTTTGCCAAATTTTCACTCCCTCATCCTGAGAAGGTTGTTTTGCAACAGACTGAATGTTCACTCTGCCTCTTTTCACCCCATTGTTGTCCCCACCATAAATGAAGTCCCCAGTCTGTCATAAACTAGACCGCTTGTAATGTGCCTTGGCATCCCAAGGCTTGACTAAGGAAAGAGGAGTAAATGGGACAAACACCAGTGAAACATTAAGAGCACTCAGCCTTCGGTGGGCATATTCTCAGTCTTTAAATCTTGCTAAGATTTAGCTGCTTGTAATGGCCCATTATCTAGCACTAACAGTTGTCAGTCGCGTCAGCCATTATATCATGTTACAGGCTTTAAGGGAGACTTAACTTTTAACTACTGGTAGAAGCCAAGAACCATAGTTTTATAGGGCCAAACATGATAATGTGTCACTGATGGAGGCAATAAACATCCTGTGCATGAGTGAGAGGCAGCAAAAGCATTTAAGTCATCAAATATCCATATTTTACATTCTAGCCACAGACAAACACAAACAAGTTGCCCTTGAGCATCCTTGATCAGGGTTTTTCCTGTTAACCCTGAAAACACTCTGTCCTCCTAAGTACAGAGTAACTTCTGCATAAACATCTTTTGTTAGAAAGTTTTGAATTGGACTGTTGGGTTGATTATTAATGAGATCAATAACAGCTTATCTCCTTTCAGGTGCCTTGTTCCAGCGGTTCTTTACTCTATGTGTGGTGTACTCTCATTACCATTGAACCTGACTCTCACATGCAGCAGAGAGTAGTGAGTATCCTGGGCACACACACTGACATGTGTTTATCTCACACCACTAATCCTTAGATTATCACCCCCACTGATTAACCTCATTATGAATCTTATTATATAATTATACAGGGTGCTTATATACCTCCAACTCTTGCTAGGGAACGAGAGCAATATACTATTAATTACTACACCATACCAAAGTTGGACCTACTCATACGCACACAGAGGAAGTGTTACAACAACGTCTTTTCACATTAAAAGATCAGACCAACCTGGTTTGGTTGTTAATTTGTTGATCTGTACTGCTGTTACATTATTTATTGCTGCATTTTGAACCCCTGTGTATCTTATTAAGATAGCTTGAGTACATTGATTAGTTCAAAATGAAAAAACCTTCAGCTGATTGTCATTGCCAGTTTAATTCCTTACACTCAGTTTGTTTTTGTGTTGTGTCTCACTGATGATTGTTCTGTGTGAATGCCATGTTTCAGGTGGTTTTCAGTCCTCTGTTTGTCATGAGGAGCCACTTGCCAGATCCAGTAATCGTCCACGTAGAGAAGAGGAGTCTGGGACTGAGGGAGAGCCAGCTGATACATGGACAGGGTCACCAGGAGCCCCTGCTGAACACTGAGGCTGACCTCACCCACCATCTTACCTTCCAAGCCAGGTAAAAAAAAACAAAAAATACTCTGTAGTTTGCTTTATAGTCTAGTTTCTCTTTCTTTAAAAGCTTTAAAGGTAGATAACACGATAACATGATAACTACCTCACCTGCAAGACCAAGTACACAAATCTACATGGCCCACAATAATTTAACCTTTTCTACACATCCCATGATATATTAACACAACTCAGTCCGGCCTTCATCCTCTCTCCATCCTGGCTTTTTAATGGTTGTCGATCAGCAGGACAGATTCACTCGACAATTTACATCTTTCAGTGCAGCATTGTATTGTGTCATCATCAACCAGCTCATACTGCTGTGAGGGACAGAGTCTGGTCTGCTGCACTGGGGCCTCCATTTAGAGAAGATGGAGAGACACTTACTTAAGATTCTCTCACACCACATTCTGGTTTCTGTGAGTCAACATGAAGACATGATCCAGGGGGATCCAGGCACATTTCAGGGGAACAGGAAGCCAGCTTGGCAGCAGCTGAGACACAGCTCCAATTCCAACATGTCAGGCTGGACCGTAATTACACCTCATTTAGATATGGGCCCTAACAGAGAGCAGGTTTTTGGCCTTGCATTGGGCCCGTATTTTTGTTGGTGTGTGTGGGCGAGCGTGCGTGTTTGTGTGTGTGTGGAGACGGTTGAATGTGTGTATGCACACATGTTTGCGTGGGTGGTGGGTAGTGCTCACATGTGTCATCGAATCTGTGTGTGGTCTGTGTCTGTCATTGTCTTGGTTAGCTATTCGCCAACATAAGTGTGACAGTTGCCACTTCATCATGGGCAGAGTCTGTCACATACATCACTACTACGCCTGTTACTCTGTCCCAGTTTGTCAGTGCGTGTTCTCACTTTCTCATAATGTCCATATCCTCTTGTAAGAGACAGCTCTTCATGCAGTTTATCATAGCAGGCTGATTCAAAGCTGAATCAGTTGTCAAAATGTTTGGTTGCATCAACATTTGCTCATAAAAGAAATGCCATGCATCTGTAAGTCATGTGTAGGTTACATAGTCTAATAGCATCACAGCTATACCTCATGTGTCGTGTCTTGTACATAGTGAATAAATGACAGATGTTTTGTCCAAAGTGTCTTTCAGTAACATGAGTGTTTATGTTTCAGTATGGATGGCCCCAGAGGAAATAACTACCACATGTACACACTGTATTGTTGTTGCTCCTACTGTATTTGTTATCTGTACATCTGTAATTTATGTTGTTTTATGCAAATCCATGGAAGAGAAATCGCCCCTTTGGTAGCAACTAGTGGTGATCTGAATAAACAGAGTAAACGTTGAGTGTAATTGACTCCCCCTGAGATCATTTTTTTGCTGTAACTGTTGTGTGTTTAGATATCTGGTCACAAAGTTTGTTTTGATTTCAGCTGCCATAAAGAAACCACAGTGGCCATACAGTGACTGGGAATATGTTTGGCCCCTTCACGCTCACAAAAAAACAAGCTCGGAGTGTCTTGTCTTTCTGGATTGCAACCACAATGTTCCTTGTGTTTACGATCCATCCCGTGCCCAAACCGTCTTTCACCGCACTGACTTACATACTCCCCTCCTTTGGCTGCCCAACTCAATCCATCCTTCATCCCTCTCCATCCTCACAAACACACACTATAAGCCACAACTGTAAGCGTACCTTCACACATATACATATTTTGTACGCACATGCACATAAGCCCCCCACCCCCACCCCCACTCTACCCTCCGGCCCCATCCCCAAACCTCTGGGACAGATCCAATCTTGAATGTTCACTGGTCAACAGCTCATCTTTCCTTCCTGTAATTACAAATACTTGTGGGCTCTAATGGACGAGGTAGAGAGCAAAGCTGCGGTCTGCGACACAAGAGACACAGACAAGTCTTAACCAGAACCGTTATGTCCTGCTCTCCGCGTATTGGCCACCACATTAGAGAACTGAGGGTTACAATCAGAAGCCTCTTCCAGTTTCCCCCCTCAGGAACTGCTCTGGATGAAAAGCTTCCTGTCAGCACCTTGTCCCTCTCCTCTGTCTTGCCCCAGATCCATAAGCAACAGCCCCTGTGTTCCTTTTATAGCACAATGGGCTCTATTAATAAACTACTGCTCTGGGGTAAGGAGGCTGCTTTGCTTTAGCCAAGTGGAACTGGATGCTGTCTAGTGAAAGAGAAGAAGCCATTACAGTGCTTGGATTTAGTTCTTTTTTTTCTCCTTGTTGTAAAGCCATAATTGACCAGTGTCTGGGGCTGAGGTATCCAATAGGATTATTTAGTGCCGTTTAGCTTTTCCTATGATCTTTGTGAATTACTGTTTGTAAGGCAAGACAGCATGTCGAAAAGAGAAGTCCAAAACAAAAGGCAGATTCAGACCGCTTGAAGTTTCGGCTAAAAGCAGGGTTTAGACGGAGGTCACTTTAATTCTCTTGAACAGAACAATGGGAATAGTCAGTTGCTGTCAAGAGATGTCTTGTTCTATCGTGAAGTAAAAAGTATGTTTGAATTGTTTCTGGCGTGGAATAAGTAAACATGCTTCCAAGCCAGATTTGCTGACAAAACATACAGCAGTGGTTCAGACCATGTTCCTTTATAACCCTGGAAGGATGTAGGTTTTATTTTTCAAGCAATCACTTATCACAGTATCCACCAGAGGAAGAGATAGTCAAAGTGCAATCAGCTAATACAGTGCAGACTTGGCAGGGGGAGCTGCAATCTGTTGGGTAAAGATGGCACATGGTTGAGAATCACTGAAAATATTTATAGTAAAAAAAAAAATCTCCTGTGAAGCATCTACGTATTCTAAATAGAAACTCGTCTCATGCGTCACACACAGGCAGGTCTTGTTAGAGAAATCTCTAATGATTTTGTGAATGTGCTCTGTCCCTCAGAGAGGATGAAGATGCCTCCCACTGTGCTGTGCCAATCTCCACCAGCCTGATCAAACAGATAGTGAATAAGACCGGGAACGAGGACAACCTGAAACACATCCTGGCTGACTTCTATGGTCCGAAGACCTCGACTGAGCCGCCGTGGCCCTACGTCACCAAAGACCCTGACAGGTACTGCCCTGCACATTTGTAAGATGTACAGTAAATGTTCTTATGTCTGTGAGGGTAGCTCAGATGTAGTCACCCAACGTCTGCTTAGAAATCAATCTTGAAAAGCCTGTCTGCACTTCCAAGCTCCTGGGTGGGACAGAGAAATGATGACCATAATGCATAATAAGCTGTGAGCCAGATTCACACTCACAACATCATGAGTGCACGAGCCATAAACCATTAGGAGACCATGATACCTCATGATCCTTTGTAAGAAGTCAACATGTATAATTCTTTTTCATCTTCATTATAGCACTTCTGTGGCAATGCACTGCATCTGGCTGTTAGGGTTTCATAACACAGATTTCATCAAGATCCCACCAGTATGTTTTTTCTAATAGTAGGCTTCTTACAGCATCTCCCCTCAAAGCGCAGAGTTGTGCAAGCGAGCCTTTCATGAGGGAGGCTTCACTTTATTGCTTACTCTTTGTTCACATAATAAAACAGTTAACTGCGAAGACAATGCAGAGCCATGCATCAGACTTTAGCAGCGATCCCGCTGCAGTCCCCACAGACTGGAGATTTAGGCTGTCATTCTGTCTGTCACTCTGTCACAGTCCAACTTTCTCACACGAGTCACAGGGCCTTGCATTCAGTTAAAACTTGGCACAGGTTTACAGAGCGCACACTGTGTACCCTGTATATATGTGCATCCGTGCAAATGTGTGTATACAGTGTGTGACCCATGAGTGAGTTTACATATACTATGGGGCAGCACACACATGTGAATCCCCCCACATATGTCACCCTGGGACTCATCTTTTGTCACAAAGCGATCACATCTTGATAGCAGCAGTAGAAGACGTAGCCACATGCTCCCCCACAGGCTCCGAGCTACAAAGAGGGCCATATGTCTGCCTGTGGTTGCCTGGGTTTCTCTCCTCTCTGTACATACACATAAACACACACAGAGACTGTTGCCCAGCACACACACTCATCATATTGTGCTACCATTGTGCACCTTTAAATGTCACACACACTAGGTGTCAGTACAGGGCTGCTGTCTGCTATTTGGTGTTGGGTTTGTCTGTCAGTCAGGCTTCTCTCCTTCCTGCGATCCATCCCCTTTGAGACAAAAGCCCAAGACCAAAACAAATCCACATCCTGAAAAGTGGCAAAGACTGAAACCCAAAAATCTGCTACTTAATATGAAGTGCCTTAAGGAGCAGAAGGAAGAAATGGTAAAAGAAAAAGGGAAGACGTGTCATTAAAGGATTAATAGCACTGATTGCTATCTCTAAACACACTCATAACTTGGACAGCGAGTGAAACCCACAGTTAAATTTGTATATTTTTCCTTAATGTTGATAACAGTGACACAGTTTGCTGTTTGGAGACTGCTCAGTCTCCGTGGCACAGCGGAGAAACCAAACCAACTGAACCCTTTGGCAGGGAGTGTGTAAATATTGTGTCTTAAAGGGACAGAGGAAGTTGAAAGTGGTAAATGTTATTTTTCTTTCTCTGCTGTTTTTTTTCGTGGCAGCAAGGCACCTCCACAATCATTAAACAAACATGTTGTAGTGGTTGGGGTTAGGGTAAGCTCAAGCTTCAGGCAGAGTGTGTTCAGAGTAGTGTGCCTCTCAAAATTCACACTTCTGAAACTCTCAGTTGGCAGGTTTTGACAGAAGCTGCTGAGCACATTTCTCTCAGTGACCTTTTTTGTGAGCTCTGTAATGTGATTAATGAGCCCTGCACTTTGCTGCCCTCAGCCTCGAGGTCAATGCCCTGTTTAACCACACACACAAACAGCAGTAAATGCTAAGGAATAACTTTGACATTGCTTTTTTTGGCCCTGTTTCTCAGCATGGAGTCTGAGTATGTGACAAGTTTGAGATGGCAGGTTGGTAGGTTGAGCAGAGTCGAAGTGGCCTTGGGGTAAAAGGAAGGACTGGGTCGCCTTTGATGGCTTTGAACTTCAGGGGGAGTCTGAGAGAACTGTTTGTTTGGCTCTCCTCTCGCACTCAGCGCTGTTTAGGGCTCACAAGACCATGATTACCGTGAAATGACTGCTGTGTCAGTAGATTGGTGGAAAAATGGTTGTGTGTTTCTGTCTGTCTGCCTCTTTGTGTCTGGACATGCCCATGTGTGTTCCTAGATGCTTTGTGAACTGTTCTCTCTGTTTGTATTGCATAACATATTTACAGGCAGTTTCTTTCTATGTATTTGTTTAGCTTCTGTGCCAGTGTGTTAATGGTCTGCATATTGTAACAGGATAAGAATGGTTTGTTTATATATATATGACATATTTAAATACCTGTTTAAGGCTGCGTGCTGCTCAGTGTTTGGCAGTGTGTAAAACATGTCCACAGCCAAAGTACATGAGCAGACAGCAGACATGAAATCCTTAATCCTGCTGATTCAGCAGAAACAAGTTTAATAACCAAGCTGATCTGACAATAATGGTTGTTTATCAATACCACATTACAGGTAGCTGTGTTTCTGACTCTATGTCTATATATATATATGTCGTTATAGGTACATGTCTGGTCCATGCATAAATAGCCCTACTGCAGTAGCCTAAATGAGAAACAAGCTCAGCACAGTACAAATTTGTTCAGCATGTCTGCCTGCTTGTTAGTAGTCTTGTCTAGACTTTACTGTAAAGACCAAAGCTTCCACTGGCTCTGTCTGTATGATTGGATCAGTCTCTTTTTTCTCTTTTTTTCTCTCTTTTATTGGCTTTTTGTTCTTTTTAGATAAAGAGAACATTTACAAAAACCATCCCTCCAGTCCACAATAACACATCATTCTCAGTGAAAAGAGAAACCCAACCAGCATAATATTACATATAAGTAACTATATACAGGAAAAAGTGTAAGAGATAATACAAGGGCAACACTTTCTGTCGATTTGGAAATCAGTTCATGAAGCTCTTTAAAAAATAACTGGACTTTCTGACATATGTCACCAATTTCTTCACTGGTTCACTCTGCTTTCTATCATGCTGGTCACTGCAGTTCATTGTAACTACTCTCTTGCCATTAAGGTGATTTAGTAATGCCATGTGTCGTTCCTCCAGGTCTGTGCTGGAGCCCCTTGCCCAGTGGGACAGTCCCATGCAGGTGAAATTATCCTGCTGGAAGTCCGGCCTGAACACTCTGCTGGTGGAGCTGCTGCCCTGGGCCCTGCTGGCCAACCACTCTCAGTGGGACCTCTGGCTTTTTGAGGGAGAGACCATCGTGCTCCAGATACCAGCCGGCAAGGTCATTGTACCACCCAACTTCAAGGTAGGGTGCCATCTACACTGCATGTAGTCAGAGAAAATTGAAGCATCCAAACTTCTAGTCCCAAGGTCCAAACATGTTATATCCTACATTTACCATAATGCAAATCAGTAATAACTTTTGTTAGACGTTCCCCACCAGGTAAGTGCCCAGTCTCCATGACCCGAATCGTAGTGTAGGCTTTCTAATTAAACAATGTGTGGCCCTCAAGCCCAAAACAGAATAACCCTATTAACACCATCAGGCTTATTTTCTTAGACTTCGCAAATCTCCCTCCACATCCACAGAGGACATAATAAAAGTGTTGAGTACAGGTTGAGTAATACTCAGGACAAGTAATGTAAACTTCATGTGTAAAAGTACATACTGAAAAACACATTTTCTGCTCTTAATTCTCTTATACCACTTAGATTCCTCATATAATACTTACACATCATTTGCTTTGCTGCATCAAAGGACTCAGTGCACGACTGTCAGCTTTCAAATGTTTCCAATCAGGACACAATTTGACCAGTAAATTTAATTGTGATTCTGACAGACATTAATAGACCAAATCTTAGACACGTCATGATCTACAGTGATCTTAATAATGCACTATAAAGATATAGTTTGTTTTTAGACCAAGACCTGGAAGTCTGTCTTTTTGTGGCATGACCGCCTTCAGTATGAGACCAGCTCTTTTCTCATTTCAGTCTCGACTAATAAGCAGAAAACCTGAGATCATTCACCAGAGCTGCATTACAACAATATTCCCTGCCTAAGTATTTATCTGCAGCCAAGCTCTGTCACCATATACTGTAGGCATGTCTTCTCACTGGTCTCTGAGATCAGAAGAAGGGGTCTGCAGATGGTTTTCCCCCTGTGGAACATAACACACACATAAACAGATTTCTCTGCCACTAACCCAAGGCTAAGCGGGAAGGCAGCAAATCAAAGAACAAGTGCTGATACAGTTCAGCACAAAGAAACAAAATAAAAAGTGGTGAATGTGTAATAGCCTGTGAAATAGAAACAAATAAAGCATTGTTTCCATAGCACCCCGCTATTTATCATGGAATGACAAAGAAGGAGAGAAGACTTGGTCTCTGCTGCAACTCGGAGCTGATTGGTTTAGGGGGGAAGACTAATGATCCTGAAATAGATGTCACTCAAGCATCTGTGGGGCACTTAAACTATGTTCTCATAACGTAGCCTCACTGGTGGAGGTTATACACTCCTCAGCTGCCAAGGCTGTTCGAACAGCCATGCAGGGAACATGAACGTCGTCAGGAAGGCTGTGCTGAGTTGCTGGCAGTGAAGACACAGCTGACCCTAGGATGTGACTGTTTCCAAAATGCAATCAAATGCAGTCAGTTTTATTAGGAAAATCTGTCTTAGACGACTGACAGTGATTTGATCTCTGATTCCTTTCTCAATCTCCCATTCTCCCATCCTCCCATCTTTCCTTCTGTCCCTCTTCTATGCTCCCCTCCCCCCCTCCAGGAAGCCTTCCAGATTGGTATCTACTGGGCCCACACTAACACCGTCCACAAGTCCACAGCACTGAAACTGGTCCATGACTTGACTTCTCCTCGATGGAAGGAGGGATCAGGCTCCGAGGTGGTCACTCTGGATGAGGAGGGATACGTAGAGGCCGACATCACCCTGGGAGCCTTCCCTGGAAGACAGAAGGTGAGGGAGACAACGGTCAACCTTTAAAGCTTGTATAACATGCAGTCACCACAGTTCACTGAATGTCCTGGTATTTAAAAAGGTGTATTCCAAAAGGAGAAAGTGAAGTAGTTTATTGAATTATCAAATCAAGACACAATAGGCTTTTAACGGGGAACTTTATAGTAATGTATTCGAATGCATTTAACATGTTCTGGTGTGTTTATTGAATTACATGGTGGTTTTCAGCTGTTTTCATTCATCAGCTGTTTTCTGCCACGAACCAACTGTCATTAAAACCAAACTCTGTACTTGTTTAGCTATATACTGACACCAAAACATAATGAGATATATTATTATGGAAATAAAGAACAAAAAAAGGTGTACTGACCTTAAAAACATTATCCAACCAGGACAAAGTCAAATTTAGATCTTGAAATAGTAATTTAAAGTAGTAGATGTTGAGCAGACAGCAAAGGAGTGAAAAGTTTCTTAGAACAGTGTTGAATGCATCTTTTATTACTCCATCAACTTTATTAGCTCTGTGTCTCACCACATGAAGATGATATCCAGATCTCTCAAGTAAATAGTTTTTATTTTATCATTAATAGCTGACAACTTGACTGACTGTTGTTTCCCCTGTAGCTGTGTCAGTTCTGTGTGTCGTCTGTGGTGAGACACGGCATCCAGATCCTGCAGATAGAGGACAGAACCATTCTTGTCAACAGTACTCCTTACACGATACACTACAGGCCTCTGCTGACCGACCACGCACTGGGAGCTGATAACCAGGTAATGTGCTCACACTTACCATACACAAAAATATGCAAGAAGTAACCCTCATGAGCGCTTAATGAAATCATGTCAGTCATGTCAAATCTGGATGTTATTTTTTGTACTTGGTAAAATATCAAACACAAACACAGAATCTTTTTCTATGTTTTTTTCCCTCCACCTTTTTTTAAACATGTAAAACAACTGCTTCTGCTGGCATTGTGCTAGAACATAAGAGGCGAGGTTTCAAGACACTACAGGGAAAATATTTCATACATCACAACATCTGCCCAGTCTCTAAGCCCCCACCAGCTTAACTGTTTGCTCCAGCTCTCTAAAACACTGTGAAATAATGTAAATCCTGGGTGCGGAGCTTCCGTTCCATACTGCTACCTCATATCCATAAGGCCTGTGTGTGTGTATGTGTGTTTTAATGGTCCTGCATCATGTCTGTCCTATCCTGCCTCAGTGTCTGAGGCTTTACACATACAGTGTATTCCCTACGCACATGACTCATTGTGCGTAGGGACAATGAGTCTCTCCGCCACCACACATACACATTGCAGGGATGTAGCAAGCCGTTTTCCATCAGATCATGCTCCCCCTTCTCTCTCTCCACTGTTCTCGCAATGTGGCAATGGCACTTCATAGGGACATTAGACAAACACCCAGAATTGAATGCAGGTTTCCCTTCTCACTTTCATCTGCTGCCTGTCCCGAAACAGAGCAACAATGCAGTGATGTCATCTAACAAGCCTTCAGATCCCCTTAAAGAAGGATGGCAGAGCTTGCCAGTTGCCACTAATTGACTGAAAGACTTTTGAAAAAGAAAAGAGCCTAAAAAAGCAAAATAGCGGGCACTGGGCTTAACAATAACACAGACCACAAACAAGGCTAGGAATGCCTTTTTAGTTGGTCTATTCATCATGCTTAGTGCCTAATCCTTGTAGTTCCAAACTACTCGCTGCTCACTGGCTGCTAAACCAGCACAGCAGGGCTTCTCTGCTACCAATTTAGCGCTAAGCTCAGTGGGAGAAAGAAGAGAGTACAATAACAATGTGGTTTTACCATGTATCTTTTGTTGTAATCACTTGCATCTTCTTAGCGCTCTTTCTTTCTTTTCTTTTCTGCCTTCATGTCCCATCCCATATCCTTTTCTAATGCGGCTTTTGTCCACCCCCCCGTTTGTTCTCATTTGCTCTCCTCACCTCTGTTTTTTTTTATCTGTTCTTTTTTTCTTCCATTAAAACTTTTTCATTTTCTGTTTTTTTTTCCTTCCTCATGTCTCCTGTCTTTAAATTCTTTATTTTCCTCTCCTCTCCTCTCCTCTCCTCTCCTCTCCTCTCCTCTCCTCTCCTCTCCCTGTTCACCATGTTTATATTATGTCCTGTCTTCAGGCCTGTGAGATAGCAGAGACAGCAGTGTTCAGCCTGGCTCCCTCTGAAGAGTCTCCTCTGTCCAAGGCCTGCTCAGTGCCATGCTGGGACCTCCTCCAAACCAGTGTCCAGGGAAAGGTGGAGTACCCTCTGCCAGTCAGACACATGCTCTTCAGCTTGTTTCCCAGGCCTGATGCTGGATTTGGATCTACAGCGTGGAGCCTCCCTGCTCCCATTCGACCAGACTTCCCCAGGCAGAGTTTGTCTGTTCCTGGGGAACCAGGCTCTGGGGCTGACTTTAACAGCAGGTGGGTGCAGCGGAGCATTTGTGCTTTGCTGGCAGTGACAGTCCATTTAGAGCAAGGTTCTGGACCCCACCTGGCACAAGACATCAAGCGAGGAGGCACTGTAGCTCATCACAGCTTGTTAAACACTAGAGATGAAGCAAAAGGAGAAATGCCCTCAACATTTCCACCGTCAATCTCTCAGCTTGTCTTGTGCAGTTGATCCAGTCTATTTCATGTCTTTCTTTCTTTAGTCTCAATTTATTTGTCTTTTAAACTTTGTTCACAAATACACCTTTGTGTGCTGGCGTTTGATAGGCCAGCTAAGCTTCACTCTTTCACTGTTTGTTTGTGCACTACATGCTGCCAGACACACAGATACAAACAGAAATACAGATATGGACACAAACACACACACAGAGTAATCTTGTGTCGCCACACCAAATGGACGTAGCAGCAGTGTGACGTTTGGCATGGTGGTTGGTGTGTGAGCTCGTATCTGTGTGTGGTTAGGAGGGGTGGGGATGTGAGCTGTCTGTGGAAAGTTTATTTATGGGTTTGTTTATTTATGTCTTTATTTATGTTTTGCAGAGCCATAGTACTGACATATCAGGAGCACCTTGGGGTGACATACATCACTCTGAATGAGGATCCCTGTCCTCGCATGCTGATCCACAACAAATGTCCTATCCCACTGCTGCTGAAGGAAAATGTCAAAGGTCAGAGGAGGACAGAGTCGCACTGAGATGGACACCTCTCCTCTCATTTAGACCATTTCCCAGATCCTCTCTGGGCTTTTCATTTCCTTTACTCTTTTTTGGTTTTAACTTACTAATTTTCAGTTATACGATTTTCTCTGTCACAGAAACTCCAAGGACTGAGGTATTCTGCCGTCCCCTGCCTGCTAATTCTTCTCTGCACCATGAGCTCTACCACCACTTTTCCAGTTTCCCAGAGTGCAGACAGAAAGAGATGCTGCCCACACTGCTGCTGAAAACCACCTCAGGCCACAGCACCACCGACTGGACTGACCCCATAGATATCAGCTGCATCGGCACTCAGGTAGAAGAAGCATGCACACACAGAACACAGCAAAGTACCAGTACACCCCTGGTCAGTCTCACCAAAGTGTTGAGAAATTGTTTTTTCATCTTAAAAACACTTGTGTTTGATTTTTACAGTGTGTTTGGGATCTTTATCATGTTGGAGAACTCCTCTCCTACCAAACTTCTTGAGACTGGGAGTCATCCTTTCATTCAGTGTTTGGTGCACAAACCTCCATTCATAGTTCCATTTCTAGATGTTGTCTCTCGTATATCTGCACACTCCCACCTTTGTGTTTCACAGTTAGCAATATGCAGTCTCTGTGGTTGCCCTGGCCAAACACGCTGGACCCATCTGATCCATACAAATTCATTTTGGTTTTGGTTGGATCTGACCAAAGAAATGTGCTGCCGATATTCATCAGGCTTCTTTTCATTTTCTTTGGCAAAGTTTAATCTTGCAGTTTTGTGAGCAATGGTTTTCTTCTTGGACTCTGTCCGTACAGCCTGTCTTCATGCAGTGTTCGTCCCACTGTCTGATCAGTCACTCAAATATCAACTTCCCCAGATTATTCTTCAGCCAAGTCAGAAAGCGCTTACTGGTCTGTTTTTTAATGCATTGGTGATTGAGTAGTGAATTCTGTGTGGTGTCATTTTTCGAGCCACTGTTATTGGTAGTGTGGCTTTTCCTTTAGCCCCCTAACCACTGCTGCAACTGTGTGTCAGCTTATACTCAGTAGCCTACTGATGCTCTTGTATCCTCTTCTGTCTCACAGTCTGGTGTCTTACTTCTTCAGGCAGTTTCTTACCACGTGGAGATGAACTGACTTTTGTTGCAGTGGTCACACTGACACTAAAATAATACAGTTATTGTAAGATGGTACAGTTTAGAATCATTTAATATTATAGTAATATCACACAGAGGTGGAGTCACTTCTGTTGTATCCTGTTGGTACGACAACATGTACAGAGATCAGGAGTTTATCTCACTTCCCTCCCTGCAAAATATAGAGTGCATTTTGGTAATTATATCTACTTTAATGACTAAGTAAAGGAATGTAACACTTCCATCATCCGTCTTCTCAGAAAATGAACAGATCTCATCTGCACTTGTCAACACACACATATTTTCCTTAAATGCTTTTTATGAGATTATATTTTCATAATTACAGCTGATACACACAACTTGAACATCACATCACAGGTTCAAGTAACAACAAAACAACCCCTGTAAGGGGTGGTGTGTGTGTGTGTGTGTGTGTGTGTGTGTGTGTGTGTGTGTGTGTGTGTGTGTGTGTGTGTGTGTGTGTG
>JBBMJY010000025.1:21675587-21696065 GCA_037833715.1 Toxotes lorentzi
GTGTGTGTGTGTGTGTGTGTGTGTGTGTGTGTGTGTGTGTGTGTGTGTGTGTGTGTGTGTGTGTGTTTTGTGTGTGTTTTGTGTGTGTGTACCCACTGGAGCTGAGTAGTGGGGAGCTAGCCTAAGTATTTTTGGTCTGATGAGTGTGATAGTGTGGGGTTAGCAAGCTGTTAAGGAGTAATGTGTCTAATGTTTGGTGTTGTGTCTAGCCAGCTGCAGGTTGAGGTTGAGGTTGAGGCTGTGAATCTCTGGTTACTGTGAGGTCTGACTCTGACCTCTGTGGTAGGGGTGAGAGGTCAAAGGTTGGACTTGTTATGGCTGCTCAGCAAAGTGTTCAGTCACGTGAGGGGCTGATCGCTCTGGACCTGGAGTGGTGGAGGTTAAAGTCAGACACATGTATCCTCTACACACACACAAAGAACAATGTAAAGAGCAGTGAGCTGAGCTATGAATCTCTGAGTGGGTTAAGTTAGCTCCTCAAAGTTAATCCGTCTCACCACAGATTTGTATTCTGTTGTTGTTCAGGTGGTATTCCTGCCAGGCTTTGGGTGTCTCTACATAGGCGTGACATATGAGAGAGGAACCCTGGTTTTGTCTCTGGCACCAGAGGGCAGTGTGGACGCTGTAATCAACCAGCACAGCAGGTATGTGTGCACAGGCAGTGGTTTTGGTGCTGCTGTTTTATGCTCATGCTTCATATTTGAACCAGAATAAATCATCTGTGAGAGACGTCCACCAGTGTGTCCCTTTCTGTCTTCACTTCCAATTGCTTTATGATTATTGTTAGCAGTAATGTTTTCATCTCTTTCAGCTGTTATAAGGGTCCAAACATGAAGAAACGGGCATCATGGTCATCACAGGAGGGCACTAAAGCCTTCTGAAATTAGTTATACAGTAGAACATGGTATTACAGCCTGAAAATATACGTGCAAAAAGACAAAACACAAGCAAACTAAGGAGACATCGTCAGCACTTTAACAACATGCACAACTTTGAAAATGTAGTACCAAGTAAGAAAGCACCACCAAATACTATAATAATAATAATGAAGGGTTAACAGTAGATACATTATCTGGATAATAATATCTGACATCTGACAATAATATCAATCAAAATGTTTAAAGAAAAGAAAAAAAAAAACCATTTTAGCTGATGGATAGTCGGCCTCAGTAACTTCTTGAGTCACCATAGCAACAAGCATGTTCCAGGTCTGTTCATCACTTTTTAGAGTCCTCTGGGAACATTGCCTTTGTTGTCTGTGCTGCTTGCAGTGTTTTTGTATTTGGTTGTTTTTGTCTATTTGCTTGTGTTTTCTAAAGTTGCAGTGCGTGAAGCTCTCAGAGCCACCAGATTACAGCTTTATTCCATTACATCAACACACAGCTGCTTTGTCATTTTCAGAAAACAGGAAATTAAAATAATCACATGAGCTAAATGTAAACAAGTTACATCAGTGATCTTTGTTAATGTGCTCCTGTGGTAGGAAAATCATGAAACATCATCAGCACAAGATGAATGACTTTTGGCCTCTTCTGATCCTCTGCAAATGATCACAATCATCACACACATGGTTGAAACTTCAGTTATGTTTGAGATGGAGATGTTTTTCTGCTTTTAGCAAAAAAGTACAAATAAACTAATAAAAGATTTGACAGTTTTGTTTTATCTATTCCAGTGTGTCATACTAATAATCAGTGTTTTCAGGTCTTCCAAGCTGTCCTTCAGAGTCCTCCTGAGTGAGATCAGTGTGGCGCTGAGTGATGACATCACAAGTCCCTCTGGTTCTGTGGAGCTGCTGAGACTCACGTTGACCAAGCTGCTCCTCAGCTTGGCCCCAGCACCTGCCCTGTTTCCCCCAGAGCTGGCAGCTGACCCTGACACAGGCGCAGCACCCATGTCAGCGCTGATGCCTGATACCTCTCTGATTGAGGTTTGCTGCTCCAGTCTGCAAGTAGACAACCAGCTGTATAACCGAGCAAGTTTCCACTTCCCCGTACTGCTGTGCCAGGATCAGAGAGGGGGAGCTGATCCCGGGGCTCCGTGGAGCAGTGATGCCAACCCCACAGAGTCTCCTGAAGCCCTGGAGGAGTTCAAATGTTCCTGTTTCCTGCAGCTGAGGATGATGCTGGCTGCAGACAAATGCACCATGGAGGAGGTTGGATTCATTCCTGTCTTTTTGTTTTCATTTCCGTTGTTGCACTCTGTTGCTGTCAATTTGACAACCTGAGCATCAGCTGTGAATTATTTATTTTTCTATCTTGTAATGTTATGAGCATAAGTACTGTTAGTGCTACTTCTGTAACTCCAGCAATCATATAGCGAACACTGGCAACCATGTAGGACTCTCTGGCAGTCATCTGAGCAGAAAAGCATAGTATCTTGCATTATGACACATAACCACATAGCAGCAGCATAGCTTAGCAACATGTCACCATGGACTTTCACTTGAAAGAAGAAATGAACCCTTTCTCAGAGACAGGGAGTCAGTGTGACCAAGTCCATTTATTCTGTCCTCATTACAGCATTGTGCGCTTTCTCCTTAGGTCACCTTCCAGCTCCAGCCTGCCAGAGTCTACCTTGAAGACACCTTTGTTTACTACATTAAAACCCTGTTCTACACCTACATCCCCGACAGAGCTTTGGCCTCAGCTATAGCAGAGACTCAGAGGAGCACAAAGTCTGGATCAGCCCCCATCGTCCCTGAACAGGTGTACTATCCATGTCTTTATTTAGGTGCTGATAAGGCTGAATATTTTCTCTTCATATCATTATCTCAGCGGTATGTTCAGCTTGGGCCAGACACTTAGGTTGCAGGCTAACAACTCGCCTAAAAATCAAATCTGCTCATTCTGATAAACAACAGTAATCCATTGTTGTGATTTATGCTCTTACAATACCTGTATGTCATTATCATCACATTGTGTAATGATGAAATAATTAAGGACATGGATAAATGATGACAAGCATGCTTTGGTAAATATCCGATGTTCTTTAATGTGGTCCAGGTGCTTCAGTCGATGCAGGCACTGGTCAACCCTGTGCGGCTGCAGAAGCTGACCATCCAGCCGGTCAACCTGCTGGTCAGCATCCACGCCTCCCTGAAGCTGTACATCGCTTCAGACCACACTCCTCTGTCCTTCTCTTTGTTCGAGAGGGGGCCACTCTGCACCACAGCCAGACAGCTGGTCCACGCTCTGGCCATGCACTATGCTGCAGGAGCCCTCTTCAGAGCTGGTAGGTCACAGACGGACAGAGACAATCAGCTTTTTGTCTCTCTCAAATGCGGCATATTCACCTGCTGCTACATCATTTACCCCCTATGGTAAAAGATTCACATATTTTCTACAGACTGATAATGCTGCGTACACATAACTGACGAAGAATAACAGGATATGTGCTTGAGTGAGAAATTCCATCATTTATTCTCACCAACTCTACAGCTGAACTTTTCAAATGATTGTTCCCATGAGCTCCAGGGGCTCCCGATGCTCTGTGGCAGAAAGTGCAGTAAAACTATCGAGCGCCAGAAACAGAAAACCTGACTGACTGGAGGCCTCCAAAAAGATTTAGATTCTCTTATTGTCATAATTTACAGTTTTATCATAAGGTTTGACTCCTGCTTCACACTCTGTGTGTAGGCAGGATGTTATGGTTAATCCATGAACGGCCAGCAGGTCTAAGTCTGACCTATCAGGCACTGTAAAGGCACCATACCTCTGTCCTGCACTATGCTCCTGTCTGGTCTAAGCCTCCACACATGGTTTGATTTAACTGAGGACATTTCCACATCAGAAATCACCGTTCTGGCCGGATGCTTCCTTCCCGCTGTCTCTCGTTAGAGCCCTCATTTCTGCTCGTATTTCAACACATCACCTCACCACGTTCTCCTCTTCCTGAGTCATCATGGAGAGGGGGACTCCTGGAAGCGTTGCATTCTGGGACTGATTAGCTTTAGGATGTACGGTACTACAGTCACACATACATCCACAGGCGTAAATCCACGGTCTGCACATGCAAAGACTTATGGACATATGGATATTAAAAGGCATACACTCCAGTATATGCATGTGTATGTGTGTGTTTAAAAGTATGACTCAGCCCTGTAAACATCAGCCCGTCAGGACTTTATGCTTTACCAAAACCACAACTGGGAGACCATGTAAAGCAGAAACGACCACTTGGCTGCACTGGAGCTGGTTACCTACCATTAGAGTCCATCACTCAAGAGTAAATTGACAGAGAATAAGAACATAGTGTTGAGAAATGGCTATTTGATTTTTGTGATGCAATTGTCAGCGCATAAATATCAATGAGCCGTGCCACCTGACGGAGACTCTACGGTTGAATGAGAGAGGTGAGATAGTAGGAGACCATAAATCTCTCTGTGGCACATGTGTGATTTCATGCTGGAGTGTGTACATCTGTGTGCACAAGTGTGTGTGTGTGTGTGTGTGTCCACGCATGTGTTTGTTAATCTTGATATTGTTGAGAAAAAAATTCTGATAGAATTAGCACAGTGTTAAACATATATGTATAGTATGTATATCTCATATATATATGTAATCCTGATGTAAAACAGTTTGTAAGTTCTGCTCTGAGTTGTTTAGATCGTCACAGCCTTCACTCCAACCTGTTTTTGGCACATAGAAAATAATGAAAGCGAGTTTACTCAAGGGGCTTGTGTGTTGTAGGTGTTCCAGATGGATTTCTTTTTATTTCTGTTAAATGCAAAACTCAGAGGTGGTAAAAAATAACAGGGGAGTTATAGAGTATGTTCTTTACATTGTTTTTTACATGACTACCTCCAAAAACAATACAACTAAATCTAAATGTCATTTATTTGAATATTTGCTTTCAGTCCAACTTTATTCTTGTGAAGCTAAAATGAAAGAGAAAAGTTTAACCACTGTTGAGTAAAACCTCTTACAGCACTGAGGAAATGGAAATCCAATACACTCCAGGATAGTTTATAAATTCCTTATTCTTAGTGGGTAGTCAGCATGAAAACTTATTTCTGAACTTATTTAAACTTATTGCTCAAACATATTTCTGACACAACTGATTAATGATTATAAAACAAATCTCTCATCATTTGATTAATTACATTATATCAGTCCTGCCCCGGCCTCATGAGTTAACACAGGCTGCAATACTGTAGTGTTATTTAAAAAAAATGTAACCATCTGACATCCTGTGCTGTTCCTCTGTCTCAGGTTGGGTGGTGGGGTCTTTGGAGATCCTTGGCAGTCCTGCCAGCCTGGTGCGGAGCATCGGTAACGGCGTGTCCGACTTCTTCCGCCTGCCATACGAGGGTCTGACCCGAGGACCTGGAGCCTTTGTCAGCGGGGTGTCCAGAGGGACCACGTCCTTCGTCAAACATATCTCCAAAGGTAACAGCAATGTTCACAATCTTTGTTTTGTTTATTTATTTGATTTGTGTACTAAAGCATTACTTAGTTTACCTTTAAATCTTCTCCCAGGCTGAAACAGCTCATACATTATCTGATAAACAGTTTCCTCTTCGGTCGTCATCCTGCAGTGATGGCGTGTTAGCGTGAATTTTGAGATTTGTAATGAATGAAATTAATCAAGTTAAAGAAAATAAATATTCAAGAGCAGAAGTAGGTCTGATGGGAAGGTGTCCCCGGTTCAGCTCTGGTTCTTGGCAGACATGTCCAACATGTCCAGCACCACATGAGGATTTACTGTATAACTCAAGATTTGTCAGAAATGTCAAAGTATCCTTGAGCAAGCACTTGAGTAATCGCTAAATAAATAAAGTCTGAAAATGATGTACTCACACAGTTTCCCCTCTTTAATCTGTGACTGGTGGAGCATTGTGAGCACTGACCTTCATTAGCCAATACTTACTGGCAGCATTCATAAGGTCACTGCAAACTCTGAGCAGCAAATCTGAACATGGCACATCTTTGTGTTCAGGTACGCTGACGTCCATCACCAACTTAGCTACAAGTCTGGCCAGGAACATGGACCGGCTGTCTCTGGATGAGGAGCACTACACCAGGCAGGAGGAGTGGAGACGACAGCTACCAGAGAGCCTCGGGGACGGACTGAGGCAGGGGCTGTCACGCCTCGGCATTAGCTTGTTAGGTATGCAGGGATACACTGTGTCACACACACACTTTTGGCTTTTGCGTTCATGCTGGCTGATCAGTTGCACTGTAGCACAAAGAAAGAATATCTTGCACCAATGCGGCCATCTCTCTACAAATCAGAATTTGTTTGGATTATTCCAAGTCTATTGCTGGTGCTGCCGCTCATTTTTCTACCTCACTCTATTAAATTATTAATTATCTTTTCCACAACACAAAATAAGTGGTAATAAGTGAGACATGGCGCAAATGACAGAAACACTGGACAATAATACAGTTTTATTTTCATCCACACAAAGTAGTAACCCAGATTTTTGGAAAACATGAAGGGATACAGTCACAGGAATCATGACACGTAGTAAATGAATCCCAAGAAAATTTTACATTTAAAATGAGCAATAAATAAATAAAGGTGTCTTTGTTTTGTCTGATTACTTTTTATGATCAGGCCTGATATATAATCTCTCTCCTCAACAACAGGTTGCTCAATACGTTTGGAAACATATTCTGCCCACATACATTTCATCTGCTGTTCAAAGGCGCACACACTCAGAGAGGCACACACACTCCGAGAGGCACACACACTCCGAGAGGCACACACACTGTGGCGTGCACAGTTACAGAGAGCTATGAGAGGGAGCAGTGGAGACAGCACACCAGGGACACAATAAACACCCAGAGGGCAGTAAAACTCAAGTCAAGTCTGAGCATATTGTCACTGAAACCAAACAGCTGCTCACGTCTCGGCGTTACAGTGGATTATAATTTCTGAGATTCACTGTAAATCACCACATCTGTGTCAGACATAAGATGAATGCTCAGATATTTTCTGTAGTGTAAAACCACGTCTGAATTCATGTGAATCCCAGTTCTGTGGTTTCTGTCTAAACTCTTGAGTTGCCTTGCCTCTTTGTTCAACAGAAGATGTTTTGAATTGTGTTTGTATCCAGTATTTTGTAATTGTGAGCCATTTATTTTGTTCTGATTAACGAAGCACATCAGAAGAACAAAAAAAAAGAACAATGGCTTTTTCCTGTGTTTTGCAGGAGCGATAGCAGGCATCGTGGACCAGCCCATGCAGACCTTCCAAAGGAACTGGGAGATGCAGAGCTCAGCCGGTAGCAAGGCCAAAGGGGTCATCTCTGGTGTGGGGAAAGGCATCGTGGGTGTTTTCACCAAACCCATCGGGGGAGCAGCTGAACTGGTGTCGCAGACTGGATACGGTGAGTTGAGGATGAGTAAGATGTTTGTTCCTTTTCAGAGCCGCTTCAGAAGCTGTGTTGTCGGGAAAATAAGAGCATAATTGTCACTGTGAACAACACAAACATGATGAAGTCACTTTGGAAACCAACCGTTTCAAAACTCCTGAGACCACAGAAAGCAAACACCTTCTCTTTAATGGTTTGTTGTTGTCATGTCTGGCAGGGAGCTTCTGGTCAGACTGGAAAACAATTCCTGTAACGGTCCATTGAATGTGTGTGTGTTTGTGTGTGTAATCACACAAACTCATGCACATACTGGCAGTGAAGGCCTCTGGAGTAAGTGTGTTTTACTGGGGCCAGAAGGTGGGGGTAGGGGTGAGAAGTGGGTCAGAGGGTGGGGTGCATTGGTGCTAACAGGGTCTTGGCTACAGCACATAAACTACCAACGAGCTGAGCAGCGACTCCCCCGGGACTCCCCCAGGGACCTTGGTCTGATCTAACTGATCCTCAAACAGCACACACACAAACACACACATCAATACACACTCTGGCAACATACACAGAAAAAACTCAATCTACTTGTAATATGGGGAGATCAAGTGTATTGATTTGTGATGTAATTCTGTCACACTCCATCGTCTCTTATGAAACACATGGATACAAACACTTGGTCAGAGCTGAGCAGTGTTGCAGAGGGTCAGAGCAGTGGCGTCATTAATGGATCTCACTGTGCTCTTTATGGCTCTGTTTTAACTGCTTGACGACTCCACTGGCTCGCTGCTGCCGCCGCTCTGCTGACAGCTGAAGTGGAACGAATGAAAACGGACCACACGCACCAGGGTTATGAGCTGACTCTGACGTGTGCGCACAGGATCATCCTAATCATGTCAATGTCAACAAGACAGACTGGTGTCTGTCTCGTTGATTTGTATTTAAATGCATGTTCATAATCCACAACGCTGTCAAACACAGGATATAAATCGTCCCTGATAGTTACACTGATGCTGACTGTCCTGTTGTCTGTGTGTCTCTCCTAACAGGGATCCTTCATGGAGCAGGACTGTGGCAGCTTCCCAAACAGCTCTTCCTGCCTGTAGAAGAGAAGGCGGCTCAGGCCCCAAACAGCCACCTTAAATATGTCTGGTATGACCCCGGGGCGGGCTCTGTCTTTACTTTTGTCCAGCTCTTCTTTAAGAAAGGGGACATGCGTTCTTGCCTTTGCTTTTGTTGGACTTTGTCCAGAATCTGCTGTTGTACCGCTCCTCTTTTGCTGTCTTGTTTAAAATAACCTTGGAGAGTTTATTACCCACTTTCCGAAAAAAAGGCTGGAAAGATGTTTGACCTTGATCCCCACACATGGTAGCCAGCCTGCCCTCCCTTGTTCTCATCGGGCCATGTTAAAAGGTTTTTATAAGCACTCTGCCAAAAGCCGCCAGCTAGAAATTGTTCTTGTTATTTAACTATGAGTCTATCCAGAGATGTTTCCCTGTGCCATCAGATGGAGGAGGGGAGCACCTTTCTTTGTGTGTTGCAGTATTTTGAAGAGACTCATTTTGCAAAGGTCACAAGCAGAAGGTTAACTTTGGATCCTGCCTTTAAAAAAAAAAAGAAAAGAAAAGAAAATAGCTTGAAGTGCAGCCATATCTACAGCACTGCATCACATCTGAGTGTTTGAGAGATTCCAGTTTTCTCTCACAGCTTAATATCATCATAAAAATTTATAACAGGCCTGTGTGTCCCGAAGGTTATCAGGAGCTATAGAAAAGGCATTTAAGGCATTTTATAATGAATTGCTGCAGTTTGGTTTCCATAGCTATCAAACATTTTCTTCTAGTAGCCGTCAGTGTCGTCTCTCAGCTGCCATGAGGAGAAAGGCCAAATTTTAAAAGGCCTTAACTCATGGACATTCTGCTTTAGCTGTGGTTACACGACGGGTTAGCGGTACGTTGTGCTAATGTTAGACGAAGATGAAAACAGGATAAAAATACACGAATGCTGAGATAATGCTCCGCTGTGGCTTCATTCATGCTGCATTGCAGTCAAACTGGTTTCCATCAGTCGTCCTAAAATTATTTTTACTACTACAGGTAGCCCAGACACTTGAGGGGTCAGGCTGTTTTGAGCGGAGTAACACTGAACAGAACCAAACTGTCCCTACTGTGGCTGCTTCAACATCTGCTCTGCAGTGCACCTGCCTCCAAAGTAAACAAACTGTCAGAGAAACATGACTGAACACTTCAGTTCCTGCGCACATATTTCCCTGTTGGACATGTGTGTAATAGGAACCACGCGGAGAACATGCAAAAATGTAAATTACAGGATGTATGCAGACACGCACGGCCGCTTGTATGTGTGTGCTGAGGTTAGGCTGACACTCTGTGTGGTCTTGTTTGTACAGAGAACGTGTATATGTGAGGTTCAGAGTGCTGCTTCACTCTGTATAATTACATGTACGGACATAATCCATTCACACAGGGGAAGTAACATGGATGTGGTTGTGTCCTATAGGATACATGTTGATTAATCATAAAATTACAAAGGCCTCATTTTTAATATTTGATATATGTAAATAGAGTAATGTGTGTGTTTATAACATGCATCCCTCCCTGCTCATTCTGCTCTCTGACCACAGGAAGATGCTTCAGTCTCTGGGGCGACCGGAGCTCCACATGGCCCTGGAGGTGACCATTGTGAGCGGGTCGGGTCAGGAGCACGCCGGCTGTCTGCTGCTCACCTCTGAGGTGCTGTTTGTGGTCAGTCTCAGTGAGGATACACAGCAGCAGGCTTTCCCCATCACAGAGGTAATGTGACAGTGGTCAGGAAGAAAAGAAAAAGGTGTTTCACACATCAAAGTGTCCTGGCCAGACTGAAAACCAGTCCCTGTAATGGTTCATTGAACATGCCTTTAGCCATGTTTCTGTACAGGCAGTGAAGTGAGTGATAAATCTCTTGTCCTCTGCAGGTGGATTGTCAGCAGGACCCAGGACAGCAGGGACAGCTCAGCCTCACCTTACAGCAGCAGACGGTCGCCAGCGACACAGAGGTGAGACTCTGAAACTGAAAGTGATGGAGCTACACGCGGTCACATGGTGGAGAGCAATAATACTGATGTGGAAATCCAAGAGTAATCACACACTGTCTAATTTATTCTCTGCTTCCACAGGCTGATTGTCAGTTTATGGTGTGATAATATCAGATACCAGCTGAGCTTTCATTTGGTGGATATGACATGATTGGACACGACCTGCAGCAGATTCAACTTCATCAGGTGTAACAGTGATGGTCTGTCTGTTCCTCCTCAGGGTGACGGTGTTCGTGAGCGTCTGTCAGAGCAGCAGTATCGGCGGCTGGTGGATTACGTGATGAGAGCCTCCCAGTTTCTTTCCCCCTCTGCCGCCTCTATCCAGCTGCAGCCACCGGTGACACTCGCCGAGCCGCCGCCCTCGGTCACCAAGTCTTACCGCTACCTGGTGGACCCCGCCTCCCTCAAGGTGTTTATCAGCAAGTTCATCATGGTAAAGAATAAAGCCATGCACATCGGATTCCACTGATGAGACACATGTAAGATCAGACCTTTGTTCCAGTTTAAATTAAGCCTTAAAAAAAATCAGATACACTGTAGTTTGGCTTTGAAAAGATTTATGCAAAACATACCTGTTGAGGTAAAAGAACAATTTCTTATATTGAACTTAAAGTCCACCTGGTCATTCATGCCTTAGAGTTCTTCTAAACTGCCTTTGAAAGATATATTTTTACTGATACAACAAACTCATCACATAACCACAGAGAAGGTGTGAGGGTTTGGAGTCAGTTTTAATCATAGAAACACATGACTTAAGACATTTCTTACACCAAGACATTTCAATGAGTATCTACTGTAGTGAACACTAAAACAGATAAGATTTGTGTCAACGTAAAACAAGGGCTCCATCAGTCAGTGTGAAACTTCCTCAGTGTTGCAGATAGAAATGCACAGTACACAATGAACAGGAGTCACGCACGTCTGTTTCATTTCTATCAGAACCGTCTGCAGTGTTTCACTCTGCACAATCAGCTCTGTGTGTTTACATTCAGCAACTGTCTCATGCCAATGTTAAGTGCAATATTATAAATACACGTGGTGATGGACTCTACGGATACCAGCTGTCAACCAAAATGTTTTTTTAGATGATGTAACATATTTGTTTGACAAAAACACTGTTCTTTGTAACCTTACATTGATGCCAATGTGTTATTGAGTTTTATGTAAAATTTAAGTCTGTTGCCTTCAGTGTATATAAATGGATATTAATAGAGAAATGTAATAAAAATATTTAAACTTATATGAAGTGTTATTCTGATACTGTGCACCATGTCAGAAAACAAATCTAAATACCAGTACAGTTTGTTACATGGTAATCTGCTAGGATTCACACAGAAGCAATAAAAGAGTTCATAGGTGTTTGTTACACTTGGTTTGAAAAATATTCTTACATCAGGTGTGAACTCAGTCTCATCATCATCATGATACCAGCAGCAGCTCTGTTTTCACTCGTCATGCTCTGATTGCTCTCATCTGTGTCGGTTCTTAAAGCTTTGGTTTCATTTCATGTTGCAGGCTCTTACACCTCCTGCAGGAAAGCACGACAGTGCATTATGTTCTGGAGGCAACATGTTAAACAGTGAAAAAGCAGTGTTCACTTACTGTTGTTACACTGTTTACTGTCTGCTCTGGAGGAGCGGTGTGACTGCCCGAGGCTGTGCTTACTGCCTGCTGACCTGACACTGCAGTAAGAGGAGGAGTCTGGAGGACAGAGAAAGACACGAATCACTTAATGAACTGAGTGTTAAACATCTGCTCATTCAGTCCCTGAGTAGAAAATTAGAATGGTTATTTCTACTTTAAGGAATTCAGCTACAGGCCTGTTTTTACCATAAAACATCTCCCTGCTCAACTCTGGACTCTTCATATATCTCCATATTGGTCATACATGTAGTCTCAGGCCGTCATGCGGAGCTGGTCTCCACCGTGCAGGAAACAGCGATGGTCTCCATCTGTGCTCCTAATAGTATTTCTCCTCTATACCATCCCATTAAAACACAGTTTGCACTATGCTTCATCTCCATTCATCCTCATTCATCATGCAGAGCGTTAGCGTCATGCTTCGGTTACATAGCAGCACAGAGTGGACTCTGACTAACTCCTGCACAGAACATTGACACTTAATGGACAGGCTGAAGTGGCTGCTTTGGCCAGAGTTCCACCTAATGAGACAGGTCTGACGGGGGGGGGGTTGGTGTGTCAATGCTTTGGCTTCAGCTGCCAGGTAATATCAGAGCCCAGGAAATTTAGCTTGAAATTCACCATGGGAACAGTTAAATGTCATTTCAGTGTTATGGTTTCCTGAATTTACTCTAACTGACCACTTACTCGAGCAGAGAGAAGTCACAAGCACTGGATATAGGAGTTTAACTGAGTCCTGGGAGACAAAACGAAGGGGGTGTTTATGTGTATGTGTCTCTGTGTACCTGAGGCTGTGGAGAACGAGGCTTCCAGCTGACTCTTTCTCCTCAGCAGCACCTCCTCTCTCTTCAGAGCTGCCATGTACTTGGAGTAGGACCACGACAGCTGAGGGAAAACGTCCAGAAATCGAGTCAGATCTAACATGATTAGAAAAACGGTTCAGTTACAGGATTGTGTTTCTGCTCCATATTCTGTGGTTGGGACTGATGAGGCCTTGTTTGGACTTCATGGTGTAATTGAGTTTATCTTCGTCTCTGCTGTTTTAATTTTGATATGTTACTATTTCAGATCATTACCAAATGAAATCATTTAATTTGGTCTGGTTTTCTTCATATGATACAATTTGCACAAACACGTCTTCAGCTCTATCTTCACAGTGTTTCCCTGTCAGGAACATCGGAGTGCTTCTTACCGGCTGTGTGGGAGTCAGCAGCACCCGGCTCTGTGTCCTCGACTGCTTTTTTCCACTTTGTCCCTCTTGTTCTTCTTTTACATCGTCCATGTCCTTGTATGTGTCCTCCTCCTCACTAAAACTGGATTCTGTTGCCTCCCGCTCTTCCTGTACCAAAGAGATCAGATCGAACTGATTGAGTTTGTTGCTTCCACAGATTTTAATGTTATTGTATAACCACATTGTTGTAACTCTGGTATTTTCCTCACCTGAGCTCTCCTCCTCTCATCCTCTTCTTCCTCCTCCTTCCTCCTCTGTCTTCGCACTCTGGCTCTGTGTTTGACTCGTTTCTCCTGCAGTAGAGGAAGGAGTTGCTCCTCTTGGACACTGCTGCTCAGTTCTTGAAATTCAGGCCAAAACTTCAGCAATTCACTGAACACTGACATCTTCACGAACAGGACAGAAACACTTGCATTGAGCACACAGACAGGAAAACACGCAACGCAACCATACTCTCAGACACACAAACATAACCTGTGCTTCTCTGAAGATGTAAGGGCCAAGCTCATGGCGTTTCTCCAGAATGTGTTGGGCCTGTTCAGGAGGGATGTCTATCTGCAGGGTGGGGGGCATGGACGAGTCGATGAAACAGTTGATGATGGTGGAGATCTTCTGCTGGATGGTGGCCTCATCGCTGTGAGAATGACACAGGTCCTACACACAGGAGGAGAGGTGACAGCAGAAATGAGAGGTAGAACCTGAACTTTTTCCTCTGCTCCTAAAATGATTTGTTTATCAGTTTAATTGAGAGGTGTAAAATATAAATATATAAATATGAAAATATGGAAAGAATAAAGTTGTATATACCATTTTAAAACTTTTATATGGAACAATGGAGCAAGAAAGAAGATGAGAGAAATCAAAATGCCAAAGATCTCAGATTGGATTCAGAACCAAACTGCTGCAAAGACATTGCACCATTTTGTTTGCTTTTTTTTTTTTTTTTTACCTTATACCGCTGGACCTCCAGCCAAAAGAGCATGTCGTTCTCCAGGAAGTCTCCCTTCAGGGAGACAAAGTGCTGGAATTGCGTACAAGTGACTGGGTTGAGTAAGATCTGTCGAAACAGGAGAATCTCTTTGGAGGAACTCATCCATAAGCCCTCGACCTGCAGGGGGACGTGACAGAGGACGAGACAGAGGACAGAACAACAAATCCCCCTCAGACATAATTAAACTCAAAAAAATTAACTATTGCCTATTACTGTAAAAACCATAACAAGAAAGAAAACATAAATACAGCAGAGGAAGATCCAGTGCAGTGTGCTCTTGAACAGCAGTAAAGATGATCTGTGACCTATGAGCTAGAGTCTTAGCTCACAGAAAACTGAGATAATGACACTCCTTTATTCACAGAACCTGCTCTTTGCCAATGATGAGATAATGATCATAAAGATGATAGTCACAATCATGTAGGCAAACTCCTTCCTGTAATCATCCTGCTGAAAATGTGAAATGCTCATGTTTTATATCTGTGTTCTTCTGCGGAGCAGAGATGAGAAGACAGGAACAGAGCTGCATGGAAAACACTCCAAAGACTATTAAAAGAAGGTTAGTAATGCTGATGCTTTAATCTTATTTATCCTGGATCCAATTTGGGAAAACCAACCACAAGGCCAAAATGGTATTTGACAAAGCCAATGCTTGAAGCCAAGTCATGAACTAAATCGCACATGCTTTCAGGCCAGGAAATGCCTTATTTCTCTCCATTCAAAATATCCAGCTTCCCCAGAGGATTTCTCCTTACCTTCCAGGCTTTTCGCCTCGTTCTGCGTCGATGGTTGACGTGCTGTGAGAGCCAGTCTGCTGCTTGGGGCTACCACACGCAGAAACACACACACACACACACAAAGGTCAGAAGCCAGAAACTGAGCAAACTCAAATTAACAGGGACACTGAACACCTCTCAAACCTCTCTGCTCTACACTGCTCTTTGTCACTGGCAGTAACTAAAGCTCTTGCTCCTTTTTTTACCTTTAACCTTAACTCTGGCTTCATTTCTTCTGACCTGCCTCCTCCGATCTCTTCACCTCTCTGACGTCATGTCTGTCTCCTACCCCTAACCTCCTCTGTCCTCCTCTTTACCTCTAAACCACCTCTTCCACTCATCTCCTCCTCCAGAGTGTAATGCTAAACGACATCTACCTCTCATTACTTAGTGACAGGATCCGTGTGACCAAACATAGTAAACTTGATAACATAATGAGGCAGAGCAGCAGAATCTGTGGTGTTTGTGTTACCTCTTGATGAGGCAACCTGAGAGAGCTGAGACAGGACAGTGACAGCGTTTAGTGCTTTCTCACATAGCAGAGCCGCTAATGTGCATCTGACTTCTTATCTCTGTCCGCTCTCTAGGCCATTATACCACAGGCATCAAATGCTTTAACTCTAACTGTAACACGAGTACTTATTACCAGTACAGTTTATACAAGTTAGGACCTCCTGTTAGCAGTGGGACCAAATTTTTTAATTATGTGATCACACACAATAAAATAAACGATATCCACTGTGAGAAATGACATGTGCTTTTCAAACCAACAGAATTAATTTCATGCCTGTGTTATGTATGGAAAGACTGAGAATAGTTACAGCAGCCAATTATACAATTAATAGACTTGAACAAGTTGGAACACATCAAAACCTCAAGGTCAATGCTTTTAAGCATAAAATAATTCCACATTTGTGTGCTTTTCTAAACCCAATGAATGAATGTTCACAAGCTCCGGGCGTGTCTGACTGATTCTGATATTTATTGTTACAGAGTTTAAACACAACACAGTCCACAGTGGGCCTGCACAATATGAGCAAAATGTGTGATGATACTCTTCAATATTGCGATGACGATATGACTTGCTATACATAAGACAATATTTAAGTTTGAAAGTTAAGTACAACGATTATTAAGTCATAATTCATGGATTGTTATTATGGGTTATGGGACAGATAATATGTAAAATTTATTAATATTTTAATTTGAAGGATGAGCTGAAAATCTATAATAAATCAATCAATATCAATGTATGTGCACACACGTGTCTGCATGTGTGTCTGTGTGTGTACGCGCATCGGGTCGGAGCTCGCTGTGCGCAGAGAGCAGCAGTGAATTGTGAACGCGCGACCACGTAGGGACAGACATGACAAGCTGTCCTGTAAATAATAAATAACATCAGGCTGTTTAGTTTGTTTACTAAAAGAACGAGGTGTAGAGCTGTTCTATAGGAAAGGTCACTTTAAATGACTTCTGTTATGGCGCTGTATAGAAGAGAAAATGAAATAAAATGAACTTGATCTTCTAATATAATGGCAGGGGAAACACTGCTCTGATAATAATTTCACTTACATCAAATACACATACCGATAGCACGATGCAGCCCGTGGCCAAAACACTGCAGTCTGACCCAGTGGATGCATGGCCCATGTGTCCAGGGCTGCATCCGATTGGCCAAATGTCAGCGTGCGTGTGAAAGCATGGCACATGTAAACAAAACTTACCGCATTTCAGACCAGCTTTTGCTGTTTATCACGCACGTTCACATCGCGATGAAAATACGAGTAATCGTGCAGGGCGAGTCCACAGCCACACTGGCGTCTCTGTGAGCCTGTACTTTGAAGTGCTTTGAGCTAAATGCAAACTTGGACATGCTACATTCTCACATTGCTAACGTGGTGGTGCAAGGTTAGCAGGTAATTACCACAGTCACCATAGCCTCCATCAATACAATGAGAGAGTTAAAACTGAGGATGCCCACCTTTGGTTTGTGCTTCTGTCGCTCTGTGAACTCTGCTGTGGACAGAAACTCAGGCAGCCATATTTTCTCAATGTGAGTCCTGATGATGTCCTGGATCTCCACAACAACCAGGTTTGAGAGACACTCGAACCTGAGACGCTCCAGTCCTCCTGCCAGATGCAATATCTACACACAGACAGACAGGGAGAGAAGAAGAAGGAAGTCAAAGCTTTAACAGATGGTTGAATGTGTGTTCATGTGTTTGAAAAGAATGCTAAAGATGTCTGTGAGGCTGATTAGTGTATAAAACCACATGAAGAACATATGAGGTGGTGGACAAACTCAGAGGAAAAAACTGCCCACAGTGGGAAACCTAACTGAAAACTCCTCTCCTTCCTGATTCCTGCTGTGCTCTTCCTCATTCCCACAATCCCTGCATTGTCTTCATCTTCCCTGTCTGCCTTCTGTCTTCATACATCAATCTGGCCATGTCTCCCTATTTATATCTCCTTTATATTTTCTCTCATCTCATTCTGCACGCATACAGGCATGCATGCACACACTCACTCACACGCAGGCTTCAGAAATGAGAACCAGTCGTGGTACTGGAGTGGGAGTAGATGAAAGGGGGCCAATCTGTGACTGGATGACTGAGTGATTGAAAGAGTGAAGGGCCAAAGCAGTAAAGCTGTCAGTCTCTACATTGCTCACGCAGACAAGAACCAACGCTGAGATGCATGAGCAGCAGCCAGGCCCAATCCTACAGAGTTAGCAGCACCAGAATTGGCATTCTCGTTCAAATACGCACTTTAATGATTAGTTTGATGGTATTTATGAGATGAGGATGACAAATGGCAAAGGTCACGCACCAGAGTTGAATTCATGTCAACAAGTACACTGGGTGTCTCTATTTTAACCAAGTGAACTATAAGAACACCACACAATCAGGGTTCTTCAGTGGCCATTATGTTAATATGTCCTGTAGCAGTGATTCCCAGCCAGGGATTGGCTAAAAGTAACACAGATATGGCTGGAATAGAGCATCAGATCAACAGTTACTGCTAGCTAGAAACAACAGTTGGTGTTAGCTAAAAGTAAAGGATAAACAGCAGCCAGCTAAAGCTGAATGTATCAGGTAAATGAGTGAAGTAGTTAGTTAAACGTAATTAGTAAATGGTTTAAATGTCCAGCTTCAGCCACTCCAGGTGGTAGTAGAACAAGTAACCAACCTGCTAATACAACTATATGAAAACATTAATGCTTAATATAATTAATAAAGTTAAATAACACCCAGTTTGAGTTTATCTGACAAGGCTGTGGGGATATGTTTAAGAAAAAAAGTTGGGAACCAAAGTCTTGCAACACATAAAATCGCTCTTTGCTGAGACAGCGTAATAAATACTGAATTGCAGCGATCTTTGGTGTCTTGAGAAAGAAAATTAGGTTCACTCCAACATGTCCAATCTACTCATCCTGACTTTACACACCATGCCCCCCTGGAGTAATCCAAGAATCTAGAAACCTAACCTCAGACTATAAATGTCAGGAGAGATTTCATCCCACTGTCATTGTTACTGGAGCTGATCTTCTTTGTCTTCCCTGGATCCAAATCACGCTCCTCTCCTCCTCGTCGTTTTAATTCTAACCATGTCTTCTCATCCCTGTCCCCCAGTGACACCCTGCTGTCAGAGCTGTCAGCATGAAGTCTGCAGGATGCCAAAGAAAGGAGATGGGAAACTGTGTGAGAGCCACAGCAACCTCTGTTTATCGCATGTGATTGTTTAGCCTCAGCTGGAGCCCCCATCCCATCTTGGGATTGTCATGTCATAGGTACCATGTTTCTACCTGCCGTCTCTGTAATGCTTTCCCACAAAGTTACATAATTCAAACTCAGTGGAAACTAATGCGCAATTATCTTTAAAACTGAACATATTGTTTTTCAAATTATGTAAGTGACGCACATCATTCTGTTGTTCTGTTGACGCAGGGCTGTCAGGGCCAAAGAAGTACTTCTTGTTGAGGTATTTGGTTGCAATGTGAGAGGACCTCTCTTGTTTGACAGCCTTGTCCTTCTGAGGAGTCCTTCTGTACTGCTCCAGATCCAGCCAGCATGTCAGATGAATACTGTGCAGAAACACAGGTTCAGAACAAAAACTTTCACAGACTGTTTAAATCTTGTATCTTTTTAAATCATTCTGTAAATACACTGTGTATGTGTTGGTTTGGGGGCATATTGTATTTCTGAATTAAAGATAAGTCTAATAATAAAACGGTCTGTGTGACACAGCTTACCTGGCATCCTCTCTCTGGAGGAAACACATAAAGTGGCCAATCTCATGGCGGTGACGAAGTAAGGAACCTAGACGATAACCTTGGTAATTTGGAGACACTCTGGACCAAGAGTCAGATGCTTGGGGGCCCTTTGAGAAGGGAGTGGAAGAAGCAGTAGGAGAGAGAGACTGCATGGACCTGGACTGCTGCACCTGTAGGGGTGATACAGCAGGAGGAGGCAGAGAATACGTGACAGAGAAAGAGAAAAGGGGGGAAAAAATCAGGTGTGGTTCAAAACCCATAGCAGGGATTTTTCCACATAACATCATGCCTAATACTGTCCCGTCAATGTTCTAACGTCCACGGATCATTTCTTCTATATAACAGCAGTGTGACACCATTGTAAATGGTACATTCATGCCAAGTAATATAGTCTTGGAAAAGTAGACCAACAACATTGTAACTAAGCAATACATAACTTTAATGTTTACATTGTGTTTATTGGTGGTTAACGGAGTATTTTACATTTTCTACAACATTTTATAACTATGTGGCATTCGTGCACGCGATCTGAACTGACCTTTTTCTGGCGCTGTGACTCCTCGTACACACTCCGAGGTTCCCTGTGTTCCCGACTTTCAACCGTAAGAACCTCCTCCTGCACACGCACCTGGACGTACACATAGACGTAAAGCCAATTGGAGCTGCAGTGATTAGTTAAATTACTGGTTAATCAAAAGAAACTTAATTGACTCAACTATTTTAATAATCGATTAATAGTTGAAGTCATTTGTCGAGCAGCTGGTGCCTGGTTCTCAAATATTTTTTTTCAATTCAATTCAATTTTATTTATATAGCGCCTTCCAGAATCAAAATTGTCTCAAAGCGCTTCACAGAGACCCAGAGCCCGACCCCAGAGCAAGCACTTAAGGTGACAGTGGCAAGGAAAAACTCCCTTTTAACAGGAAGAAACCTTAAGTAGAACCTGGCTCATATGGGGGACCCTCCTGCCGAGGGCCGGCAGGAGGGAATTTGCTGCATTTCTTGGTCGTTCATTATAATAAACTCAATATTTTGGGGTTTTGGACAGTTGGTTGGACAAAACAAGACATCAAAGGACATCATAGTTTGCTCTAGGACATAATCCGTAATCAAGGAAATAATCAGCAGATATATATATATATATATATATATATACACACACACACACA
>JBBMJY010000025.1:21705944-21752596 GCA_037833715.1 Toxotes lorentzi
GGTGGGGCAGTTTGAACTTTTGGTTTGGGGGGTCCAAACATTTTACCTGTGGAATGTGGGGGGGAAATAACAGTGCCTGGGAAACAAAAAAATCTCAAAAAAAAAAAAAAAAAAAAAAAAGCACAGGAAGTCAAGAACGCTCACCAGGATGTGAGAGTACATGTTTCTGTGTCAACAAAAGACTTCATGATCCAAATAGATATTTTTTAAAAAAAATCCAAATTAATGGTTTCAACACTCACTTCTAGAAATTTGTCCCGTTTGCTGCTGCTGCCTGAATGCAAGACGCTGTACTGTAATTCGATTAAAGTGCTATTTCCTGACTGCGGGGTGCAGTAGCTGGAGGTCCTGGACTGGGCCTGAACTGTCTTGAGGGCCGACCTCTTGAGCAGAGTCAGTCTGGTCTCTGCGTCGGGGACATGGACAGCACCACTGAGCTATAACACACAGCAAAAAGATGGAAGGTCATTTCAGCTATTAGTCACCATTAGCTGACCGTCATGCTGGATGACAGTGAAACAATAATATAAATTTGACTTCACACAAGCACTGTTTATTTACCTTTAAACAGTCATGTCAGAAAACACTGGTTGTCTGACATGACTGATTTGTCACTGGACAACCAATAGTGGCTACAATGCAAATCTCCTACCTCAAGAGTAGCCTTCACTTCACTCAGGTGGCTCCTTCTCCTAATGTTAGCTTGCTTGTCCTGCTGGATAATTTCATTCCAGCTTTTGCACACTTGACCACACCTGTCAAACAAGAAAATGCAGGCGAGAGACCAAAGTTTCAGCCCTCACTGCTCCTTTGAGTATTGGCTGTGTCCTTGATTGTTCATCATGTTTTGAGGAATAATCAGGTTGTACATTTATTTGATAAAAAAAACAAAAAACAAAAGTAAATGTGTCCAGATGTTTCAAATAACTTGTTTTAGAAAGTGAACTACTTTGCTCTTTAATACCAAACACTATCGGTTATTCATCTTGATTTTGATGGTTTACTTACATACATATATAATTTGGATGAGAGTAATGTCCTGTACTTTGGTCTAAGCTAAGTTCCATCATATGCTTATTAATTCGACAAGATTTTGTACAATTAATATGATTTGAAATCATTTATTTTAACTTAATGCTGCTGTCACAAATATGTTTAATCAATGTCAAACTGGGAACTGAGCTACTTAAAATTTGAAGAGTAAGTGTGCTGAGTTACACAGTAGGTGCAACAAAAATTTGAAAAAATATAACACTTTGCTTTGTATAGCAGTGATGAGAGCCAAGTTTGTTGAAAACATGAATCCCTCACCTGTATACACTCTCAGAGGTCAGCTGGCTGAGTATGACAGCCAGGATGTGCCTAAGGTTCCTCTTCTTCAGCTCTGTGAGTATGTCCACCTTTCCCAGGCCCATTTTTCTGCCGATCAGTCCCGCCAATGGCATAGCGGTGCGGAACGTCAGTGGGGTCTCAGCCAGTGCTGCTGTGGACTTCAGCTGCTCCTTCAGGCTTGGACTTTGGCCAACAAACATCTGGGCTTTCTGCTGGCACATAGCATGAACCAGCTGCAAAGCTGGAGTCAGAGAAAGATTGACTGGGGTTGTCCTGCGAGGAGTTAAATCTGGATTAGCATGAGCTGTGCTAAAAGGTGTCATGTTTTCTGGCTTGGCTATGGTGGCTCTTAGAGGGGTGGCATAGTCTTGTTTTGCACTGGCCAAACCATCAGAGGTCATGCTATTACCACATCTAACAGAAAGGACACTGGGAGGGGTGGAACCATTAGCAAAAACATCATCTTTAGAATAGCTGTGGCACTGATGAAGATGTTCATGCTTTCTGTCAGCTGGGTCTTCCTCAGACTGCGAGCCCCCTTCTTTAAGTGTGGAAAGCCTGTGCTGACGCTGCAAACGGGAGCGGCGCTTTGCCTCTGCCAGATTTGGGGTTTCACAGTTTCTCCTGGAGGCAGAGAGTAGCAGCTCCTGGAATGAGCCATCATGGTCCACTGAGGAGTCTTGGGATTTATCGAGGGCCAGGGAACTGAAACCACTGTCTTCACATACAAACCTGATGCAGGAGGCAACAAGTTAGAAGGAAGTTAATATGGGCATGTTTTCTGATTTATGTAAAGAACATTATTATCCAAATATTCAGCTGGAAAAAAAAGCACATACCTGATGTATTTGGGTGTAGGTGTGGATGACGGTGTGCACAAGTCACTTAAGGTGTCATTTAGGCCATTTGTCCCACTACTGACTGGTGACTGAGAGTTTTCCTTAGATGAGGCAGGCAGGAATTTTCCGAAGACTGGAGTCTCAAGACTAATTTCATCAGAGGCAGAAATGCTCTGGCTGAAATCTGCACCGGAGAATGAAACTCTTCTCTCAAAGTTAGGAGGGTGACCAGAGTGGAGTTTACCATCTTCAAGAGTGGACGTCCTCACCTGTGTGAAAAGGAGACGGCGTTTCCTACCAGATAATGGCAGGTCCTGGTCCAGTTTTAAAGTGCTTGATGCCAAAGCCCCTGTGACAGTCTCCAGAGAGTCAAACGATACACTGAGCCAGTGTTCAGACCTGGTACTGACAGAGGATTCAGTCCTTCTGGTGCGTGGTGATGTTGTGCTGTCAATTTTGACATCTGTGGAGGGGTTGCACATTAGAAGTCTGTGTCGCAATGAAGCATCTCTTTTATGTATTTTAGGAGTTTCACACCAGTTAACAGCTGAGGGCCACTGCACCCTGCTGGAGTCTTTGTCTAAAAGCCTGATTGACTCCCTGGTCTTCACTTTAGGTGTGACAGAAACCCTGAGGTTCTCTTTGGGTGTTTCATTGAATTCTACAGGAGACAAAGATCTGCAGGAGTCCACTTCACTGATGCTTAGTGGACTGTGGAATAAACCTGAGTATCCACTGTCACAGCAGTCATCATAACAGTGCTGGCTTTTGCAGCTCTCTAGGTAGACATTTGATTCAGGGGTGCACTGCATTTTCCTCCTCCTGTGTGCAAGCTTCACCCCAAACACAGAATTCACCAAGAGGTGAGATGACCTGCAGACAACAGAAAGTATTAAACAATACTGGTCCAGGATAACTGACAAACGCGACAGGAAAGCACCGAGTGTGCCTGCCTGGTAAGTAACCCATTTCAATAAAACGTGTTACACTTAAAACGACAGATTATGACTTGACACAAACAGATACAAACATGACAAACAGAACAAAGCTAAGCTAGCTTAAATGCTGCGTGTGTTAAAAGTCTTATTTCTAATTTTGCGCCGTTATCTTGGACTCACTCTGTGACAGATGAGCCAAGTTATATAAATATATCGAATCAGCCTTGCAGTCGTTGTCGGCGTACATAGGTAACAGTTTGTCAGCTGGTTCAACACCAAATATCCTCAGCCGTTTTATCAGCGTTGCTAGGAGAGCGCGTGCTGCCGATTTAAATCGTGGCTGCGTGCTCTTTGAGATGCCGCTATAACGTGAGCTACAGCCGCCAAGACGGACGACCTACACCCACCTACACTGCTGGAAGTGGGCCCTGAGGACAAATATAAGAACGTCACCATGCACAAAGAAAAATATATTATTAAAATGCATCTTAAAACACATCTAATGAAAGAACCTGCTACAGTTCAGTGCTTCCAAGACTAAGCTAAAAGTCTTCATTTAATGTAAAAACGCATTGTAAGATTCCAGAAAACCTTGTTGGAGCAATTAACGTGAAGTGAAAACACCTGCGTCAATCCATCCGACCGCGTATTGTTAAATTGTCTAAGTTACGTTGTTTGTGTAATGTCACCAATACTGACAAACGCAGCATTGGCATGTGTAACATCCAAGCATGAGCACAACATCTCCTTGGAGGTTAATTATTAAATATTATACACTCGGCAATGTGTGCACTACATTCAACATAGTATGATCATCACTATGTAAGCTTCCTAAAGATAGTAGATAGTGGCTGTGTCGTATATTAAAAAACACTTAATATTTACCTTTTAAACAGATTAATAAAATATATATATACATAAATAAATATAGACTCACTATCTCTACACTTACTTCTTGATAAAACTGAGCCAATGCAAAGACAATGTTGTTTCCTCAGGTGCAGTTGTAGGCCTCAGCTTGCACCCCTTGTCGTTATTTCTGTTTGCTACATGTTCGTCTACAAGCTCCAAGCAGCCACGTTTTCAAATTTGGAGCTCGCTGTTCACCGTGTCACGTGTTTCCGCTTTTGGAGCGCAGCTTTCCTACCCTGTGCGGTTGCCATAGTAACAGTTCCACGCTTTGCGTTTGGCCAAGCAGCGGCAGGTAATGTTATCTCTTTTAACTTTGGTAGTGTTTGTCAACTTTATAGTTGCAATTTAAGTCAATATTAACATCTTAAACAATTTTTAAACGAAATATGAACATGTAATCCACGCTTCAGCACTTTCTGTACAGATAACTAAGATTTAAATTAACAATAACGCTGGGTTAGCTAACTTTTGTGAGCACGCAAGTTAGAAATAATACCAACATACCAAGTCTGCTAATAACAGAACAACGTTGTTTGACACAGTGAGTAAACTGAAATTCTTCCCAGGTATGATGGCAGATGCGGTTTTCTCTCTTCAACACCAGTCCACCACCGTTGACTACAGGGGGAAGGTCCCTGTGGAGCACCTGGACTATGATTACATTGAAAAATGCAAAGATGTGAAATACCTGGAGAAGATCTTGAAAGTACTGAGGTACAAGCCACATAACTGAGCTTGAGGTGTGAGAAGGCAGAACTCATTTTGTATGTTCATCAAATGTTCTGTCCCTTTATAGTTTTGCTGATGTTTTGGCCATTAAGATAATACACTCAGTGTCACATAGATTATATACAACCTATAACCTATTTCAAAGGGGCAACAGGGCACATCATAATTCATTACACATGACTCGTTATTTTATTTAATGTAAAGGTCTGGTGAGGAGGGTGTGTATCCGCACCTGATCAAGTTCTGTGAGAGTCACTTGGAGAAACTAAATCCTAAGAGCCCAGCCCTCAGGAAGGAAAACCTTGTAGCAACAGCAGCCAGCTTTTCTAAAGATGAGTGGAGCCAAATTATGGATGAGTTGAAGGTATGCACATTGTAGTGTTTTTATTTATTAATTTATTTTCATAAACCTTGCTAACTTTGTGCTCTCTTCATATATATCTATTTCTCTGAAATTTAAGAAAAAACAGTAATAAACATTTTAAAATTAAATACTTTCGTTTTTACAGACATGGCAAGAGGAAACCAAAAAGACTGAAACTTCACTTGAACAGCAGTCAATGTTTGATGAGCTAGCCACTGAAAAAATGCCTCCTATAAGGGCTTCCAATGGCTCCATTCCACTCAGTCAGGTAAGTTGTCTCTGTTGGTGTATGTAACCATGCACATGTATGCATACAAGAAAAATGTTCCAATTAAGTCTCATGTCATCACAGACGTCAAATGCAAAAGGAAAGGGGAATTCTTCAAAATGCACTCTCCCACGTGATTATCAAGAATGGGATAAGTGAGTCATTTTGTCTCTACTTTTGTCTTTTATATTTAGAGGAAAGAACACACTGTTACAGCAGCTGCAGGCACTGTCCATAAAAGGTTTCATAGAGTTTTACTTCGGAAAAATGCCTTAGCTAAGCATCTTTAATTACAAAGACCCAGAGTTACAATGCTGATGCTGCTCTAGATAATCATTTTGCAGAATATCATCCCTTACCCAAATACATTTCACTCTGTTTCCAGGTTTGATGTGGAAAGAGAATGTGAACTGATTGATGAGAACGTGGGAAAACATTATCCACCAGCCACTACAAACACAGGACATTCTAAAATCAAGACAAAAGTGGATGTTTCATGTAACGTATTATGTATAAGATCTCCTATGTATTTTGTGGTCTTTTTAAAGTGTTGTGTATTCTTTGGTTGTGTGGGTATGTGTGTGAAATGTGTGGTGTCTTACTATACATCCAGTGCTGACACAACAGGTGAAGCTCTTCCTGGCAAATCGTGAAAAGGACAAAGGCAATGAAGCTTTCAGAGCAAACGATTATGAGGAGGCAGTTGCATACTATTCCAGGTCAGATTCTTTAATAAATCATTTATTATAGAAAGCATTTCACATGTCTCAGTGGGGGTATATCATTATGCCTGGCATTTAATTAGATTGCTATTGACTTTTATTAAAGTCTGACTTCATTCCCATTAACTATACCTCTAAGTGTTTGTCCATTGTAAAGAGAGGTCTGTTTTATTCCATGATAGGAGCCTTTCCATTGCACCGACTGTGGCTGCATACAACAACAGAGCCCAAGCAGAGATCAATCTCAAACACTGGCACAAAGCTATGACAGACTGCCAGAGTGTACTCAAGCTGGAGCCAGGCAATGTGAAAGGTCCTTCCCGTTATTTTATCTTTTTTTTTTTTTTACTACAGCTCTTGCAAACAGAAATGTTACTGTAATCTTGTAAATGTTTTGATGTTTTACATGCTACATTCATAACTTTAAACACAGTAACACATATATGTTTCACCATCAGCCCTACTACGTCGTGCCACTGTGCACAAGCACATGGGCAACTTCCAACTGGCTGTTGAAGATCTGAGGATGGTACTTATGGAAGAGCCACAGAATGCTGCAGGGAAAGTAGGTGGTAGATGTAGAGAGGCATGTTGATTACTTGTCAGTGGCCCTTTGTCCACTAGATGTCACTGTATTTGTGTGAGCTTAGAGAGTTGTCAGCTGTAAGGTATTAAAGTGGAAACAGACAACTTTTCAACTTTTCCTCCTTTAGCCTTTGCAACTGGTACTACTCCTGGCACCACTGTCCCAAAGACGGCATAACCTGCCTGTTTGAGGTTCACTCGTGTTTTACCTCGGGGGATTTTGTACTCAATGGCAGACAGAATGGCATAGTGAAAGTGAGGCTTTTAGGGAACCAGTCTAGACGCTCATGGTGTCATTATTCTATAGCCATTACAATGCTGATTGCACAATGTGCAATCAGCATTGTGTAGAGGTCAGGAGCCCGGGATGTTTTTTTATTATCGTCACTTTTTAAGACAATGGTTATATGTCCTTTAATTATGTATGAGGGATTTTAATGAAGGAGAATGAGGAGACATTTTATACTTTTATACTGACACACAACTATACTGACTGTGGTAATATTTGTGTTACCTTTGCTGACTTAATACTTACTGCAGAACTGGGTTGGGTTCCTAATGTTGACAAATTCTAATGTGTGTGTATTAAACGTGGTTTAGCAACTTCTGTCTGAAACTGAGAAGCTGATGGAAAGTCAACCAGAGCAGAAAAGCAAAGGCAAAAAAATCCTCATCCAAGAAGTTGAAGATGAAGATGACAACAGTAACAAGACAAAAGCAGAAGGTGAGATTTCAATAATCAATATCTTCTATCAATATCACTCTTTGATTTACACAGACACAGGGATAATCACAACCTGCTGTCAGAAAAAAACAGCATTTTCACATGAAGCCAGAAAATATTAGTTGGGTCAAATCAGTGCGCTAAGCATCAATCCCTTACACACCAGTTGTTGCTAGCTCTGTCAAATTAAAAGTAAAACAACCAAAGAAAGACCCTAATAAAACAAAACAATAGCTCTGTGGTGGGAAAAATGATTGATATGTGTGATCAGCATATCACAGAAATAGTGGTATTTAAATATACTGTATATTAGTCAATAAGTAAAACAGAATAGAAAAGGACATGTTTAAGGTAGTTTAGAAGCAGTCTCATCAGTACATAGTTTTTCCACCAGAGAGAACTGACAGTAAAATGTCCCACTCCCATCAGGTCCTTTATTTATTTATGTCCTCTGTGCTATAGATAGAGGAAACTCCCCTTGTCCCTCTGGGTAACGTGACATACTATGCATGCGTGTTATTCACCCTACCCCCACCCATCACTTTCGTAATTCACTGTTGAGAGCGGCTGCTTCCTGGAACTCCCTGTTTGAAGTGGCTGTCTTGTGTGTCCAACCCTCCCCCACTGTGATGTAACGGCTGATTCCTTCCGGTGGGTGTGTCCACCCCCCCTCTCTCTGTCTCTCCCTCCCCTCTCTGTCCCTTACAGCTCGTCTGGTTGAACCAAGCCTGCCTGTGGGAGGGGAGGAGAACTCAGCTGCTCTTGCGGAAAAGGGAGATATGGGTAACGCTCAAAAAAAGCCCCATGGCAGAGGGGACGGGGGTCCACACAGCGAGTCCAACAACTCTTACCCAGGACACTGGAGGAGCAAAGGAGGCAGCTCAGAGAAGTACAAAGTCACACAGGAGTCTAAGGAAAAGGTAGCCAATGGAACAAGCAAGAGGGGCTCGACAGCTTCAGTTCAGGCTGATCAGAGCGGCAAAGGAGCTCCGGCTGGAGGAACTGCAGGGGAAACTATCAACCTTGATGCCCCATGTGGAGCCCTGCCCCCACCTCTGGCCCGGCTAAAAAATGAAGGAAACCTGCTGTTTAAAAATGGACAGTTTGCCGATGCACTGGAGAAATACTCACAAGCCATTCAAGGATATACTGAGTCAGGTAGGGCTGAGCAGTCCTCATGGCCGATTCTTGTGATTATGACTTGTGTCTGAGATGGCTGTTAGTTCAGCTCTGCATGAAAGAATGTGGTTGATATGTGACAGTGGAGAAAAGTTAACTATGTGCCTCCATGTCAGTAAACAGCTAACGTTTATATTGGTATCAGTGTGTTATAAACATGCTGTGACAAGAAACAAATGACACATAGTTTGACCGATGGATGTTTCATCACCAGTCTTGCCCATATTTGAATAAATGTTGCTTATTAGTCTATAATCATGAATGTTCTTGAGACAAATGCAACTGGACAATTCAGCAGTAAATCAGAGGCCATGGCCTTGCTGTTATAATGCTAATGCTTCCATGTATTTTCAGTTCAGGGATATTACTTTTTTTTTCAATGAGATAGATGTTTCCTGTGAATACCCAAACAAGAGAAATGATCTCTTCCATCAGCATTAGTGTACATATAGTATTCAATTAGTTAGAAAGATTTCAAAAAGAGTTGTACCAGAGTTAAAATGTTAGGCTGTTTGTTGATGTATTTATTGACTCCACAGCGATGCTTCACAGTGTGGCTGTTGTGGTGTATATGGACACTGTTTCTGTGTTAACCTCAGCCTGGTGCTAAGCCTCTCAGCTTAGGTCTGTCCAGGTCACATGACCGCTAACCACTCACTGTGAAATTGAATCCGAAGGACCACAGCTATAATTCTCACTGTGAGGGAGAGAGTGAGCGATTGATGGACGGAGGAGAGAAACTGCTGCTTGTCAGTCCTCACCCACCATCAAACATACATGCTCCGTCTCTCTGTGGACGTCTCTCACTCCCCACTGTGCTACTGGCTGTGAAAGTGATGGGACATAGACATCATCCAAGGTCCATCGTCTGACCAACATAGTGAGGCCTACATGTCATACAGATTACAGCTCAGGACAGGGATAAAAATATTCTCTGTTAACCCTATTAAACCACCTAAACATGCATCACGTTAGTGGTCTGTCAAAAAGAGACATTTCAAAAAAGAAACTTGAAGAGAAATTCAGTCTTTTTCAGTCTCAAAGTCGTGTTTGGATATGTATATGAATGCCCTAGTTTATATATCTAACCCACTGGACATGATCTACTGTCACTGTAACTTAAAGTGTGAGCAGTTGCTGAGACATCATCATCACTGCCACACTGTGTCATCGTCCATAATCTGATTTCATCTGATAAGGTGGCATGCTAATCTGACTGTGTCTTGTATGGCAGAAGAATGATGCTCTGTCTGTAATACACAGTGTATAGGCCTATCTGATTTGTCTGTGTCAGTGATGATGAAAATGAAAATGGAGTAAGATTCCGGTTAGGCAAGTAGAGAGAAATGCAAACACACTGCATGCAGTCTGTGTGAGCAAGTGGTTTGACAAGCTTTTCCTTGGTCTTCATCTACCTTTTGTTTTTCAACCAAATGAGAAATTTTGTCCAGAAACATCAGCTCATTTTGCTACTTCTGTAAAAAAAAAAAAAAAAACAAGTTTAAGGAACTTTGGCTTCACTGGTGTACAGCTTTAAAATAATGTTGCATTCATCTGTCTAACATGCAAGAAGAAATTTTAGGTCAGTCTCTTACCATTCTGTGGTTTTGAAAGTCATGCTTATGGTGATGCAAACAAAAAAAGTTCATTTCCTCATTGCAGAACCCATCACTGCAACACACGCACACACACACATACATATACTCATTCTGTCAATAACCCCTGAACATTGTACATGATTAATAACACATACAGGCGTTTTAAGAGATACACACAGGCAAGAGATTCTTTGAAGCCTGTTTGGATTTATACCACTTTTACATTTAGTTCCAGATGGATTTGCAAACCATGAAATCAGTGTGATACATTTACATTTGTAATATTTGTCTCTTTTTGTGCAGGGATTGATAGTCCAGAGGATCTATGTATTCTGTATTCCAACAGAGCAGCTTGCTACCTGAAGGATGGCAACAGTCAAGACTGCATACAGGACTGCACGAGGTGAGACCATTAGTTTTATTTGCTGACCCTGTCGCACTGCATGCAGCAAGATGAATGAGAAGTAATGTTCACTCTGGGTGTCAACCCAGATTTCACAATTTTTACACCGGATCTGACCTTGAAATATCTCACAGCCTTATCTTTTAGCAGATAAGTTTAGTAGCTTTAGTAGCAGATTACTATCATGTTATGAGGGGATTTGCAGTGGGGTGTGTTGTCGGGGATTTCACTTAACCTCTTAAAGTGGTTTAATAAGCAGAAAACACAGGATAACTTGAGGGAGCCTCCCACTGAAAAACCTTTAAATACTTGGTATGTTTGTTTTAGTTTCAGTTTCCAAGGCAAACAGGACAGTTTACTCACACAAGAACAACAGCACACATACACTAATACTTACTATATACTACACAGAAACAGAAGAACAGATCCCCTGTATTATCTGTCACATATAGTGATTCCACATTTAGTGACAGTAGTACAATCAGACACTAGCATCTATAGCAGAGGCAGCAGACTTGATCCTTTGCTCCCGTCTCATCCCATCTATTTATACTGCCCAGAGCTCTGGAGCTGCAGCCATTCTCCCTAAAGCCCCTCCTGCGCCGGGCCATGGCTTATGAGTCCCTGGAGCGCTACCGAAAGGCCTACGTGGATTACAAAACCGTCCTGCAGATAGACATCAGTGTGCAGGCAGCACATGACAGCGTCAACAGGTATTAGCCTTCACCTCTCAACTGAGCTGAGAGGCTGCAGAGAGTAGGGAGATGTGAGCACTGACACACAGACATGACTGAATGAGTTTTAATGTTCATATTCACTTTTTTCAGTGGTTTGATTGGCAACACAAAGCCAGCATTTGACTGAATATTACACTGGAATGTCAGCTATTCCAGTGGTTGTGACTACCCTTTTATCTGTACTGAGAAAGAGATCTATGATGAAAGTATCTTCTGCCCATTTTAATTGGGTGACATAATATCATTAGGAGTCTTCAATAAGGAAATAAAACGAGGAATAAAATAAGGTTTTATTTATGTCCTATATTTTTTCCATATTTTGAATCTTTTTACTAGTTTTTTAAATTCAGAAAACGGACTGTGACATAATCTAAAGACTAAATTAAAACAAATCAAATGAACAAATACACTCTAATTAGCGGCTAACAGATTTAGCTGGTGTTCAAAAGCAGTTCCAGCTTGAGGCTAATTATGGCTCTCAGACTGCATGTCCTCGCTCTGTTACGCAGTACATAAACTCACCTGGCTGCTCTGTGTTCAGGAGTACCACAGGGTCATAGCTTTAATACATGTCCGTATGCTGGTGTTAGTTCCATATACCTTTAATGTTTATTTTCTGTGAACCTTTTTTATGATCTTGTCCGTGTGGGACTGTGTATAATATTTTCCACTCGTACGTGTGTCCATGTGTAACATCCATGTATTAACTGATCTGTGTTGTCCTCCAGGATCACCAGGCTACTGATTGATCAGGACGGTCCAGAGTGGAGAGAGAAACTCCCAGACATTCCCCTGGTGCCTCTGTCAGCTCAGCAGCACCGCAGAGAGGAGCCACCCAGTGCAGAGGTTCTCCAGGCCCGAGCAGAGAAGGCTGCCAGGGACGCAGGTTTGTGCCAACCTGTTCTTGGTTGCTGACACAGATTCACAGGATTACATTTAACTGGTGTGAACTGGACAGTATGCAAATTCTTCACTTTGATCTTAAAGCATCCTCTGGATTAATACACACAAGTGTGACACGTGGATAAGACAGCCCTGTGCTTTCTGAAGCCCATGTTTATTCCTGAGTTGAGAAATGCCACTGTAAAAAGTTTTAGCTGGACCTGCTTATCCTTGAGGGTTGCAGGGTGTCAGGAGCTGATCCCAGCTGACACTGGGCAAGAGGCAGACGGGTCACCAGTCAGTCACAGGGCTGACACACAGTCAGGAAGATATTCACGCGTTGGCAGTTAACCTAACCTGCATGGCTTTGGACTGTGGGAGGAAACAGGAGCACCCAGAGGAAACCTGCATCATGGAGCTGTTTAGCACTGTCACCTCACAGCAAAAAGGTTCTGGGTTTGAGTCTGTGTCGCTCTATTTAAGCACTTAAACAGTCTTTTTAACATTCGAATGCTTGACATCAGTTACCGATACTGCAAATGAAACATTCACACACATCACGAATATTATGAATCTTCACTTCACGTTGGTTCATAAAATACAGTTGACCAGTACAATGTAAATATTTTGTAAAGTAAATTCTTATTATCTGAATATGTAATGATACAACATTTAACTGTGCAGCACTCACAGGGATCTTTTTTTTGCATAGGGCACTTTTACTTTTGATGCTTTAAGCACAATTTGAAAAAACAAAAACTTTTACTGAAGTTGTATTTGTGTGCTGGACTTAGTGCAGGACTTTTACTTGTAATGGAGTATTTTTACATCATTGACACATTGAAGAACAGAGGAGAATAAACTCTATATTCTGGCCCAGACTAAAATCCTCTCCGTTCCTGTTTCCCTGTCACTCCCCCCCGAGGTAGGAGGAGGATATTAAAGGCCCAAGTTTATATATAAGTGGACGTGTTACCTCTGTTCACTGACCAGGCAGTTTCTCAATTCCCAGGACAGCTTTTATTTTTAAACTCTAATGAAAGAATAGACCTGCTGGCACAGTTTTTCTCCCAGAAGACACTCTGCAGCAGATTGATTAGCCCTGAGTCCACGCTTTGACTGATTGCTGACTTAACTCATTCCTCTTGTCCAGCTAACACAGCATTAATTTCAAGGGTTTAAAACATCAAGCTCTATAGCACAGAAGACTGCCGTATTTCCTTATGTTAGGTTCTCTAAGAAATAAGAGGGAGTCGTGTTCAAATTTATTGTGTCAATGTGGATTCATGGCTTCAGCAGAAAGAGGAGTTGAACTGGTCTTTATGTGAACAAGCAGTAAAGAGTAATCACCACTTTACTTTGTCTTCCAGAAAGGAAAGCAGAAGTTCGTTTTACAGCTTTTAAGCAAGAAGGCAACGACTTTGTGAAGAAGGGCCAGTACCAGGATGCACTGGGAAAGTACACTGAATGCCTTAAGCTAAAACCAGAGGAGTGTGCTATCTACACCAACAGGTTAGAGGCTTCAGTCTCACAGACACTGCTGTGGTCTCTTTCACTTTCTGTCCCTCGCTGTTTTGTGATGCTCTATACTCCTACATGGTTTATTTCATTATAAAACAGGAATGTTAGAAAACACCCAGAACACCCAGTAATTGGTTTGGATAAATGAAAACAGACTGATTAATTATACCCAGCTGTCCCATGTCAGGCTGTGCATTCAGCTCTGTAGCTAATCCCAGCCAGTCGTCAGTCTGTCACTGGTCGTAAATTAGCATCTATTGTTGGTAAGAGCAGAATGGCCAGGGCTCAGGACACAGCTGCCTCGTTTAGCTCTTTGTTTATCACAGCTCCACTCATAACTACAGTCACATTATCTGACAGTGAGAAATACACCAAACATGGTACTTGTAGGAGGCAGGTCTGACTTCACTCTTAGCCTCCCTCGGTTTCACATGCCGTCCTTCTTTTCCACAGCAGTAGGCAGATAGTTGACCATGTCTCAGAGGAAACTGTGTGCTGATGAAAAATGTTCCATTGTGTGTTTTCTTACTGTTTGAGTGTGTATATTGAGCTGTGCTGTGGAAGGAACTTGTACGTAAGGCCACACCAGAGCAAACAGCGAGACCCATTAGACTGAAACAACACATTCACAAAGAACACAAAAAAGCTATTAGAGCTCAGTTTACAGATAATGTACATTTTGTCTCTTGGGTCATGTATTTCACATGTAAATGATTTTCATGCCTTTAGCTGTTATTGTCGGGTATAACAAAATCATGATACAAAATCATGATACAAAAATACAAATTTCAAGTGACGTTTCTGTGTGTGTGTGTGTGTGTTTGTTTGCAGAGCCCTGTGCTACTTGAAGCTGGAGAGGTTTACTGAGGCCAAGCAGGACTGTGATGCAGCACTGAAACTAGAGCCAACCAATAAGAAAGCCTTCTACAGACGAGCTCTGGCCAATAAAGGCCTCAAGGTGAACGGAGCTGGCTATTAATGACTAATGCCACGTGGGAATGTGTTCATTTAAAGGAAGGACTGGAGGGAAATCTATAAATTCAAATTGTGTGTGAAAGGCGTTTATAATTTCATTTGTCAAACACATTCAAATATTTCAACTCTGTGTAAAATGTCCCTTGCACATATTGGTTTCATATCTGTTTTGTCTCTGTATTCAAGGACTACCTGGCGTGCAGCTCTGACCTGCAGGAGGTGCTGCAACAGGATCCCAACGTGCAGGAGGCTGAGAAGGAGCTGGAGGAGGTCACGGTGCTGCTCAGACAGAGTCTGGCCAAGTCCTCACCAGCCAAGCCCAGGAAGACTGTCCCCATCACAGAGGTACAAACACACTTTTTTGATGTATATGTGTTCACACAGAAAGAGAAAACGGTCTTTTTTCCTCTGTGTTGGATTAGTCAAGTCACTAATACTTGCCTTGTCTTCTGGGTCAGCACCCATCGACGTGAGCTCATACAGGCTTATGCTCCATCTCAGTCTCTGCGTTCCTCTTTGCAACATCATCTGGTATTGCCATCCCTACACACAAGGCAACCACAGTCCACAGACGGTGGAACGAGCTACCCAAAAACAGTTATCAGATCAGTGCCTCTCTGTATCTTCAACAATAACTTGAAGAATTAGGATTCTGACAGCACGTCCTCTCTGAACACCTCTAACAGCCTGACATGGCCAGCTCTCACTGGGCTTTTCCTTCCACTTTGTCTTATTGATTTAGAACTTACTGCTTACTCCGAGGTCTCCCTCTGCACCGAGCATGAGTGTTGTCCCTCACTTAGAAGCTGCTTTTGATAAAAGCAACTGTCAAATGAGTAAATATGTAATTGGCAACTCTTTATTGCCTGCAGCTGTTAATGTGAGGGGGAATGGTTGCTTGTCTCTAAGTGTGAGCTCTGTGATAGATCTGTCCAGGTTGTACCCCAGCTCTCACCAGGGTCAGCTGGGATTGGCTTCAGCACCCAGTTGTGTTTTACATCACAGCTGTATTTGCTGGAGCCGTAGACTTGATGAAAGTGCATCACCTTATGCTTTCCATGCAAACAGTGAACAGGACTCTTACTTCCTGAACCCATGGAAGTTCTGCCTTCTTTCCTCAAAGTTTAAATTTTCTCTGACAAACTCTCCCTCATGTCTCTCCTCTGTAAACCCACTTTTATTACCTTTGTTGATCTTCCTCAGGTCGAAGGTGATGAGGAAACGACGGCCGTCCCTAACTCAGAGGGCACTTGCAAAGGAGAGGACATCGCCATCAACCTCAAGCCAACCAATGTCTACGAGTTCGGCCAGGCCCTGAATGCAGCTCGCTGCAGCAGAAACATGGCGACCTGCGCTGACCTGCTGGCCTCCACAGCCCCAGAGATGCTTCCACAGTACCTGAGCACCCAGTTGGACGGACACACCATCAGCTTCATCATGCAAGTGCTAGACTCCCACCTATTGGAGAAAGACCCCAACCTGGTCTACCAACACCTCAACCATTTGCACACCGCTGACAGGTTCTCGGTAAGAAAGTGTTTACTTCCCATTCAAACAGGGTTTTGTGAGTCTGAAAAGTTTATTTTTACCTCACATGTAAAAATCACTCACTCATTAACAAAAAACTGTGCTGTTTCTGCAGACTGTGCTGATGCTGCTGGAGAAGGACGAGCGTCGTCACATGACTCATCTGTTTGAGCATCTGTCAGCTACGGAGAGCACAGAGTTCACCAAGAACGATGTTCAGAACCTAGCCAACAAATACATCTGACCCCTCTGCCCCTGCTCCCTGTTGCATGAGCTGCTGCACCACCACAACTCTTGGATCTATGCAAAACATTGCACAAGAACTGAGTAAACAAAGGCAGGAAGCTGTAGAATATGGCCCAGAGCAATACAGTGGAACTGGGTCACATTCACTATACTGATCTGTACTGTAAATGATCATCGCTATGATTGAATGACAGGATGTGGAATTTTTCTCTCTGGAACATTTTGCTATGCAGATTTACCTTTGTACCACCACCAACAACTTGAGCTGTACATCTCACAAACAGCAGGATACTATGGACCTTTCACTTTAGTGTATTGATAAGTAGTGTCCAATGTACAAAGTTATGTAAGACTACAGGCAGGTGTGTGTCCCTACAGGCTGTAGCGTTTGCTCAGGACAAGCTCTTGTTCCCAGAAATGTGCTCAGCTGATCAGGTCCTTGAACCGAGTCAGTGTTTTGATGTCAGCCCTTTGATAAATGAGCTGCTGTCAGACACAAGATCAGATCAGAAATGATATTCGGTGCTTCCTGAATATTACATAGCACAGGAACAAGTGAGGTCATTTGCTACTGAGATAATTAAAGATGATTTTACAGCAGGACAAAACCATAAGATAAAGCAACAGTTTTATAATGTCCATATGTACTGTATTATCTCTGAGGAAGAAATAAGCCTGCGTGAGAAAATACAGTTTGTAACCTTATATGACTCAGATGTTCTTTTGTTTATTCAACTATGCAATTAGCATATCTGGGTTCTAATGTAAGATCACACTTAAAAAGCTGGTGTTTCTTTTCCATGAGGGACGATGAAGTCATTCACCGTTTGTTTACCAAATTAGCCTGCCAGGCAACGCACATCTGCACATTCATCTGCACATTCATCTTCACAGCAGTTCAGCCATGCAGACGTGTACACGGGGGAGAAGCAGCATCTTTATGAGATGTGTGCCTTGCCTGATTTAGCTTTGGTGAGTGTACAGATATTCCTACAGAGAGAGTATATTTATGTCATTCAGTAGCTTTTATCATATTGTTAAATTGCTTGGATTCACATCATAAATGATACATATATTCACTTAGCTTCATGCACGTAATTATTTAAAATGTGTCTTTTATTTGCTAATTTAAAGACATTCTGTCCATCTTAAGTATTTAAATGAATATTCCAGTCAACCAAGACTGCCTGAATCCAAACCAACTTTTTTTCAAATGTTTTATCTGCTCTACATGAATGTACCAAATTTAGTTCAGGGTGATAAGTTGGTGGGCAAGAGGCAATAATTACCCGTTCCAGTTTCTCCTGATTGTGGTTTTAAATTATATTTCGGTAGATATGTAAAAATGTGTACAATATTAACAGAGGGCTATTCAATAAACTGGAGAAAAATACAGAGATTTTCTTTTTTATGCTATGATGAGTACAAATAATTGTCATTGTTATAGAACTAGACCATTAAAGATGGAATACCATAAGGATCCAAAGAACTTTAATCAACCTGAAAAACTGAAGATGACAACATTTCATATATATATTTTATTTTTCTGATATGCATTTACACGCATATAGTAAAGCAAATTACCAAACAAATATACAAATACCTTTTGTCATTCTGCACAAATTACAAATTATATCTGGCACTAGTGTTCAAATTAGGATCAAGAAATGGGGAGTTTTTGGTGAAGAATGACAAACAGAACCAGGGTGGAAGAACAAAACAACATTTTGCTCCAATGTGGGGAGGACTGCAGCATGTAGCCTCATCCACCGAACCAAACGAGTGTTCATTCAGTAACAGGCCTGGGTGAAAATACCATTCAGGATGCTTTTACCTACCTGGTGGAGGTGCACCTGAGCTGACTCAGTGGCCTCAATAACGCTGGCCACTGAGCAGTAAAGACAGGCTTAAGCAAACACTCTGACAGAAAGTGCTGAAAACAGAATCTGACTTCCAAGTCTGCTCAGCAGCACTGACTGACAACACAAACAGGAATCACAGGAAAATTAATAGGGACGGTAACCCATAACAAACCTATGCATCCCTATTAACCTTGTGCATTGCAGAACATGAACGTAATAAGAAATACAGGTAACAGTGCAGGTGCCTTGGGCCGTTGTGCGGCCTCAGTTATTTGCGTAGCATTTTTGTGAAGCATGTACGAAACAGCAGTCTGTGTGTCTGTATAATCCTGGGTCTTGTCTTCATTCATGCCCATGGTGTAAAAAGGTCGTACCACACTGTGTGTACAGGTGACAAGTCAAAGGTATAAGATTTAACAATAGCCTGAGTGCTGTCTTTGGTAGGCAATTGAAAAGTCTTCATTTACCATGTCTACCACAGTATGTTGTGTATGTAAATGAGCATCCCTCCTACACAGACAGACATTCTGTAACCTATAATAAGTAGCTGTTTGGAGTCTTGAAGACACAGTGGAGAGAGAGACAAACAACACAAACAGCTTCTTAAAGGCACCATGAGTTAAAGAAAGATATCAAAGCTCTCTCTTACTCAGTGAGGCGAGACCATCAGCCTGAATAAATCACCTCTGAAAAGGACAAAAACATTTTCTTTACACAATTTCACAGAATTGACCAACCCACTGGTTATTATAATGACTCTCAGCATTACCTTGACAACTGTGGCCTTCCAGAGACCTCTTCTCAAATCTCATCGACCCTCACCCACCCCCAAAAAAATATTACCACAAGCTTTCCACAGAACTGAACAAAGTCCGAGCTTCCAAAGTCATCTTAGCACTAAAAGCAGTTTTGGGCTACAGATCTTAACTCACTGGTTACCAAACTGCCGAGCACCGCCTCCCACAGTGGGACTACAGCTACCTGTGCATCCACCTAAAGGTAATGTTGGTTGTGTTACAAGTCAGTTTTAGTGCTAAAATGCTTCAGAATGTTGAGTTCAGACCTTATAATTATACATTAGATGTTAACGTTTAACATTTAACATCCAGGGAAAAAAACAAAACTAAACAAAAAAAGTCTAATAATAAATACAGACAAGAACACTAAGGCTCCTCTGTGACTAATACATTTTGGGAAAAATAAAAAGAGGAAATAGTGAATCATATTGCCTGGTCCCTGTTTGAGTTCACTTCTAGAAAGCTGTAACATTAAGATTCCTGCATGGTGTTGCATCCGCATTGTAGAGCCAGAATCAAATACTTGCAAAACTGGCACAGTGGTTTTATTTTAACCAACACAGATCAAAATGACAGCGACCACAGCAATGGCCTGTCTCCTGTTACAGGTGGCGAGAGACTGAACTGTTAAAAATGTGTCAGCGGTCTGCAGGTCGCACAGGGAGAAACACCAGCATTCACAACCTTAACACTTCTCACATGGCTGCACTTTAACCTTTTAATACTTCCAGTTAGCCTTCAGACAGTCAGAGGACACAGAGTTCTGTTTTACACAAAGGTTGCTTTTTATAATGGACATAAAATCCCAAAATAACATGTCCCCTATACAAGGGAGTAACAGAAAATGCAGGCTAAACTGTAAGCTATGATTGTTAGTTTAGTGGAGGAAAGGATGTTAAATAAAAACAGCGTCTGTGCAGCACTTAAGGTAATGAGATTTTAGATGTCAGTCTGTATACAGGAGTTCTTGGGCTGCTGCTGGGTTTGGGTTGGTTGCTGCGGTCGTTGGTGGTTGTTGTTGGTTTCTTTAAGCTGCTCTCCAGTGTTGCTGTGAGAGTCCAGGTCAGCAGGACACACCAGGTTGACGCTCTCTTCTGTGATGAAGCAGAGAGGTGAGAGCTCTGCGCCGTGGCCCAGGGAGGACGTGGTGGAGGTGGGGGAGTGGGGAGTGATCACAGCTCCTTGTCCCTGGGAACAGGAGGATGAAGAAGTGGGGCAGGTCTCCAGACGGTCATTCTCCACCTCAGGTAAGGGGCTGACGGTGGCGAAGCGTGTGTGGTAGTCACCTCCACCCGAGCCGTGGCTACAGGACGTCTTCATGCTTTCCAGATCGGAGCAGCTGAACTCAGAGAAGTGGCTGGAGTGGGAGTCAGCCACTGAGGGCAGGCTGCCGCTCAGCGAAGGAGAGTCGAACTCAGAGGAGTTGGTGCTGCGCTGCTCCAGCAGCTGAGCATCCATGTCCTCCCGTGTCTCGTTGATCTTGGTGCCTCCGCAACCTTTCTTGCGCAGCTTGCCTTTGCTCTTTTTGCCCCCGGAACTGATGGAGGAGCAGCAGGATGCCTCTTTGGCCCACTTGGTGGAGGTTCCTTTGCCTTCTGAGGAGGTGCAGCCATTAGAAGGGCAGGTCCAGCCACAGCGGCCAACATGGCCACTGTCATCTACACTGCTGCTGCCACTGTGGTGCCGTAGTTTTCCGGGTTTGGATTCAATGTCAACCTGGACCTCCATACTGTTCCCATCTCTGGAACATTGGGGGGCAAACGGTGAAACAAAAAAGCATATATTGTACATAAAAAACCTAATGTACAGCATGTAGGTTTGCGAGTGTATGTGCGTAGCATGGTTAAACAATAAGCCTCACAAAGCTGTTTTACAGTAAAGTCTGCAACAGCTCAGATGCATCAATAGCTGATGCAAAGCACAGCCAAACATTCACAGCTGCACTAACATCACTTAATACTAAATGCTTCCGTAACAAATACGGGATCCTGGTCATCAATTCAAAAGGAGAGCACACGCTCAATGAATGTTTTATCTTCAGATAACAATCAAATATAAATAATAATCACAGAAAAGAGAACGTTCTTCAGGCTCTCTCAGTCAGAGCAAGGACAGGAGCTAAATTAAAAACCCTTATTTAATCGCACATATTGGTTAAAACACTGACTGCTTTCAGCCTCAGCAGGTCTTCATCAGGGGGAAATATAGGCAACATACCAGAAATGACATTACTGGATCACGTAATAATAATTTAATGTTTCTTTCACCGGACAACACAGTATTTCAGCAGTCTTTATTATTTCTAACCCATCAGAGCTGTTGAGCAGTGATATCCAGTTAGTGTTCACATTATTTGGTCACAGGTGTGTATTTAACGACAATCTGTTTCATAATGAGGATTTCTGGAAGGACACCAGCTCCACAGAACCACTGACGTTCTGAAAGCTTTATCAGAATAAATAGTAAATAATGCTCACCTGTCCAGGGGCATATAGGCATTAAGAATGGATCCAGCCATTGCTTTGGTGCTAGCATTGTCGCTGATTGTACCCAGGCTGACGGTGCCAGATTCACCACTGAGACTGCAGCGCTCCTTCTGCACATCGGCCTGCACCTCCAGCCTGCCAACATGTGATATGGGGAGAGGGGGCGGATATTAGACAATGCAACAAAGCACCATGAAATCCGAGGTTGCGTAAACATTTAAATCCCATGGCATGTGTTTGTGTTTCAGTACCTGTTCAGGTAATTGACCATGGCACTGCCAGAGAGGCTGCCAGTGATGCTGGCTCCAGCCAGGGCCATGGTGGAGGCTGTCTCACTCAGGTTGTCCCTGATGGCCCCAAGACGGTCCATGTGGCTGCCACTGGCGCTCAGGCTTCCTGTCAACCCCCCAACACTGCCTTCACCTATACTGGGATTGTTCCTTGTGTCTGCCACTGATGTAGTATCTACAGAAAAGATACAATCATAAAATATCATTTAAAGTTTGTAATGTTTTGCGGTAACATAAGTGCAGTATCTAAAGAAATGTGCTGTTTTTGATGAAAGTGAAATGTACAACATTCTGGACTTGAAAGGTAATTTTTCCAAGCACAGATTTTTGGTCTAACAGAAGAGTTTGTTTTTTTTCACAGATGTTTTTCTGTGAAATAAGACGAGTGAGAGAACACTTGACATTTGTGAAACCAGCAGCAGATTTCATTTAAAATGGGACTCAATGCCCAAGTCAGCAAACAGCACAATCTGCTTTTTGCTGACTGATACACTTCTAACACAAAAGGTGGCTTTTGGCTGTCAGTGTCAGCAGGGGCACTAAAGCTTACCAGTGGCAGCTGTCCCGCTGCCAACATTCATGTCGTTTTCGTCATCAAACTCTATGCGAACTCCTTTGCCATTCCCAGCTGAGACGCCACAGCCTCCACTCCGGCACAGAGAGATGGGCACCACGCCATAAACGTACGCAAGCATGATGGGAACGCCGATGCCTGAGAGACGGAAAGAAACAGAGACTGGAACAAGTTAGACTACAGCAGTGAGGAAGAAAATTAGGGGAGGACAGAACTGCTGACATAACACAACTTTGAATGAAATCCATATGATGAAATCAAACTTTTGCATAATATGACCTTCAAAGTCAAACAAGGATATGTCAATAAAGATCTCCAGGCATGCAGAGAGCTGGAACAGAGGCAGACACAAACACACACATACACACAAAAAGAGGAAGGAGCTAGGAGAGATTGGAGTGAACGGACTGACCGACTGTGACTGCAGCCACCACTGGAGACACGATGACAGAGAGCGTCACCCCACCAGCAATCACCAGGTTCCTCTTGTGGTTCGAAATATCTTTGCCTTCATAGCGGTTATGGATCTGACAGAGAAAGAGGGACCAATGACAGAGTTCAAACAAGCTGTTACCTTAAAGATGCCACATGAGAAGAATGCTAGACAATTTCAGTGTTAACCACCAAATTCGTTCAGTCATTATATACAAAAACCAAGAAGTCTTGCTTGGGGTGGCTGCTGACGCCAACTTGAGAAGAGACGCAAAAAACCTGTTGCTAGCCAACCTCCAGTTTCTTCCCTTTAACATTTTTCTTTCAAATCCCCTCCACACACTTTATGTTAGAGAGGGGTCATGGCCTAGAAACAAATACAGAGCAGGGTGCAAGTCAGTCTCATGACATAAATACTTTCTCAACTGGCAGCCACTGAGCTGGAGCAGGAAACTAATTCTTCAGTCTACAGTGAGGCAACAAAGTACCAGCAGTAATCAGCCACTATATGACAGCTGTCTATAGCTGACGAATAGACCATGTAAAGGATAGTGGACTAATAAAATGTAAACAGGTCTGTCTGTCAACAACAGTAAAAGATAGTACAACTGGTTAAAATATTATTAACAGAAAGTAAAAAGCTATTATGAAGAATTTGAAAAAACAGCAGCCTTGACACAGGACAACTGAGTAGTAACTGAAGAATTCTTTTTAATGTAAAAACTGACACATCCTCAGACTTGAAGACGCACAACTAAAAGAAAAACTGAATATTATACAACACTAAAAATGGTAACATCGGGGGAGAGCTACAAATGAATCCATCAACAGAACTGCATGAATGATTCAAAAAATATTAATGTATTTCCCAAACATTTTTTGTTACTGTTTATTTAATGATGATAAACTCTTGCCAATAAAGATTTATGTGAGAAAGCTGATTTGGTTGACAGAGTTCTTTGTTGTTCCAAACCCAAAGTATTCCCACTTACCTCCCACATAGCCCGCTTATTGTTATTATCAGTCAGTCAACTTACGACTGGCTGACTAACTTTATAAGTCAGTCAACAGTGATAAAATACAGCTGCTATGAACATGTGACCATAGAGAAAATGGCTGTGCCTTTGGTCTAATGTAATATCATGACTGAACAGCGACATTCATCCAGTGCTTGTGGAACGCAGGTGATTCATGTTCAGATGTTTCACATGTGTCATGTGATCACTACTGAATGTGGTCGGGTTGGGAAAAAAGGGGGAAAAGTTTGTTGGCTCTGGCTTCTTCTTGGCAGGATGAGGAGGGGAATTCTGGTGAGTCTGAATACTTTCATTTTACTGCAGAGTCACACTGTTGTTTGTGTATGTGTCTGTGTATGCATCACCCAACAGTCTAAGGCTGATGAGTGATACAACACAAGTGTGTATACACAGATGCACAGCTTATTAAGAAATGACCTCAGCTGGTTTGAGATAAGTGTGTGTGAGATAAACATGTGTGTGAGATAAACATGTTTTTCCAAAATAACTAGTTAATTACTGATTGATATGCAGTGCTTGTTTCTGGCCATGTTTATTTCCTTTACTGATAACTGTGATATGAAGTACATACTGAGAATAAACTGCTCCAGAGGAATGCTGTGTAAGAAGGCAGGGCTCAGAATATTAAAACGCTACACAGAATGAAACCCTGTGCTTTATAATAAGTGTAAATTTGAGTCATTGTTCTGCCTCAACCATGTAGTGAAAACTATAAGTAGAGGAATGTGAATATGTACATACAAACCCTGTACCCCTAGGACCTCACCTTCCTTCCCACATACACGGGGATGCCGATAATCATGGCGGGAATAGCTATACCAGCGATGAGTGCGATGCCGACAGGGGCACCCACAAGGGTGCCCAGCTGCCACAGAATCTTCTTCTTCCTGCTCCATGGCTTCTTTCCCCAGAAAGTACAGCCTGATGGACTGAAAGAGAAGTAGAAGGAAAATATTAAGAAAAAATAATGTTGCTGGAATAGCTCTTCAGCTTTTACATCTGTTGTAATGTTTCTCTAATTCTGGGCACTGTCTGAATCACAGTCAGTGAGGAAGGCAGTGATGAGGATGAACGGTTCTGGGATTTGCTCATACAATGTCAGACATTGTTACTTTAAGTGTACTTAAACGTCTACCATGTAAACTGTGTGTCAGTGTGTACACCTGCGTGCTGACATACTGACCTCAGGTAGTGCAGGTCTGAGATTTCCTTCATGCAGAGCCAACAGAACTCACAGCCACAGACGGCACAGGTCATGTGGTTGCAGCTGCCGTCGTTCATCTTAATGATGTAGGCAGCACAGCGCGGGCATGGCTTGATGTCATCAGCTGAAAGAAAGAGAACATTATTTAATGGTGCACAATGTGGTTTCACTGACTAGATACTGTATAAAGCCACCGCAATCAGCAAATGTCGTCTCATCAGTCATGTCAATAAATTTCATCATGATGTTAAAAGAGAGTAAATGGGCAGTCATGCAACTATCTGTGCTTGTGTGTGTTCAGTCAGCTGACCTGCAGCTCCGCTCTCTTGGCTGTAGCTGAGGGAGGACGAGCGGACGGTCCTCAGGCGGAGGCTCTGGGCTCTCTGCTGCCGTGCTGCATCACAGGTTTGGTTGGGATGCCACAGCTGCTTACAGTGGTAACAGAACTCTGTGCCGCAGCCCTCCCTGCCACATGTGATCTTAGGACAGCTGGCACACCCGAAGGCTATTACTGCATACCTACAAGAGGACGAACGAAGCACATATACACACATACACGTGCCTTTATCAAAAGGTTCAGATAAGACAGGACATTCCACTGTATGCATAGAAAAAGTGCTGTATGAATGTGTGTGAATGGGTGAATGTGACTTGTAGTGCTGCTTTGAGCAGCTGATAAGACTAGAAAAGTGCTATATAAACGCAGTCCATTTACCATTCCTACTGTCACCACCCTCCAGGTTTCTCATTGCTGCCCATGTGAGCACTAATGTCTCCTGGCCAAACTACAGAGTCCTCAGGCTGAGCCCTTTCCAGGACCACACCCAGAGACTCTAGGAAGGCCAGATACTCAGAACTGCTGTTTGGTGCATAGCCGCAAACAATACTGAGAGCCTTCCTCTCAGTAGCTTGCAGTCACATAGAAGTGACCCTCCTATTCTTGAGGGAGAACTCCAACACAGAGGCCCCTGCACCTCTCAGTCAGGGAAGAAAAAGAGAGAGTCCAGCCGCTCTGTAGGACTTTGGTTCCAGAGTCCATATGCATGGAGAGGAACCTAATTATATCTAGTTGGCAGCCAGTGAGAACCTAAAATGACAAACGCATTGTCTCCTTCTTTTTATCTGTATTATGATCAATAGAGTGACTGTGGAGTAATCCTGATATGAGTAATGATGCTTTGTTTATTCTCAATCACTCTGCTGACTGTGACATTTACTTCAGGTAAATACCACAGTAAAACCTGACTGTTCATTTACAACCCTTCAAAAATGTCCCATGACAGACTTTTGGTTCACCATCTGACAGTTTAAGGCCTGAGTTCTCTGGAGAGAACTTGAGCCTTGATTGATGATGACTGGCTGACAAGAGAGAACAATGAAAAAAGCCAACACCTTCTGAAGTTTCTATTTTGCCTTTTATCGACTGCCACCTCCAATATGTTAAATGTGACAAGAAACAATAAATTTTTAGAAAATAAAAATTTGATGGCAAAGAAAGAGAAAGTCAGTAGTGCTATTTTGTACAGCAATCGTCATATGTTGAATGTGAGACTGTTGTCCAAAGCAGAACTGGTACATGATTAAGCGTGATCTTAATGTGGATTAAGGTGTCCAACTTTATGTTTATTGTATTAAGCAGAGTCTGGAGCACTTCACACTGACAAAATCCCCTTATAGAACTAGACATTAACTCGTTAACAGTACAATCAAACATTACTACAGTACCAGATCAGTTTAAACCGCAGCAGCTTTGGTATAACCACTTCCACTGAATAACAACTTACACTTTAAAATCCCCTAAATCAGTCATGACAATAGCTGCAACTACAACACCAGTGCCCTTTTTTTGTGGCTAATTTACGCAACATTACATTTCCTCTTACTCTCCTCTTACTAGGGAGTGTGAGACAGAAAGATTGAGTGCTTGTATATGTTTGTGAATTTGTGACTATAGCAGCGTGTTCACAGCCATTAGAAAATATGCACTTTCATGAATTAAATACATGTACTGTAACTCTATTATCATCTAAACTCTACTCCATTATCTCTAATATAAATCCATACAGGGATATTTTAATAAGTGCTGAAGAAATAATGACGTTTGTTTATGTCTGTTGCCCTGGCCCAGGATTCAGATGGCTGGTTCAGGCCCACAACCTGTCTGACCCCTGTGCAAGGTGTACCTTACTCTCTGGACCAGATTACAGGAGTCTGAATCTATTTCCAGGAGGAGATCATCTGTTCAAATGTGCCTTTTGTGCATTTCCCAAACTTCTTTGAAACAATGCACCAGTTACTGAGTCATAAACTAGGTGAACATTAGCATGTTGGCAAAAGCCTCTGAGTTACAAGAACAAACAAGAGGAAAGGACAGAGCAGAGAAAAGCTGCAGCGAAATGGAAAAACCAAAATGGAAGGACACTGTAGTTTCCTAAGAACCAGAACCAACCTTTTGTACAAGAATAAAGTCTATAGCACAAGATCTGCTGTCTGACTCTGACAAACAGACACCAGAGGAAGGAAGGAGTTGACTAAAAAAACACAGCGTGTACTGCAAAGGTTACAGCCTACAACCAGCTGACCACCAACATGTGGATACATTCTGAGTCTAACTGAGAGGAAACGGCTGTTTAATGATCTGTATACAATCTGAGAATAAGTCTGATAGGTTGCACCTGCTACTGTGAAGTTTTGTTTTGCTTTGGCACTGTCTGCCAGTGGTTCTGTGTGTCTAAGAAAAGACAAGCAAAGAATAGGCTGCGCTCTGTCTCACTGACTGCTGTCACCAATAGTTCACGCACTCAACTGGCAGTATGGCCTCCCCTAAGGGTCGACCAGTGCCAGCAGTAGTGGGTTTATGGCATAAAAAGCTCCAATGGTTTCAACCTTTGGCATACTAAAAAACATGGTCATCATTTTCTTTATCAAAGTCAACATTACTAAGAAAAAAAGTGTCTGAAGTGAATTCTTTGGATTCTCCCTCACATTTGTGAGTTATGAAGAAACAGCAGTTAAGGCACTTTAGAACAATGTCCACTCAACTAGCTGTAGATTTATTTTGTCAGTGATCGGGGTCACCATTTGACCCTGCAGGGCCTCTTCAAAGACAGACTGCAGTGACAGCATGGGGGACTAAATGGAAGCAAGAACAACAAGTCATCACTCAGAAACAGGATTAAACAGCAAAACTGCTACAGAGACATGAAGTGAGTAAGACAGAGAGAGCTGACACAAAAACAAAGAAAGCAAGGCAGGCAGGGAAGGAGATGGACAGCTGGTACAGAAAAGATTGTTGGAAAAGAGACAGAGGCAGGAGGGTGTGCTATACATGTTATACAATGTTACTGCTCAGTTACAGTTCAGGTTTAACCTAAGAGAGACAGAAAATATGTTCAATATTTGTTTCTGCTTTCCCCTCCTTCTTATCACCCTTTTTGTACCTCATTTCCTCCATACCTCTTTTATCTCATGCTTTCCATCAAACTATTGTTCACTTGTCATTACATAACACAAGTTTCTGTCAAATAACAGCTGTGGCCAAACCCAGTAAAAGGGAGATGTCCCTTTTACCAGGGAAAACTAATAGAGGAATAATGGAAAAACACAAAAGATGTTATCATTTAAAATGCAGTATGTAGCTTTTCTAACATTTTTTTAGTAAAAAAAAAAACCACAAAAAAAAAATCACAGAGACAGGAGGTCACAGAGGCCTTTAACAGCACATATATATATATATATATATATGTACTCATATATATATGAGTACACACACACACACACACACACATATATATATATATATATATATATATATATATATATGTGCTGTTAAAGGCCTCTGTGACCTCCTACTCACTGAACAGCCTGGCAGCAGGCAGAGAAGAACAAAGTCAGTGGGTGGGAGGTCACAGCCATCAATCACTACGTGAATGGTGTTCTCCTGGTCTACCCAGGCTTCACGCTAGTACTAGCTAATGGAAGACATTTTTATGGCGAGGGAGAGATTGGAAAAGAAGAGTTGCTTCAGAGTCTCATGCTAGAGCTTTAACTGTAGCTTTACTTGTCATTGCATTAACACTAGTAATAGTTGGCAGTTAAATGTGAAAGAGGTGGGTTAAACTAGGTGGGATTTAGCTGGGGATACTGTTGCAATTCAAATCCCTCAGGGTCTCTGAGGCCTGCAGGATGTGTCTGCTGATGTGGCACACTGTCCTTCCTGTCCTTTAGTCCTCTTAGGAGTAAAACATCTAATCAGTCAGCCAGAGACAGCAATATATTCATGCAGCAGTCTTGTTTAATAAGCACTACTTGCATAGACATCAGCGTTTTGTTATGAAAATTGTTTTTATCTTAATTTACTCACAGAAAACACACATTCTGTTTTTTTTTAACTTAACTGTTTTTTCGCTTTATGTAATGAGTACATATTTTAACCATTCAGAAATGTAACTTTGTTTGGTCCTATAATTATTATTACGACATTGAGATAAGTAGGTTGTTGGGAAAGAATGAAAATCAAGAACTGATTTTCTTTAGATAAATGTCTTAAATTTGACAGAGGACATACTTTACACTACAACCTTAACTAAGATGATTTTCATTTTCTCTTCCAATGGGACATGTTTGGCCTTATAAAAATCCAATCTTTGACAGTTCTCTGTCTCATACACACCACAGAACAGGTAAACCTGAGACACCCTGAACAAACAGGCAAAGTTTGTTCAAGAGAGGCAAGAGAAAATGAAATATGTCATTTTCAGAGCTCATCTGACATGAAATTGTATAAGTGTGATCAGAGTGCATATTATGGTGGATGTATATTTGCATTCTATTTTTTTTTTAATTTCACTGCTTACCCACAGTCCGGGGCAGGGCACCAGCGGCAGTCGGGATCAGCCACCAGCCACCTCCTCAGCATAAACTCCTCATATTTCTCCATGAGCGCCCGGTCATTCAAGATCATACGGATGTCATGCGGGTTGAAGCGCTCCGAGCACTCGGGGCAGCTGATGTTGACACGTGATTCTGAGATTTCAATACGTAGGTACTGGCGCAGGCAATCGATGCAGGAGCGGTGGTGACAGGTCATGATGTCAGGGAAGTTCTCCCGGGAGTGGCGCAGAAGGCACAGCGGGCACTCCAGTAGCTCTGCCCCCACCCCACCCCCCACCTTGGAGGAGGAGGAGGAGGTAGAGGAAGAAGGCCCTGAGGCAGATGAGGTGGAGGCAGCAGCAGCAGCAGAGGCAGCTCCGGTCCCAGCCACAGAGAAGAAGGCAGAGTTCTTGTCATTACACATCTCAGAGTGGATGCTCTCGATGCTGGCAATACCATCCACCCCCCCAAGGCCTCCGGGTCCAGAGTGCTGGGGCTCTCTGGACCTTTGGCGCCCTGATTTTGGCTCCCGTCCTCGCCGTCTGAAAAGAGAGGCCAAGGAGAGACGCCTCTTCTTGGGGGCCTTTTTCACAGAGGGCAGGGAGATGGAAGAAGCAGTGGACTGCAGGTCCCGGTCAGAGCCCATCACCCCACCACGACCCAGCTGCGGGTGCTTCTGAAGGCTCATCTCTCCTGAGGGAGGGGAGGGGTGTGCCAGCGGGGAGCCAGGGTTAGGTAGCCTGTCCCTCGCATGTGCAGGGAGGTCTGGGAGAGGGATGGGGCTTGGAGAAGGAGTAAGGTGGTGAATAAGGGAGGGGGAGGACGGGCCAGGGTGGGGGGAAAGGGCTCCAGAGGGCCCGTCTGTGTTTAAGACATGGTGGCTTCTCCTGATCAACCTCGTGGTCACATCTAATAGTCGGATTTTGGCGGAGGGGTGGGGGTCGCTTGCTGTGAAACTGATGCAACAGAACCTGTAGAGAGTAAAAGAAGAAAAGTGTGGAAAAGGAACAGGAGGGAGAGAGAGGAATGGAAAAAGATCTTAATATTTCTTATAATGTTCAATAATCCAGTCGCAGTGGGAATGCAGTGAAACAGAAATGCACAGCAATATTTCACTCAGACACATGGGCACTCTTTAAAGTTAAAAGCAATAATTCAAAGTGTAAAACTAAAAATCAAAATTGCATTGGTGGACACCGGGAGCTTTATTTTTCTTTTCATCAAAGTCAACCTAAGACAATAAATCAAAGAACACGGTGTAGATCTGAACGAGAAGGAATGTTATTCATTGCCTTTGACAGTTTGGTACATGGTATCGTCTTCTCTAAAGAGGAGAGGAGAAGTTTTTCAGCTGCAGGCAGCCAGTAGGTACATTATGTCAAGAATATTTTATGTGCGTGTGTTTGGTTGAGCTAATAATGGCCTATTACACTTGAAGAGATACATGTGCGTGTCCAAACCCCCCACAAATATGACAAGAACGCTGACTTAAGCACGTTCTCCTCTCCACATGGCTTCATAAGCCACCTAACACAGCGGACACTACTTAAATTTGAACCTTTTTATTCCTTCTAAACAAACACTGTATGTTTACAGTCATGCTTAATATGTTTCTATTCACACTGTGACACTAATACAGGATTCTTTTTTAAATAAATTTGTAACCAACAATGTTTACAATCATTTACTGATTTGTAGTATTCTTCTTCCCTGAGTTTTCATACTTAGGTCATGTGATTTAACTGAGCAAACTTCAACTCAACTGAAAGCTCTGAACAGGATAGTTAGTGGACCATAAGTTCAGAATGTTTTTTTGCGTCTAGTCTGCAGACTTTTCCTTATGGATGTGACACACATTATTTTATTGCTTACTTATACTTAATCTTAATTTTAGTCTGACAAACAACTTTCTTCAGGAACAGTGATCATATTGTTACAAGTTTACAATGTAAGCTGTAAAATAAAACGATGGCTTATTGATGTCAGTGCACTAATCATTTTAAGCATTTAAATCCCTGAGCGCGGCCTTCCAATCCTTAGTTAAAATAAACACTGCGGTTTCCCAATGTAGAGGACAAAGAGTCAACAGCCTTGGACAGGACTGACGCAGTGCTATGACCTGACTGTGAGATCAACAGTGACAAGGCCTGGGTCCAAACTGTCTGATCTGCTGATAATGGCAAAAGATAAAGCACGGCAGAGTAGAGCCAGGGTTTGCATTGGTAGACTGGTTTCTGATTCACCAGCAATTCAGGCAGCCACTACTGTAAATGTGTTAGTTCAAGGATAGCTCAGCAGGGGTGGAAATATTAACCAATATAAAGACACCTATCCAAAAGTAAAAATTCACACTCATTTTTGTTTTCTTTAAAGACCTTCTAAGAACACAATCTCTTGCATCTCAATTTGTACAGCTTTGCTGTGTAGTAGATATGGTCAATTTAAATTTCCTGTATGACAAAGCATAATTACTTCTCAGTAATCTCCATGTCTGAGAGGGCATGTGCTTGTCTAGTCTACTCCACAAAACGAGCCAATGTGATGAGTGTTCTGTCCACTTGAGAATTTCACAGATTTAAGAGGGTCAGACAAAGAGCCAAAGAAAGGAAGACAGGAAGGGCCGTGTAAACCACAACAGTACACAGCTACAGAGGCAAAAGAAGCTAAAGATGGCAGCCCACCCAGAGCCCGGTTCGGTTCAAGGTTTCTGTCTGTTGAAAAGGCCTTTTCCCTTGCCACTGTCACCAAGTGCTTGCTCATTGGGGGAATGCTGGGTGTATTATAAAGAGCATGATCTAAACCTGGTCTATATGAGTGCCCTAAAATAACTGTTATTATTTGGTGCTGTATAAATAAAATTGATTTGACCCAGATTAGGGCTATTGTTATGTTTAAACATAACACATACACATTATTATAGACAAATTATGTACATTAACAGATTATTTCATGGTTGAACTACAGACACTGCTTATCGCATACCTGTTACCACATTTGTGATAAGAGAACTCTACATATAATATGATCAGCTGAGCCTTCTGGACAATCTTATGTAATTCTGACACAGTTTCCTTCCCCTTCTCATATGCTGTAATTTTTCTAATGCTTAGCAGCAAACACTACCAGCTCTCTTTGAAATTTCTCAGGCGTTCCTAGAAACTGTGTTAGGCTAGTCATAAACATGCAGCATTGCTACAGGACAGACAAACTCCAATTGCAGAGAATTAAAAGATTAGATTTACCATCTGAAATAAGAAAGTAATTTGGTTTCCTTGATTTGTGATTTGCCTTGAGAAATTTGTCCAGAAAGAAGAGGGGAATAATGAGTGCAGTTTTGAGCAGTTCAAAATGAGCCAATAACCACAGATAGTCTTCAGAGGCCACAGCTTCAACAAACCAACAAAGCCATGTAAAACTGCAGAACTGGGTTAACTGGTTCACCCATTGGTTCATAGCACACTGTACTCACCATGAATCTACATCTGTGTTGTGCTTTCTGTTTCTGGGAGTAGTGATGAGGGAGGTGGAGAAAGAATGTCATTTATTTTAGGAGTGCGTTGCTACTGAGGCCCAGCTCGCTCGCTGGGTGTCCATCCCTCAATGTGTATGTGTGTGTTTATCTGAGTCTTTGGTTACACCTTGGCAATCAACCATGCTGTGGAAACATACACAGTAGTGCCAGGGGACACAAAAACACCAATACACACACCCATAACCTAACCACACAAGCTACATTCGCACTGTACTTGTGCTACCTTGTAAGAGCTTACTGCAATCAAAGAAATCTGTCAATCTGCACCAATATACCAAAAGATCAAAAGCAGCACGCAGCACTGAGCACAGCAGCTCTGCAGCTGCAACCAAACAAGTGACAAGACCAGCACCACACATCTCTGCTGTTCTGAAACACATGCTGCTCTTTCTCTTCACAACCAACCCCCTTCTCTCTGTCTCGCACACCGATACCCTCCCTGTTCCACAGCTCTGACTCCCCTTGCTTTGAGCCAAGACTGAAACAGGAAACTCTGATGTGGTGGGAAGGGTTGGCCTTAGTATCTCCTGCACATATGGAAGGAGGCATTTCTGGAGAAATGACATCGCTTTCATTTACACACACACGACTGGATGTTTCATACTCTTTTCCTCTCCTCTCAATTGTTTAACATAGATATGAACACTTCTTATTCTCCCACAAACTTTATACTTAAGTATGTTCCTTAACATATTGCGTTTTTGCTAATCTTCTCTGCCATTTTAAGACTTCTGAGAACAGCACACAGTTATAGATACAGTAGGCTTTAAGGAGAAAAACGTTTACTAGAAAAGTCACAGTCTATCATAGTTGCTGACATTTTGCCACAAAGCACTAGGATGCATAAAAATAAGGGAAGCAGCAAAAGGGCACCACAGTAATCAAGCAGAAACTCCTTGAGCTTTGTCCTTCAGAGTGTTGTGTGTTCATCCACAAGCAAGACTGCTGTTCAATAGTGCTGTGAATGCACTGTACTGTGAGTGAGACATAGGGGAACAGCATGTAGTAAAATGAGTGTGAAAGGCTAATGGATTTCACTTAACCATGAAAAAATGACTGAAGGGCAGGTGTTTTATTCTGACCTTGACATCTGTCACAAAGCTACCACCACATCCAAATCAGCCTAGGAGTGTCTGTCCAGGCTTATCACTGCTGAAGGGATAGCTGTGTGTGTGTGTGTGTGATGAGAGGACTGACGATGCAGGTAGACTAGGCCAGCTGTCTCATCTGAAGACCCTGGCTAGGTCTCACTCTCAAAATGAAATACATATGTCAGCTCATTGGCTGAGGGGCTGTGGTCAGCAGTAAAGCCTTTTCTCATTCAGCTTGCTGATTTAAGTACATTAACACAATGCAAATCTGAACAGTCTGAGCCTAACTGAGGGAGAGAGGTGCTAGGAGGCAGAGAGAGAGGGCAGACAGGGATGGGGGGCGAGAAATCACGGAAAAAGTGAGAGTAAGATGTAAAAAGACTGCAAAACCAACACGGAGAGACAATGGTGGAGGGAGAGAAAATGGACAAAAAGGTGCTGAAGGAGCAAAATCCTGCTGTATGACTTGGCATCTTTCCATACAGCTACATTACATTTCCCCTCAGCAGATTTAGTCACATTTCTAAAAGGAGAGGCAAGATAAAATGCAAAAAGAGAGAGAGAGAGAGAGAGACAAATGGACAAAGACAGCAGAAAGACTGAGTATTCTCAATTACTTTTTCTCTTTCTCATTCTCAGACCTCTCAAAAAATAGATAATGATTTGTCACTCACACGTCTTTGTACTAATGTAGCTGTGAGCTCAGGACTAAATAACATACTTTCAGGGCTTATAAATAAAGATTTTGCTGGCAAGTGGTAACTAGGTCTAGAGGAAAGGCTTGGGATCAGTTTTCATTGTATATTTGCTTTTGCAGATCTGAGCAGTTTTGGTGCTAAGATCAAGCTCTGCAATGGTAAACATTATATGGGCTTCCACAGGGAGCAGCATTTTATCACCTGCTGATAAACACCTGGTGATAAAATGTCTATATATGTACATTTTTGCAGTTGTGGTCACATTCTTCTTGCAAATTGTGAGAGAGAACACAGATTAAATTGTAAGATTTACCAAAGTTACTGTGACAGAATAACATGATGTAAACGTAACATATAAAAGCATATGAAATATGTCAAGAAGAACCAAAAAGTTGACAGTACTGATGCAAAAATCAAACAAACATGGGCTGTCAATGTTCAAACGGTCCACTCAATGATGCCATTTGATCTAGGTGCAGTGAATCTCCACATGAACAATGAAGTAAAAAAGTAAAAACAAATACAACCAGCAAAATTTGTTGACATCACATTTGCTTAGCCTCCTAACTTTAGCTAGCATTATTATTATCATGAGCATCATGTGAGACAACATCTGATACAGACCAAACAGATCATAATGACTGTCATGTTTGTTGCAACTTCAGCAACTTCTGAATTGTTTTGTTTCGGGGGGAAAAAAAAACAAAAAAACAGACCCTCTGCTCATCGATGCACCTCTCACTCTGCATTCTTCTTGTCCACGTCCTTCCCACAAACTATGGAGTACAGTAGTACAGTGTTCAGTGTTTCCCATACATTGATATATTTTTGGCAGCCTGCCATAGTATCAACACCGACACCCACATTGACTTTCTAATTTTTCTTTTACTATTTCAAATGGGTAAAATCTTATCTCATTGTAGAGCTATTCGCTCAGCCCCTCCTTGCCCCATTCTCGTTATCTCTCTCATTCACTCAAACGCAGTGACAACAGACCGTCTGTGGATAGCCCCTCCTTTCTGTGCACAAATCAAAACATGAGCATGCATGGGAGGAAGGACTGTGGCTTTTCCCCACAGAGAAGACGGCTAGCATAGCTGCAAGTCAATGTCAACCAAAAGGGGTCTTGTCCAGAAGAAACGCAAAGAGAGCCTGGATCAGATGCATTAGAAAAACTGAGTACCTTGAAACTTAAGATAACACACATGGGAAAGCTGAAAAGTTCAAGCACTGTGATTAGTTTTCCAATTAATCTGTTTCAAATATTTTCAGGCTTCAACCAGTGCTGCTGTAGCAGCTGAGGCAGCAAGAGAAGGTCAAGGAGGGATAGCTGCAGCAGATGAAGAGAGGGATGTAGGGGAGGAGGACAGCAGCCAACATACTGCTGCTAGGGCAGGAGCAACAGGTGAGATTGACAGCAAACACAGAGATGGAGCTATATACATTGTACACTGTATACAAAGTACTTGGCAATTTAAATATCTGCAGTGGATATAGATACACACACACACATAATCACAAACTATGTATGTGTGGATATAATACTTGTGATGTATAACCAATCCAATAATTCTGGGGGTGAAACTAGAAGCAGTAACCCACTTGTAATCTCGCCAATAATCGCTCGACTCCTAGTTTACACCCAGTGAAAGACATTGCACCCACATTCGACAAGCTGTCCTTAGCTGTTGTAAACACCTATCCAAAACCGATTAGTGAAAACCACATGAGGTTTTATGGAACAAAACATCTGTGTTGTGGAAAAGCAGTCAAATTCTTGATCTCAATTGAGGTCATAGGTGAGATCACAACCACCCTGTAAAACACCCTCTGTTAATTGTCTTTTTTGAAAAGACTTTGAAAAACTGTTCTTCCTATGTTTGTAAAGTCAATCTTAAATATCACCCATATTTATAGACATAAATTATTTTCCAAACATATACACAAATGGCAGTGGAAGTTACTTGGCGGCTATAAAGATCTAATTAAAGAGAGCATACCAAAAGCTTTCACAATAGTTCCTGAAAACAACTGCATTACCACACAAAAAAATCTAATTTAGACAAGCCAGTTTAAAAACCCTACAGGTTAATTATCGTACTGTGGTGACATAAAGGGAACCCAAAGCTTCCTTGGAAGTTTGCCACTATAAAACTATGCTGCTAGACACCACCACTACAATGTCTGCAGTGGTTAAATTGAAAAAAAGGGGGGGTTTTGTGATCTTGGGTAATCGTCAATACAAAAACACTAATGACTAATACAGAACAATACAGATGAGAGTGCAGAGACACTTTCCGTCTGCACAAGCGTGTGCGTGCATAAAAACAACAAACTGAGAAACCAGAAGCAGAAAGATGAGAGCTGGTAGAAGTACCAGAGCTTCCCTTGGGGACAGAGTTCATTAGGCATTCCAGAGAGAGAACACATCCAGTACTGACCTCAGATGACCTACTGCAGCCTGGGAGAGTACAACTCTCATTCAACACACGCTGAGAACCATGGTACACTCAACTTTTAAACCCCACACAGATTTCCTGTAGCAGGGACTCATGGTTTTCCCCTAAAATACATATCTCTGTTTACCTACTTGAATGTGGAAGAATATTCAGATCAACTTCACACATTGGTCAAGGATAATCAAACACAACCTATTTTAACTAATAGCACACAAATTATTATGTTGTTCTTGTCCATATTGGATACCTCATTCAAACATTCACAACATAGGTTTTTAAAAATACATGTGAGCCCCAGGCTACTGACATCAACAAACGTTATTTGTCAGGAGTTGGCAAACTTGGAGTTCAATCAATCAAACAAAACAAATTGGGTGATGCAGCAGGACAATAGCCCTAAAAATCGAAGTAAATCTACTACAGGATCAGTTCAAACAAAGAAAATCCACCTTTTGGAGTGGAGTATATGGAAGAATGGTCCAAATATTCCTCCTGAACGTTGTGCAGGTTTAATCTTATTTGGTATAGTTAGTAAGTAGCACTTAAGCAACATGCTTTCTCATCCTTTCCTTGGTACTGTGACTTCAGTTGTAAAGTCTACAACAAAATCCAAATCTATCTTTGATTTTCTTCCATTATTGACAACTGTAGTTCTACAGCAAAAATTATGTAACCACATCCACTCGCAGCAAAACCTCAGCTTATGATTTTGACTGACGGTGCTGCCACCATAAAGCTTGTCAGGGTTTATCATCTTTAGCTTTGCATAACAAATTGTCTCACATTAAAATGTTATGCTAGTTAAACCTTTTGTAATAGTTTGCATATCATTTGAGTGATAACCTACATAATCTGACATTCATAAGATGTAGCATTTACTTAACTAAAGAGTCACTTAAAGGACCTTTTAAAGTGCCAACTGACTGATTTTCCTGCCATTTTGACATACTGATACACATAAGCCTAGTCTTTTCCAAGGCCAAGCAAGGTGAACCAGCTCATTTTGTTAGTAGGAGCAGGAAAGGAGAGGGCCACCCTGAGTGACTCAAAAGTGCAGATGAATGCCAATCATTCCACTCTGATAATTAGATCTGGGTTTCTACTAGGTCTAAAGTTAGCCAGCAGAGACTCACTAGTGAACTGTTGCTATAAGCGGTAAGCAGCGTGTGTGTGCAAGGTTATGTATGAGTGGGGCAAAGGAAATCACCCACAAACAGACTGCAAGGTCTCTATCAGCGACTGTCTGGGATGGTAGTTATGCCACAGAACACTGAAATTCTATGTCACACAGTTGTAACACAAAGCAGAGGCACAAATTAAACACAAGGATGTTGATACACACAGAGACAGAGATGCAAGTAGGGAGAAACGGACACAACAGACTCAAAGACGGACTGGTAGATGGATAGGTATACAGACAGGGAGACAACAGTGGTGACAGTTTAGGAATCACACAGGAACAGACAAATGTGAAAAGTGAAACATGCAGCAGCTGAGCCAGTGCAGTCGGTCAGTCAGTATCACTCCAGCTGCATTCCTGACCTGCCTGTCTCCTGTGTAATGCTGCCTCTATGCACATTCCTGGGCTTCTATGGGGCTCGGGACAGTCACTGCATTAGTGAGGCTTCCACTGCATCATGAACAGACACAATCTCCTGGCAGGCAAGCTGAGCAGCTATTGACTGATGTGGGATGAAAGTCAAACAGTGCCTCTTCCTTTTCACTAAAGCGTGGAGCAAGCTGAAAACTGGGGGTGTGGCCAGTGGCTGTGTTTAAATGGCAGGTTTAAGCATGTGCTGGTGTGGTTAGTGAAGACATCGAGAACATATCAGAGTAATTAGTTGAATATCTCCCTCTGTTGCAGGGAGAAAAGATTACATACAGCATACAGTATTGAAAACAGAAGAGAAATATAAAGCGCATAGGCAACAAATGATCAAAAACTTGGCCATGCATTGTGTTTTGACCTGACTCTTCAAGATACAAAGAATTTAAAAACAGTGCAAACAACACCCACAACAGCAATGTTAACAGGGAGGGCATTGTTGATTGTACAAAGAGAGGCAAGGCAGGCCGACAGGGGGAAGAAAAGGAAAAGTTTCCAACCCCAACAAAGCCAGTACAGTCTCCAGCTGGCCCCCCTCCTCCCAGACTTCCCCTCTTTCCTCCCTCCCTTCACTCAAGAGGGGAGGAAATGAGGTAAGCATCCTGGCATTTCTGCTGAGCTGAGAGAGCCAAGAGCTAAGGAAGAGGGTGTGAAATAGAATGGAACTGGTATATTGGGAGTATGTGATATGTTTCCCCTGGTAACACTGACAAAAAAAGACACAAAAAACATATGTATATGTACAGTTGGGTGATCTGACAATATGAGCAATAAGCCCATAAAGATATGTTAACTGGCAGAGATTTTGCCATACCATAAACACAAAGGCAACCATTCCTTCAATATCTGAGCCAGAGACAGGTACCAGAAAAGCCAGTTGATGTATCAGAGCCTCCTCCATCTATGTTGCTTTCCCATGCTCAAACATGAGCATCTGTCACTAGAGCCAGGCTATGCACATCAATACAGACCACGTTGCATTCATGATTACAACATTTTAAGTAGGTTTGGACAAAAATATTATCATGATTTTTATATGCTGATATCAATAAGTATCAATATATACATTTAATATCATTAATGGTGAGTAAAACTGAAAGTTAACATTGTTCACAAGAGTACTAGGGTATTGTTTAGTTTGAATTTAAAGGGGTTTGTTAAGTTTAGGATTGGATCTTTCAAAGTTCACAAGGTTTGTTATGGGTCTAAATAATCATTTATTTTTGAATCAATAATTTGATTCTGCCCGCAACCAACACAGTTTTACATTGATGCATATTGGGCTCATGTAAGGCTCTGGGGTGGAGCTAGACCACATGTTAGTAGTGGTGCAAAGTGTGTAACATTTCTAAGCTGTTCTTCTAGGGTCTCTGCTCTGTGAGTTAATATGTCCCATATCTGGTATGGCAAGAGGGAGAATGAAAACTGTGAACTTCACAGGTGCTCATTATAATGTAGGCAGCAGCACCTAAGGATTTTTAGGTGCTGCAAATGATCATAAAAATCTAGAGAGTTCTCTACTGGCTTGGGCGAAATATGATATTTTTTCCTGTAAATTAGGTTTGAAAAAGTTGGGGTCTTCTTATATTTAAAGACGAGACAATTACAACTTTGTATTTTTTTTTGAATGGAGAGAGGACAAGTGTAACTGCAGTCTTTCACATAATGTTGCATTATGGGTTGTTTCCTTCTAGAGGAGGGAGTGTTTTCAAGAAGTGTAACCTGCAGGAGCTTCTGAAAGCTAGCATAACATGTTTTGTGGCCACGGAGGAAATAAATTCATGACATTACATTAAATTAAAATGGGTTCAAAACGTCTCCTGACATCTTCATTGTTGAAATGAACCAGGGAGAAAATCTGGTGAGAAAATGCATTAAAGCAGTCGCAGATGATGAGCTCAACAAGACAGTGTAAAAAATGCAAACTGTCACAGAAAATAACTCTGATAGGAATGAAAAAAAGAGAGGCATCGATTCACTACAACAGAACAGAAATTCTGCTAAGTAGCCAAACACTGTTACACTGTCAAATGGCAATGGGAAGATAAGAAAATCACAGTTTGAATCCATTCACTTTATGCCTTGTTTTAGCAGTGTTATTTTGTGTGGCACACAATGCAACCACTCACAAAAATGTGAAGGATTACTTTAGGACATAGCACTTATTACATCAGTGAGCACCATCATATTCGTTATGCTTTTGCTCTTGCTAATGTCTGCGTGTGCTGTGAAAAACAACAAACATTTTTTAAACAACAGTCATTTAAAAAAAAAAAAAAAAATACTGTCATGATAATGATCCAAACTGATGTGAATCAGTTTTTAGTCAAATACAACTTTTCAAATAAAACAAATTTTCTTGGAGCCGGTGTCTTTTTTGGCTTTCCAAAACCAAAAACACATGAGCAAGTGTAGTGTAGGGAAGTGTAAGGAATTAATTAAACTGTGTATTTATCTGTTCTCCTGCAAGCCACTGGCTACAGCTTCAACGATTAGTCAGTTAATCAACTGACAGAAAATTATTCCCCAGTTATTTGATATTTGATAATTGATTAATTGTGCTTTTCTTGCTGTTTTCTTTGTCTTCCATGGTACTTAATTGTATATGTTTGGGTTTAGCACTGTTGGTCAGACAAAACAAGATGTCTGATGAGGTCACATTGGGCTCTGGGATACTTTAACAGCTATTTTTCAGTTTTCTTAGTCTAGCCGACTAGCCCGCTATCCACAGAAGCAAAACCTTACATTATGTCTGAGGCCAGGGATAGTATATAATTCGTTACCTGCAATATCTTGTAGGGTTACAGGTGACTTCATAAAAAGCTTTGTTCACAACTGACACATCCACTATGTGGTAACCTGTGTAACATTAGCGGTTGTCTCCTACTGTACTATTATACTATCACTGACTAACTCCACCATGCAAAACAAATCAAAGATTCTTCCATATGTCCATGTCTTCTGCATGACTCATATACTGGACAAGATGCTGACCTTTTCACTGGGATCTGCAATCTTCATTTTCAAACAAATCAGATGGAATAATTAATTAATTAGAGTTTCAACCGACTGATAGAGGTGTCATTAATTACACTAGCTAGCTATCTCAGATTCAAACTGCAAGCAACTTCTGTCTGAAATGAAATACTATTATTATGAAGTTAAGCACAATGAGATAGGTGCCTGATCATCTATGATGCATAAAAGCATATTGTAATCATTGACAGCATTGATGTGTTGGCCAGACCACCACCACCTAGCTTTGCAGCTGTGTTTACCATGGAGCAAGAGAGGGAGGTCACACAGCAAGAGAGGGAGGTCCTGACAAACAGACACACAGAGAACACCGGCCAGGTTGCCATGCTGGGCTAATGACCTTTTTGGAAGAACACAGAGGTCTGGAAAACATGCTGCTAAGCCTAGGGAGGCCTGTGACACCCAAACACTGATGACACTGGAGGGCTGCCTCCAGCAGCACTCACAAAGCACAGTACATGTGGTCCCAACCGAATGAGTGAATGTGGGGAGTCTTCATTAGAAATCTGCAGTGCTGAGACATAAACCACGGGCAATAATTTTCTGCACTTTTGTTCCTCAATTATGAAATAATTAGGTTAAGTATGCAACAGAAAAAAGCCAGAAGGAATACTGTTAAAGTCTTTCCACTTGCCATCAGACCACTGCTTTCTAGTGTAAACATATACATACACTATGTACTAGGGAAGGGCAGAAAGAAGTTAGTGAGTGAGAGCAAAGAGAAAGTACATCAAAGAAGTTCCAATTAAATTCAAGATGGCGACATTTGTGGTGAAGAAACATGTGTACACATTAGTGGTTTGGCATTACTAAAGTTATTAACAGTCTCACCAAAAACTGATGACTCTTCTTTGAAATATGCCAAAGAAGCATCCCAGCAAAGAAGGGTATTACCAAACTAAATGGTTAACACTGCCTACATAGGCCAAAGACAGTGGATTCCTGGTCCTGGAAACTTGTTTGGAAACATTAAGAAGTAGAAATTGTACCATGGTAAAACTTTGCCACTGAAAGATGCTTTTCAATATAAAGAGCTAGTTGCAACTGTATATAGCTAGTTTTTAACAGTACAATCAACCTTTGGGACAATATATTGGGCAGATATACCACAAATAAGCTGCTAAACTCTGTGCAAGATTGGGTCATCAAACTGTCAAGCACAAACACCAAAAAACATTACATTTACAGTAACCTCAAAACCGAGTTTCACAATCAACAATTTACATAGCTAAAAGTGTTAGAAGACCAAGAACTTATGACTGGATTTCAATCATGTACTCGTCACAAAAATTTAATAAACTGTTCCCATTATTTATGTTTTTCAGTTCTGAAATATCATTGAGATACTGTCAGCTATAAGGGCAAAGGGCCCCATATCCTAAAAAAAACATAAAACATTATATCCTTGACTAAATGACTGTGAGAGAAATGCACTAAGGTGTTCTTTTAAGTTATTCTGTTAAGTTACTCTGACTTGATTCTTAACATAGCCCAACAGCATATGGACTGAGCAACCCCACAACAAACCCTGAGTATGATAGATTTTGGCTGCATAATCTTCCCCAATTTTTGATAAACTGTCTTTCCTCCACCAGCAAATGGCCGTGACAGGAAACAGTAGTTTGTGTCAAAACATATGAACTAAGTGTTTAGTCTTCGTTAAGCCAAGCAGAACAACTACATAGACAGGCAGCTGGGGAAGTAAGACACAATTTGTACTCAGTTGTACAGCATAAACATTTACTACAAAAAAAAAAACAAAAAACAGTTCACAATGACTCATTAGCCAACTTGGTATAGCCAATTCAGGCCCAACAGAAACTCATATGATGTGTACACTGAGTAATACTATACATGTGTGCCCAGAAACACTACAACTGAAGCCTGATCCTTGATTAGCAAAGGTAGCTGAGCCAGACATTTTTCTGAATAGTTCACCTGCATATTGAGTAAGAGGCACTCCAACTTAAGACTCCAGATTTCCAGCAAGGGCTGATTAATGGCACAAGACCCACGGCTTAATTTGAATATGTGAGACCCTGGAATACAAATATCCAAGTCCTATTTATAAGATATATCATTAGGCTGATTAGGTTCACCCCAAGACCATGGTGGTTCTTCTCATGCTGCTCAAGATCAGCTGTTATCAGTTGTTAATTCATAGCCTTATTGCTGAATACCTATGTTTGTGTTATGTGTGTTTACATTTCAAGTGAGCGGTCTCCATCTTTATTTTGTATTGGTAGCTATGACAAGAAGCATCACCGGTCATGACAACGTAGCTCTTGACAAACCCAACAATACAGAAAAATAAAATATGGAAACTCACCAATTTCTCTTTTTTAATCTCTTTTTTACTAAAATTAGGGAGAAACCATGAGCACCTAGCTACTCACCTGAGACATTCCTAAAATCTTTCACTGACACATATCCCTGTTTTATATTTTACATTACTGTGTTACATACACAACGTCAAACCCTCTGAAATCTCAACTTTTTCTCTTGCTGCTTGCTGTTTTTATCGCGTCATAGCAGTCACTACCACACCAACCCTGCTGCCCAAGTTGAACATACTGCTTAAGTACTTGACGTTGGTTAAAGACAACTCAGCGTCTATAACTGGCTAAAAACCAAAGTCTAAAAATAAAGTAATATATTAGGATGGATTTGTTATGGTTTAAAAAGTTATGATAATGCCAACCGTAATGTTTTAACTGTTAGTTGAGCCCCATTTCTCATTAACGTTAGACTGGTAGCTAGGTTAGCTAAGGTACTTATCTTTGATGCCACTTTACGTTACCTCACACATTTTCACTATCTAGTGCACATAAAAAAAATAGGACACATTACGTTAACAAACTATGGTTAGTTATGAACCAGCAGAAATGTTCCATAAGTCTCAGCCTGCCTTATTGAAGGTATCTCGAATGCAAGCCCGAGTGTTAGCAGCTGGCTAGCAAGGTTAGCTAGAAACGATGAGAACGTACCGTCTGTTGCTGGTGACACTTGTTCTAGAGACAGTAACAACGAAGAAAGGTATTGTTCTGCTTTCCAAAAACGAGTTTAAGTTGGGTAATCAACTGTCCCACTGCAGTGCCGTGAAATACGTCCCCACTACTCCTGGCACTTATTTTCCCCTGTCTTAGGTCCCACCTATCCGTTCCGTTTCGAACGACAACAGCTCTTACGGAGCTCTCTGTTGTTCACTGTTCTCGTTCTAGCTCAGAAATTCAAATCGCATCGCGAGAGTTTGACCACAGCTCCATGGGCCTAATGGTCCACGTTTTTTGGTTTTTCTCACGTTTTCACAGAAGCACTGATATGTAGCTCATAAAACGGGTTTATCATTATTGTTAGTGATGATGATAATTATAATAACCTAACTATAAATGGAAGACTGACTGTCAACCGCTCACCTGATCAACTTGTAAGCGCAGTGTCGACTGTGACTTGTAATAATTGTCATAACAGTTTAATATTAAATAATTCATTTAAAACATCAGTACGTACTACTTTTATGACGACTTTATGTGCCCTAGGTGTGTGCAACATATATTTAACAATCTTTACTGTTTATTTTCTGTTTTCTATTTGTATCTAAAATCTTTGCTATTACGTGAAATCAAAAGCTTCAAAGCTGGGGGCTTCAAACATTTCTCTGACCATAGCAACTGCGTAAACAGGCATAAAACCAATCAGCTATCAGGCTAAATAAACAGTCACTCATAAACCTCATTAATAAACTGCATACGAATAAAGACACTCGCAAAGCACTTCATTAGGAGCACCACACTAATTGCTCTGAAAACAGCCTCAGTTGTTTGTGGCATTGATTCCACAAGATGTCGGAAACTTTCCTTTGAGGTTCTGCTCCATGTTGATATGACTGCATCACATCATTTCTGCTGCACATTGAAGCTGCCAATCTCCTGTTCTACCACATCAGTCCAGTACACTGAAACCATTGCCATGTTCAGGAAACCAGTTCGAGACTTTTGCTTTCTGACATGGTGCAAGTAGCCATTAAGAGAATCCCCACCACAAAGTGGCTTTACAAAAAACACCAAATCTTAGCCAAAGTTAGCTTGACTGTATTGCCTGTAAGTTAATGAAACATGCCAAGCGGTAAATTCCGTAGCGAGCTAGTTAGCAGCTAGTTTTAGTTTTTTTTATTGTGTGTGTGTGTGTATATATA
>JBBMJY010000025.1:21752696-21766800 GCA_037833715.1 Toxotes lorentzi
TATATACACACACACACACACACACACACACACACACACCTTCCCACGGTGGCTCATCGGGCCGCTCGGTTCTCGCCGGAGGCCACGATATTCATTTATTATGCTTCCATATCCCCGAACAGGTCTGGGACGTAACACCTTCAGTTGCAGCCTTTATAAAGTCGGATAATGAGGTGATATATTAAATGAGTTTTTTTGTCCAATAATACAGTGAAGTCAGTAAAGCACAGGAGATAAAAAGCAAACAAATGGACGTGAGTATAAGGTAGACTTCCAACCCAGGCTTTCTCTCCTGGAAGGAGTAAATGTTACTGAATGACACTGACACCTGGTGGAAGACAACAGTTCTGTATCATCTGTGTAGGCCACAGAAAATCATGCTTTGAGATATGACCAATACATGAACACTGACTCCAAACGCTGTCAAAAACATCTGCCCAATCAGCTCAGTTCCATGAAACAAATCTGACAGTGTTCTGTAAACACACATTCAATCATCAGCCTGGTGTAATGTTCTGTGGACTGCTATTGCTGTGTAGAATAAAGGAAATTCATGGGCACAATTACAGAGTAGTGAAACTGAGAGGAAAATATTTTGAATGAGAATTTATTACAGCCAGTAGTTTACGATACAAATCACCTTTCAAAATGCTCAGCTACCATCTTCCTGAACATGGCTGATATTCTGAGCACTGACACAGTAAAATGACATAAAACAGAGGAATGCATTCAAATTTATAATTTCAATTTTATCTATTTTGCTATTTTTTTTCAACAAATTTTTGTTTATGATCAAGGTCTAGTCAAACCATCCCTAGACCTGGCAGAGTCAATTGTTTTCTTCTTTTTTTAAGAAATAATTTATCATTTTGCGATGTTTTCTGAGTTTTAGGTTTTTCGATGTTTAGTTTTTTTTTCTCTTTTTCCATCGGTGAAGCAGGTTTCAAAATGCTCAATCTGTAAAACAAACAAAAAAAAAAAAGATATCAAAGCTTGCACTGTAGTTCATTTACTTATGATCTCCTTTCATGATTCATCTGTGTTCTTTTGAACTTAAATCATAATAAAATCCCTCCCCGCACACACACCTTAGACACTGGGAACACCAGCGGGGGTGGTGGACTTCTGAGCAGCCTCCTTGGCCTGATGGGCCTGAAGCACAGCAACAGCCTCATCCACCTGAAACAACACCAACACTTAATACATCACTGCATATAAAGGGTTTTCCATTAAACTTTTTACAGCTTTGTGATAAGCTCAACAGACTACACGCAGTCTGTTGCTACATAGCAACCAGGTTCATGGAAATTTAGAGGAACAAAGGTTTAAAATATGAGCAAACTCAAAGGAGAAAAATCAGCGCAGCCAACAGGCATCCAGAGATATATCTAACAGATTAGCCATTAACTGACCTTTGAGCGCAGTGACTCAGGGGACTCGAGCATGTGAAGAAGCTCTGAGTTGTCTATCTCCAGGAGCATACCCGTGATCTTGCCTGCCAGGCTGGGGTGCATGTTCTGGATCAGGGGGAACAGACGCTCACCTGAAGAAGAGCAGTTAACAAAAACCATTAAAAACACAAGAGTTAAATGTAGGAAACCAGAGCTAAGATGGCAAATAAACTGGTGACTAAGAAAAATTCTAATAGGTTCTCAAAACACTCCTGTTCATGGTAGATCTTAGTAAATCAGAACAGGTAAAGTCCTAACCCAGCATCTGCTTCTGTTCCTGAGGAGGGGCAGCAGCCAGCATGGAGGCAGTCAAGGGCTCCTGTCCTTGGACATGAACAGCAGGCTGAGAATGGGAAAAAAAAAAAAAAAGATTTGAGTCAAGGGACAAATTTTATGCCTTATACTGAGAAGGTGAAAGTCAATGTATTTGTTACCTGCTGCATGGTGACTGGTGGCTGGGAGGCCATGTGCTGCTGGGGGTTGCGCACACCGGCAGCATATTTGTACTGGGGTATTGCACGCACTGGGGCAGCAGTGGCTGAAGCACTGGCAGGACGCTGGCTGAGGGCCTGGGTGGCTGAGGTGAGGAAGGAGTAACAGGCACTTAAACAAAACTACATCTGGTGATAAACAGGAAGTGAGAGAGGAACAAAATGTAGCAGATTCCTGTGTTCTCACCACTGAAATACTTACGCATACGCTGAGAAGCCATCATGCGTGGGACCTGGGTGTTCGTGGTGGTGGTAGGACGGATGGTGTTGAAGGTCTGGGGCCTGGGAGCTGATGGGCGCATAGCACTTGGCATGTTTTGGAAGTCTGAAGGAAGAGAAAACCACTTTACAGATCCACAATGAGGCAGACAGAATGAGAAAAAACTCTGTTGGCAAACAGTTTAGCATTCCTCAACCTCAAACATGTCAGTAGCCTAACATTAGCCACTTAGCTTGTAAATGTTAGTCTGCTTACAGGATGATTCAGAACCATCGTCGTTACAGCTCGATTCATAGGTGTGCTTGCAAAAATTATATTAAGTATTATAGGATTTCAAGTATTGAATTGGGGCGCAAAACATGACATGGGTATGAAGTGGAAGTAAAACAATATGCTTCGTTATCCTGCCAATATACGAATCTAAAGGCTACATAAGGCAGAGACAACTATACAGTGCATTCAGAAAGTATTCAGACCCTTTCACTTTAAATTTGCATGGGATATTGAGTGTAGACTGATGAGGGGAAAATGGATTCAAATGATTTTTAGCTTAAGGCTGCAAAATAAACTCTAAAAGTGAAGGGGTCTGAGTACTTCTGAATGTACCGTATGGGTGTGTAGTATTGAGCGGTCTCAGCAGCAAGTACATACAGCAATGGAAGGCAGGGGAAAACATGGTATCAGTTACCCACTGCACTGTCTGAGGTAAGTTAAAATCTGAGACAGTGCTGAAGTGGGTTTGTAACACTTAATAGTTGTAATGCTTTCATTTATATGGTTGCAGCTAGTTTGGCAACATATTAAAGCCAAGGAGGAGGAAGGCAAAGCTTTTGTCATTGTCAGACTTTGAGATCAACCACATGGCTGTTTCCTGGATTCAGTACTTTCCAGGGTGAACTTGGTAAACTTTGAACTCAGAAAAATTCCAGTTGAAAAGATTTTAAGAGCTACGCAACAGTGGCTACTTACGCTGAGGACGTACTCCTTGAGTTGCCCAACGGGGGCTTGGGCGGAGCTGTGCCAGCTGGTTGGCAGAGTAATATGCAGCACGGTTCTGGGCCTGAGAAGGATGCAGGGAAAAACTGATCATTGTTTGGTCTCTTAGTGCCAAGGAACTGAAACATTGTTCTATTATCCATTTCCCTCCAACCAACATACTGTCTAATACTAAAATATGCCAAGTTTTTGGCTATGTATACTCAGAACACTGGCCGACTAACCTGAGGTATAGCCGCCATGAAATAGCCTGATGGTGGGGCAGGCTGGTAAGGGTTGAGGACAGGGTTGGGCACAGCACGGACAGTGGCCATTCTCTGCATGTACTGGTTGGTGAGATGGGCCTGACGCTCCTCCTTGCGCTGAGCTAGGGCCACATACAGTGGCTTTGTAGCAACAATACGCCCATTCATCTCTGTTACAGCTTTAGTGGCCTCCTCTGGGGAAGAGAAGCACACGAAGCCAAAGCCTTTGCTGCGGCCTCCCTCCATCATCACCTATTGGTGGAGAAACTGATTAGTATTCTGACTAATTACTGTCTTGTTAATCACCACAAAATTACATTCAAACAAAGACCATCAGAATCTTTACCTTAGCACTTGTTATGGTTCCAAATGGAGAGAATTCTTTACGCAGACGCTCATCATCTAGGCCATCATCCAGGTTTTTCACATACAGATTGACTCCCTAGTGTATGAAAACAGTGAAATTGTAATTTCAGGAATAAATCAAATCCGCTCTTAGTCTTATAAAGCCAGACAAAACTGTACCAGACAGAAGTAGATAAGAGGTTTTGGATGGCAGCAAAATGTGACACTCACACAACTATACTTAAATATTCAATGTTTGACAAGATGAACCTCCGTGAAAACCAGCCTTGCGGTATCATCCACTGAATGAAATCCATCTGAAAGTGTAGAAGGGCCAACAAACCTGGTATCTGGTCATGCGATCCTGTTTCATCTGCTCAAATTTGCGCTTGAGCTCATTCTGGCGCTCCCCTTTCTTCTGTGCACGGCCCACATACACTTGCCTGCCATTCAGCTCTTTACCATTCATGTCATCCACAGCCTGCAACGAAATAAGCACAAGTTCAATGAAGCAAGCTAAAGGGACACAGTAACAAGTAAGTGGGTGTTTAATTTCCAACAATTTGGCTACATATGAACGGGGCAATGTCCCCAGAGAAAGGAGCATGGAGTTGATCTGAACCTTCTGTGCATCTTCGTGTCTCTCAAAGCTGACAAAGCCAAATCCCTTTGATTTGCCACTCTCATCAGTCATAACTCGGATGCTGAGTGCAGGCCCTACAAAATACCACAGTTTATTAACACATTTAACAGGCCAAATCACACTGGTGATGTGCTTAATTGTAAACCTGTAGTCTTTGAAATCTGATCACCGTCTTACCATATTTCCCGAATAACTCCTTCAGCTTCTCATCATCCATGTCCTCCCCAAAGTTTTTGATGTAAACGTTGGTAAACTCTCTGGCACGCGCCCCAAGCTCAGCCTCCCTCTCTTTGCGTGATTTAAAGCGCCCAACAAATCTGTTGGTCAAACAATGTGGAAACACTTAAAACACGTGCTGTGACAAATAGATATTCCAGTAACTTTTGCAGCCATGAGGCGTTTCCCAGAGCTATTCAGGAAAATCAATCTCTAGTAAATTTCTTTATTTGCCTCCCTTAACCAAATTATTCTGATAGACAAAGTGTATTTGACAGAAATGTGTTAGTCACCACCAACTAAAATGTTGGACACATTTGGGTTTTTACACCTGCAATGTGTAAAGATATTCATACCACTGTAAAGCAAATTGCTAACAGCAGTATCCGCCTCTGGATAGGAAAAACTATATATTTTTATTACAGGAATGCATTTTGAGTTAAATGCAATGGATGGCTGAACTCTTTCTGTGGCAACTTACTGGAGCACTCTGGGACATTTTACAGGTGAACGTGTAACGAAGTGAGGGCTTCAGAAAAGATGTGACTGCAGTCTATTTTAGTCTAGACATGATTTAAAGTTCTCATGACAGTGAACTTAACTGCTTCAAACTATACTTCCCAGAGCACAATATTACAAAGAAACACTTTTTATTTGATACAAGTATTCTATAACTTCACAAAACAGAACCATAATTTGACCATCCTGATCAGCATTTCCCATGATGTATGATCTTTTCGAACTGAGCCTTTCTCTGGGATGTTTAACCAGGCTGAATGAACACCAAAAGTACATTTATCATGACTGGAAGATGAGTTTGTGGACAAGATGCAGTTAAACACAACAAAACAAACTTTGATTAGATGTCAAATTCACATTAATCAAACACCCAAAATAACACTGATTTATATAAGAACGTAACTGTAGGCCCACTTACACTTTTCTGTCATTGAGCAACATGCCATTCATTTTCTCAATGGCCCGCTCAGCAGCCTCGTGGGTCTCAAAGTGCACAAAGCCGTAACCCTTTGAGCCATTTTCATCACAAACCACCTTGGAAAAGGGAGATTCAGGCATGTCAAAAAACATCTAAACATCATGCATTTCAAAACACACACACACACAATCCAGTTTCAACCTGCTACAATCTTTAGTCATGCGAAGTAGTGGCCTGTACACACACTAAAAACAAACGAGACAGACCAAATTAATGATGCCTTGCCTACCTTGCAGGAAAGGATGTTTCCAAATGCAGAGAAGGTGTCGTAGAGCGCCTTGTTATCAATGGACTTGTCCAGGTTCTTGATGAAGATGTTGCCCACTCCACTCTTTCTCAGGGAGGGGTCACGCTGAGACCACATGATGCGGAGAGGTCTGCCTTTGATCACATCAAAATTCATGGTGTCCAGGGCTCGCTCGGCTACAAAAAGATGACAACAGGTTTGTGTCTGGTATGTATTCAGCATTACATAACTTCTGTACTTAAACTGGAGTAAAAAAACCTGTTACATGGCATGTCAGCGATTTTATGACGACGTTCAAAATTTAGTCTGAAATCATTAAATTATATCACAGATACATTTTGCCTTAAACATCAATAGTATTAATTGAAAAACTGAGGTTATAATGTGGTATGCATGGTCCATGTTCAAAATGGAGTAGGACGTTGCCACATCCGTCGTGTTCGGTGTCCTCTTAATAAATTACGCTGTGATAAACTTACCGTCAGCAGGCTGCTGGAAGTTGACATAGGCATAGCCGAGGGACCTACGGGTGATCATGTCTCTGCATACTCTGATGGAGAGGATGGGCCCAGCCGGGCTGAATTTCTCGTAGAGCATGGCCTCGGTAACGTCTGGGTGTAGGTCTCCCACATAGAGGGAGGCCATTGGGTAGCTAGGCGCGCTGGGATTCATGTCAGACGACGCGTGTTCTCACACGACAACTGTGGGGTTATGATAGCTAGATATTTTGTAGACAACCGCCAGCCAATATCAGTCTTCGCGACGGTGTGGTTCCTTTTCTCTGTCTCTTCGATAGCTTCACAAAAATTGAGAGCGCAGCCGCTAATACGGTTAGCAACGTGGGCTAGTTAGCTTGATTAGCAAAATGTCGGAGCGTGGCCTAACCGATGTGGCTCGAACACTTCACAATCCTGAATCGGTACTCTTTCACAGTCAGTAAGCCGAATTGCCTGTAGTACACGACGATAATGCTCTCACTAATAACGATAAATGGAATGACAAAGCCTTAAAGGGAGAAATAAGTGGTTAACAATACAACTGGCAAACGTTAATCACACACGTTTTCAACAATGACGCTAACTGCTCAACGTGCTAGCGTTCCTCTCGTTCCGTCTTTCGTTCTTTTTCGAAGGCAGCGTCTTCTTCGCGTTGCTTGGGTTGGCAAATCAAATCCTGCTTCACCGATTTTTATTTTTCTTATAAAAATATGTCTGCGTGTGCGCTCTAGCTTTTGGTTTGTTTCATAATAATAAAATGTGTGCCGAGACTAGCTCCGGAGCACACCCTACGCAGACGGATTACGGGAATGAAAGGAAGGTCGGTAGAGGTTGTTTCCCGATTCCAGTCGAAACTACTGCGCGTTCACCACCACGGCCGACGTCACACGTCTCGCGATATTTTATGTTTGACTTCATGTTTGGTCGTTAGTTAAATTGGGATGGACCGGTTGTTCAACTGTGTTTTGCTTTTTCGGCAGTTAAGTACTTTGTCAATAGCCACTGAGCCAACAGCCCGAGATAGCCGGAGTTTTTTTTTTTTAAATGGTATTATTCACTCATCACCACGTTTCTCTGACAGCAAAATTACTATCTTGTCTCCGTAACCACTGCAAATGAAAGAACTATTGTAATAAATGCATATAATTACAATTATAAATGCATCTTATTGTAATTCACTCTCCAAGGATTGCAATTTACATTCAGTCAGAATGGACAAAGCAGAGCTATCTATGTAAAAAAATAAAAATAAAAAACAACTGGTTGGATGAATTAGGGAGTGTCCTTAAATTTGCCTGTGGACATTTACAAATCAATAGGGCTGCTTTGGCTTGATATAGTACATTTGAAACATGATACACTGATAAAGGGAATGCCTCTCTCTGCACCTGAAGCCAGCTCTGCTGAATGTTAAGTTTATGGACACTGAAAATTCAAGTGGTTTGCCTGCACACATTTTATGTAGGGCTACTGAAAGAGAATGACAGAGTTAGCCCACGGAAATATTGTAGTAGATTACCAAATCAAGGAAACGTCGTTCCTGTGTAGTTTAATAAAATGATTAGTGAGTGAACTCGATTCTCTTAATGCGCATAAAGAAGACCATCATCTATCCTCATCGATGAACCCGATAGTGACAATTATGGTAACAGTAAATATCTCACTATAGTTTGCCACGGAAATCAGTGAACTCATGCCCTTCTCTGCAGGTAGGCGGAACTCTTGCAGGGACAGAGTGAAAACTACACAGCTGCAAGCCACAGATAATTTCTTTAAAGTTACAGGAGGATTCAGACAGAGCCTTGGAAAATAGAACATATTCATAATTTACCTATGGTCATGATGCCTATGTAATGAATAGCCCATGTGACACAGCCGAGTGTGTAAACTTGGTAAAACCCACTGGGCGTTTTCTGCAGAGAATGTGTTCATGGCTGTCTCTGTTCAGTCATGGGTCAGAATGCAGAGATGTTACTGAAGCTCAACATTCCTGTGTGGGCGCCTTTCAGCGGCCTCCTCCCAGGTACTGTCCGTGGCCGTTGGGCAGACACACCCATAGGGCGTTGTAGACGAAAACTTTTAAGTTTCCCTTCCTTCAGCTGTCCATTCTAGCAGTAGCAATGAAACAAACCGGCTGGATTCTTGATTGTTTGAGCCCTCTGAAATGGTTTTTCTTTAGTTCCTCACTCTATTGCTCTGCTCAGTGTTCTCTGATTAACTTTTGGATGTGAATGACTCACATATTCTTATATTCACAGAAATCAGATCATTTAAGTAAAATGGTTGGAAATAGTTTTTGAGGTACATTAACCAACCTAAAGAACTCAAATTGCAAATTGAATTATATCTGTTAAAACAAATAAACTCCAGGGTTGATAGACCACTTGGGGCTGCCAGTGTATCACCTCAAAATAGACGAACTGAAGCTTTTTTCTTTCTTTTTTTAATTCCACTTACATGAAATTACACATTTCCCCCCAAATAACAGTTAGGCTTGGGTGTTCTGTATGAAAACTCCAAAGACATGAACAAAGCTAGCCAGCCAGACAACAACCTTCCTTACATCTCCACAAACTACTTCTTACCAACATGCAGTTTAGGCAAGTATTGAAAAAAAGGAGAATAAAAGACAAAACAAATACAAATCGTAATTTGAAAAAGCAGTAACAAGATAAGCATGTGGGATTTTTTTTCTTCTTTTTTTACTGCTGTGCTCATACAAAACAGCAACAATAACAAGCTTGTGTGCTCTTTTGTTCTTCAAAGTTTTCTATACCTCATAAGTGATACATAGAAATACAAAAGCAGGTCACCCCAAAACAGAACAAAATCATAAAGTAGAAAGTTGAACAACTGACAGTAAATGGAATGTAACATTTGTGTTCCAACAAAACCTTGCCCTCTCTCCCTCCAGCAGTGCCAACTGCTTCCTCCCGTCTTCACCTCTGCCGTCATTCCTCTTGCCAAGTACAGATAAACTGCTGCCGCCTGCTCAGGTGTGAGAAGCCAGCTCCTGATTTGGTGAAACTACAGGCTTGTCATCAAAAAAAATGGTGCTAATCAAGAATAAGACCATTAATATGAATAGAATACAAATACAGTACAACCTGTTGTCTGACTCTAAAAACTCAACCTGCTGCTTGTTTCATAAATCAAGAACTTGGCCCCTCACCCACCACCTTAATAATACAACATATTGCTGCCACACACAAATAGAGGTCAGAAGACAAGCAACCAACCCCAAATACACTTTATCCTTCCACACAGACCCTTCCGCCGTTTAAAACATATCCTCACTCCCCATCCCTTTTCCCCACAGTTACTACAAAAGAGGAAACAGTAAACCGACAGGAGAGAGATGAGTGTCGAGACACCTAAATAGAAAAAAGATGGAGAGAGTTGGACGACAATGATAGTGAGGTGGTCTCAGTGTTGATGATCAGATGATGAAGATGAGCCGGGACGATGGCAGGCAGACAGGAATGCCTATGGATGTCTGGCTCAATCTCTGGGCTCCTCTGTGTCCTCTCCCTCACCTTGGTTGTCAGAGGTCCACAGCTGAGGAAGGACAGCAGGAGGAGGAGCAGTGAGAGGAAGGAGAACAAGAAGGTCAAAGGGGTTAAGGGGGGAAGAAAAGAGGGCAACATCCATTAATAGCTCATCTATAAAAAGATTTTGATTTTCATTTAAAAAAGAGTAAGGAATATTGCATAGATTTTACTCCAAAGTGACCAGGCACAAATACAAAGGGTGATTCACCCATACATTAAATCACCAGAAAATTAAGCAACAACAATTCTGAGAATTCCTGAATGTCCAGATAATTTTTGAGCAACCATGGAAAAATAAGCTCTGGTTTCAGCTTCTCAAACGATTAGTTTCTGGTTTTCTCTGATTGGCACTGAATACCAAACAATTAATTAAAAAAACTGACAGACTAATCAAAGAAAACTTGTGGCTGCAGTTGAAATGAAACCTACTGTCAAGTTGTCTCTCAGTAGCTGCATGATTAGTGTGCTGTCTTTGTACGAATCTTCACTCAGTGTGTCGAGCTCTGCAATGGCATCATCAAAAGCCTGTAGGATTCAAAACACATATTTAACTGCTGGAAAACTGATGGTGGTCCAGAACTATGGAGAGAGATTAAGACTCATAATGGTCACAAATGTGTATCACATGCCCTACAAATGAAAAACAAGATTTACAAATGTGTACAATGATTGGCGTGTAATTTTGGTGCAAGTTCCAATCCACACACACGTAAAACTATTCTACAAATGCACACATCACAACCCAAATAAATATTAGTATTTTATGTACAAATCTTCAGCTTCATAGATCTGATCATTTTTGCTTTCACGCTTGTGAACTTCTTGTGTAGTTGTTTTCGGATTGTTGAATGTGTGTGCACGGATCGCCTGATACGTACGGATCAGGTTACATTTGCGTGTGGAGTTTGAGACTTCACGGCTCCAGCTGTACACAGATCCACAAATGCATGCTGTGTTTAAGTGCTGGTGAAAAACTGGGACATCTGGGTATGTGTCAGTAGAATGTGTATGTGTTTCAGGTCGTCGTCACAAATAAATAATGCAAAATATTAATATATTTGTGTTACACTGGTGTTATATATAGCTGTTTAATATCCTCACAAATGTGAAAAGAGAGATGTGTGGTGTCATGGTGTCAACGTACGCGTTTGGCCAGCTGGCAGGCCTGTTCAGGTGAGTTGATGATCTCATAGTAGAAAACGGAGAAATTGAGGGCAAGACCAAGACGGATTGGGTGTGTGGGCTGCATTTCATCTTTGCTGATATCAAAGGCTTTTTGGTAGGCATCCTGTGAGTCCAGAATGATGGCTGAGAGGAAACAAAGAGTATGAGAACTGTGGAACCTAAACATTATAACGAACAAGTGACCATGTTAAATGCTTTTATACAGCATATGAAAGACTAGAAAGAATAGATAACACTAAAAAAAGCAATTATACAACGCACTCAGTTGTCAGTTTATTACGTAAACCTAGCAAAAACTAATGCAATGAGCAGTGAGTCACTCAAATTCTACCTTCATGAAGGCTGTGTTCAGGTGTTGTGTGGCTCAGTTTTTGTTGAAACCGTTTCAGAGAGGTGTTGATTTCACTTCATGGTCATTTTGGAGGGTGTAGTTTGTGGTACTGTTGACTTGAACTGCATTATGCTCAGATGTTTCTGATGTTTTTTCTACCCTTTATAATCAACTGAAGTAAGATAAAGTTGAATCCATGCTTTACTAAAAACAGTCCTAAAAGAGATTAAGGCGGTTTAAAAAAAGCATCTAATGATTTTTCCAATGCACTACAGCAATACGATAATGAAGACAAATACCGCAGAAGGGCCACACCTTTTTGTGGTATTACCAAGGGCCATGCATGTCTAATTACATGGAATACAAAAGTGATTTATGTAAGTGCTGCTACGTATCTAAAAAAAATCGTTAAACTGATCAGGATAGACATATGATTGATTAATTCATACATGACACTTATGAATCACTTGTTTCCCTAACAACATTCACTGTTGTTGACTGCATAGATGAGGGAAATGCAACCTCTGTAAAACCAACAGACAAGCTTCCAACATGTCCTAAGTTCCTTTAGTAGTCTCCTGGGACTGTATCAAGGCCTGAGGGGAAGGCTTTAACACAGAGCAGTCTTTCCTAAAACCAGACATGTCTCCTAACAGCCACTAGGGGGCAAACTAGCTAAGAGAATGACACTCAAACTGAAACAGTGAGGCTTCAGAAAGATGGGGCAAGGCTTCTCTAAAAAGGCCTACAATGAAATGACCCCAAAAAGAATATTCCTTTGAGCTTTAACTGGTCACTGCAGACAAGAGACTAGCCTAAGATTTTCTCGACAGTTTTCTTGGTTGTAGTTAAGGTCTCTATTTAAATTTCACCTTTTTATTTTGCTAAAGGCATCTACTGCATAGACCCTGACCCACAAGCTGTTAACAATTCACAGTCAATGATGGAAAGTGTTTGCATTCAAGTACATTTACCCTCCCTTTCTCATTGCCAGAGGCATAGACTGTCATACTGTTGTAATCACTGAGGAGCCAGTGACATAAAGCTTATCCTAATTCTTATGTGTTCATTTAATAGGATCTTGTCTAATACATCCTCTTTGCGTCTGCTATGAGTTGTAGATATCAGTGATTGCAACCCAGCTTTTCAGCAAGTAACATGTACATTTATATAAATAATGAAAATGAAATAAACTACCAACACCACCCCACACACACACAGATGGTATAAAAAGGACTTAACATGGAGCTTACATTTCTTCTCGTCTCCTGTAGCCACCTCTGCCAAGTAGCGGTGGTAATCTCCTTTCATTTTCAAATAGAAGACTTTGCTCTCTGCTCCAGTGGCTTTGGGAATGAGATAAGTGTTCAAGAGACCCTGTGGCAGAAAACAAACAGAAGAGACAGAAAAGAAAAAGTTAGAAAAGAACAGACTTTCCAAGATATTCAATCCAGCGTGTCAACTATAATGTACATAGCTTGCTTTAAGACTGGGGCTGGCAGCAGAGTTTATCTGTATCCTTCAGTTATGGGTATAAAAATGTGTATACAATCCACTGATGGAGACTTGAACACTGATTACTACAAGGCTCATTTGCCATTAAACACATCACTTACCCACTGACCCCACAAGAGCAGAGGTAGTTATTTCAACCCATTCAAATAAACATCAAAGCCAACATTTCATCATTTCTCATCAGACCTAAATGAGGGCAGAGACTACCTGTGACTACCTCCAACAACCTCAGAGACCCTGAAGGTTTATACTTCTGCACAGAATCAATGCCATAGGCACAACGAAGGTACAGAATAGCCACATATACTTTGTAGCCTGATGTGCACCTTGCTAGAAATGTATGCGTTGTGGCTGTGCAATTGCAGAGCGATGCACAAGTATAAATGCTTGCAAAGGTATAGGCCACTTGCATGGGCTCTGAAGGCTCTACGCAGAAGTATAAACTAGCATTGAGACTTTACCTGAGCACCATCACAGATGCTTCAGAGACCACTGAAGGGGGTGGATCTGTGTGGGTGGTGGAGGATAACATGGGGGGAGGGGGAGGGGGGGGGTGAGCTGGACAGGGAGTGAGTATGGTGGGGAGTGAAAAAGGGTGGAGGAGAGAGGAAGGATGAGGAAGGGAGTGTGGATGAAAGATGGTGGGGGAGGAGAAAGAGAGGAGAGAGCCAGGCTGATGAACTCCTGATGAGCTTTTGCTGAGGAAGTAGGTCACTCACAGAGCCCAGCTTGGCTCTTTACATCACAAGCATGCACCACTTAAAAGCCTCTCCCTGTTGCTAATCTGAATACTAGCTGGCAGGGAACTTATGGTGTTAAGTAGTGGGAGTGTATACAATAGCACCTTGACTTTAAAGAAATGCGAATTAATACTTAATTTTAAGTGCAGAGTTCATCTCTTTGTGGTCTTAACTATGGATTTTCATGTAGTTTCAGTGTGGACATTTCCATGTTGTTTCTCCCCATCAAGCATGCCAAAAATAACTGCGCCCTACAGTCTTAAAAGAAAGCAGGAAAGCACCATTTCCCATGGCATTAGGGATGATATGTTATTAAGAAACCCCGCCCAGACCTACCCATAAATTTACAAAGGCTCCTAATTTCTGCAACTGGGGGTTGAGACAGCATAAGTTACGGGTCTGACTGACTAATGCTGTCTGTATAGAAAGTTATA